>PYXC01001045.1:37500-121559 GCA_015244755.2 Tenualosa ilisha
TAAACTGTGGTTATCTTTTGTAACAGCTGATTCCATTGTTGCTGACAAGATTTATTAGGTGTACGCTATACAAAATGAACACACATCCTACCAGCCAATCAGATATTAGTATTCCATTTATCCGGGTGATAATGTGACGTAATGTGACACTCCCATTAGTACAGACGAGAACTATTCATGTTTGCGCCTATAATAATGTGTTAAGTAGTAAGCACTGTTAAGTAGTAAGCACTGTAGTAAGGTATGGTACATTTTTAAAATAAAGACACACTTATTACACATTTATACATGATTTATGATTATGTTAATAATGAAGTTGTTAAGATTTTACAAGCCATTTATAAGCAGTTAGAGCTCATAGAAAACGGTAACCTTCTGGTGGTACTAAAGCCACTTATAACACTGTTTTAGCAAAGCTAAGTCTTTAAGTCTTACTATACTAAAAATGTCTTACTGGAACTGAAATGACAGAGCAACGCTTCCCTACAGACAGAGCAACCTAAGCAAAAACAGTGAGATCCAATGGAGTGGCACAGGCACAGGCCACCTGACAAACTCTGATAAACCTGAAACATTTTTTCTCTCAGTTGTTTTCATATCATAACCTGATATATACATATTGTGAACATATTCCTGAATCCAATTTGGTATATGTGGATGTGTACTCTCATAACATTTTATCGTATTATTATGTTTTTCTAACTGTGTACTCTCATACATTCAATCATATTATTATTTTTTTCTAACTGTTGTGATGTGATCACTCATGTGTTTCCAAGGCTTCAATTACCAGGAAAATGAAATGAAATGAAATGAACAGTTTTTTTTAATCGCTAACAAGCTATTGTCTGATCATCAGCCTCATTTTCAAAACTCAAAGACAATTTGTACACCATCAACTGTTATATGCAGTCAGTGAATGCATTTCTACAATTTTTACATTTTCTTTACATACAGGGTCACTCCAACACCAAAATGATGTATCTTTTATGTCTTATTTGCAAATGCTTACACACAGTGTGGCAGAAATTGAAATCTAATGTCAAAAACCTTAAATGCAGTACAGAACCCTGAGGTCAGCAATTGCAAAGCAAAATCTTGTTACTGAAAAAAAAATAAAAAATTCTTGAATGAACAAATAATTGAAAAAAGAAAGAAACAGAAAAGGAAAGGAAAACCAGAAAAAAACATCTCCAATTTCATTTGCAATTGGTTAGATTGACGGATGTTTTGTAGTATTTAGAGTTTTGAAAAAAAGATGATACAGATTGGGTAAAATCATTTGTTCTTTGGACAAGAAAACTAACTGTTTGGCTAGTGAGTGACTTAGGTGTTTTGCTGTGTTAAGAGTTTCAAAAGTTTAAGTATGGGTTAATGCTCGTTAGCAATATATATAGCGATGAATATCTATTCCATTCTCTTATCATTGCTTACTTTTTTCTCTCATTCTATCGCTCTCTCGCTCCCTCCCTCGCTCCCTTTGCTGTCACTCTCTTCGCCCCTTCTTCTAGACATGCAAGAGGAACTATTACTTGTGAGACCTTACTTTAACAAAGGTAGTCCATCATTCTCTTTTTTTCGACTCCATTTGGTCCTAAATTATGCTCTTTAAATTGGTCACCCTGAGACAGGTTAGGCCTTCGGATCAAAGGCCAGCACCTGGCCTAATTAGAGACTGATATTGGGCCCTCTTGCTCTAATGAACCCATCAAGAGTGTCTTTCTTTTTCTTTCTTTCCTCCTTTCTTTCTGTCTTTCTTTATCTATCTATCTATCTATCTATCTATCTATCTATCTGTCTATCTATCTATCTATCTATCTATCTATCTATCTATCTATCTGTCTATCTATCTACGTGTGTCAAACCCATTTTGATGCTTTCTTTCTTTCTTTCTTTCTTTTCTTTCTTTCTATGTGCATACACTCCTTGCAGTGTTAGTTCTTCTATCACCAGGCAAGTTTTACAAGAGGGTGTGACACCCCCCCCCTCCCACACACACACACACACACAAAGTCTCACAGTCTCACAGATGACTTCGGGCTGCATTCCTGAAAGAAAGTACACCTAAGATTATGCGATGTGTTACATTTTCTTTCACCTACATAAAAACATTCCAGAGGCTATATGTGTTTCAACATGTACGGCTATTAATAGTTCATATTGAATCTATCAAATCAAAACCCTTTTTTTTCCTTTGGAAGGGCATGATTTTAGTTTACCAAACAAGTTTGTAACATCAATCGGATGCCAAGTGCACTTTTAATTAATCTATCCATCTCAAGTGCTAATCAAGCCACTGAGGGGAAGGCTATTGCCCGCTCTTCCTTTGATGTGCAGACCTCACACTTCAAGATGCTAAATTACCTGCATCACAAGCGCTGAGCGCAAGAGGAACCAAAACAAAAAAAGACGGGTGGAAGGTTGGAGTTGGGGTAGGCGGAGTTTTTTTGGAACACAGGGGCATGTAATCACCATGGTGATTCAGAGCGGATAATTACAGGTGCTGTCAGAGTGTGGCGATTTGGATGGAAGCGGCGGGAAACCTGACAGCGCAGTGACGGTTCCAGTCCCGCCGGGTAATGAAGATGGCCGCCGAACTTTGGCAAACGTGAATGAACAGACAGAGAGAGAGAGAGAGAAAATAAGTGTGTGTGTGTGTGTGTGTGTGAGTGAGAGCGAGAGAGAGAAAAAGAAAGTGAGTGCAGGCATCCATACGAGTATGTTAGGTATGTGTGTGTGTTTATGAGAGAGACTGTTAAAGAAATGGAGAAATTGGAGAGAGAGAGAGACAGAGAGGAAGCAGGGAAAGTAAGGAGAAAAGGGGAGAAGCAGAAAGGGTGGAGAGTTGGCCTAATGGATAAAAAAATCTGGGGCTAAAACAGTCTTACAGATTGGTATTAGATTAAAAAGTGAAAAGAGTTTGTGACAGAGAAAGAGAGAAAGACTGCAGGGTTTTATGAGTGGAGAGAAGGGATGTAGGATTGAGAGTGAGGTGGGGTGTGAAGGTGTGATACGTTAAAATGAAGGAAAAGATTATCCCAATGTGAGAAAGCAATGTGAAAAAATATATGACAATTACAACAATATGTAACTTCTCTCCAAATTTGTTTGAATAGCAATGTAGTTTTATGAAAGGTAGATGAACACAAGTTATTCCCACCAGCCATCTGGGATATGCACAGCATGTCTGGGCAGAGGGTAGGAAATCATCAAAAACAAAAAAAACCCTTACATACAGCATGCCATTGCTAACGGTATTGCCATCACACACCAATGAGCATCTTCTAACAGTGCTAATAAGAGAATCTTTAAGAGGGTATTTTGGGTGTCTTTCATGCCAAAAACTCCCCAGTGTTGCTTGAAGAAGAAAGTGGCTGTTTCTCACTGCTTGGCTACATCACCGATCGCCGCCAAGCACTGTTCCAAAGTCAGGGATCCTCCAAATTTCTACCAAGTGCAAAGTGCTCCTTTCTTAGAATTTTCGAGGATGCATCGGGGTATCCCTGGCGTTAAAGGAATACCCACAATTCTTTGTGTACATACACAAGTTGGCAGATTTTAAAACGGTAGCAGCACCACAGCAGAACATATTTATCTGAAATGCAAGAGAGGTTCTCAGCCTTGCCTCTGTTGCAACCAATTCGCAAGGAAGCGTTCTATCAAGAAGGCATTCTCAGCTGGTGTGTGAGAGAGAAAAAGGGAGGTGGACACAACTAGACAATTTTGCCTTAATTCTACAACTAGAAAAGCAGTCATTTTAAAGTCTTGGCACATTACAAGACTGACAACCAAACTGACAGACTCCCTGTCATCTCAAAGGACCATTGACTCAGCTCATCCCAACCCCACAAAGAAAAGCGAACGTCTTTCAGGTCTCAATCGACTGACTGTTGGCTTTTTGGTGTCATATGCTTAATATCGCTGAGTTGCCATGACCCATATGAACTTCGATAATGTAACCAACTCTACCTGAGTGGCCATGAATATGAATGAGCGGGAGTCCTTTTTTTCTGAGAGCAGGCATTAAAAGCAAGGTCCACTGTGCACAGCCTCATTAATATTAATACAGCAATATGAATATCAGTGCGACTAATAACTTTCTTTTCTCCTGAACTCTCTTTTCCAAGTGTCTTTGTAGCAAAAACTAAGTTATTGATTATTCAACGACAAATGAATTTCTGTGCATACATGCAAATATAGAAAAAAGAGAGTCAAAAGCTTTGAATCAATACCTTTGAGCATGTTCAATATTCAATGTCTTGCAATCATAGAATGAATCAGAATTGACCAGAATAGTCTCTCTCTCTCTCTCTCTTTCTCTCTCTCTCTCTCCTTTTCTGGAGCCACTCTTTCCAAGACATGTCTTTTTTTTTGGTGTCTTGCCTCCACACACACATACATCTCTCGCTGAAAGCGGGCACTCTGAAATATATTCAGCTCTGGGGGAGGAGAAAAAGAAGAGGGGGGAAAAAAAGAGAAATAAATAAAAATGAAATTCTCGGGAGGATAAAAATGGAAATGGCACATCAACAGGTCCCTTGGCTGCTGCAGCAGCTTCCACTCCTAGCTCCGGCTCCTGTGCTATGATTAAGGCTGTAATCCTCACAGCTCTATGCTTTTCCAGGGTCACAGTCCTGCAGCACATTCAAATGGCTTTTTCTGAACCTCAGGAGGTAGGGGAACTGAAAAGAAAAAAGAAAAACAAAAAAAGAGAAAATGTGCTTGGTGAAACAGGTGCTGTCAAAATAATTACTTTATTATATATATATATATATATAATTTGTTATATATATTAAGTCAGAAATCATGGCAAATTCCTAAAATAAACCTGAACAAGGTTGAGAGTTAGCTGTCAAGCAGATTCTGATTCACACACATACACGAGAGAGAGAGAGAGAGAGAGAAAATCTTTGACACATGATCCAATGTAAAAAGAGAGGGGTTTCTGATCCATCTGATTGAGAGCCTAAGGTAGTGTGAGTATGTGTGTGCATGTTCGTGTTTCAGTGTGACTGAGAGTGCGTGTGTGTGTGAGTTTGTGTGTGTGTGAGCATGTGTTATACGGTCCACTTTATTTCTGAGATGCAGAGCATCTTGTGAAAGTCGAGCTCAATGTCCCATGGGCCATTCAAACAGGTTGTCACCAGTGCTTGGCTTCTGTTTGTTGCTATTGTCTTGTTATGGTTTGTGTTTTGTCATCTTTTGAAGGAGGAGTGTTTTTCTTTTTTTTTGGTGGGGGGGTCTGTTCTTACTCCCCTCTGTTTCACTTTATTGTCTTTCGTGACGGTTTTGTTTTGTTTTTTTCCAACATATCATGAAGGTGTATCTTGTCCTCGATGAACCAGTCACAGTGACGAGGTGTCTTTTCCCTGTGCCACCGCATCATAGTGTCATCCATTATTCAGCACCTCAGAATAAGATGCAGTTTGTTCCCCGTGTTTTAGCAAAAAAAAAAAAAAAGAAAAAAAGGAATAGAGGGGGGAAACAAAAAAAATGTAAATGAAAAAAGACCTTGATAAATATTTCTGCTTGTCTTCATAAAGACGTTACTGCTTAATGTCACTGAGAGTGGGTAAGTACAGGGAATCTGTCTGGAAACTCCTCTCAAGAAAGTTTCCATCTTTTTCATTAGAGGTTCAAAGCAACCCCTGCCCTTTATCTCTCTCTCTCTCTCTCTGTCTCTCCACACACACACACACACACCACACACACACACACAAATTTTTGTTTTTCACTTCGACCAGTGGTAGGTATGGAGCCACCTGACTTTTTACGAGGCCCCTATGAGAAGGCACTTAGTCACATAGAAGACAAAGCAAATAGCACAATAAAATTGAACTGACAAGAGAAATACTGACTTGGGGATTATTGTGTGTGCGTGCGTGTGTGTGTGTGTGTATCTGTTGGGGGGGGTTGTGTTGCATCCTTGAAAATGGGAAAAGCAGGTTCCTTTTGAGCGTGGCTCAACTCAGCAGTACTGTCGACGCTCTGCACGCTCACCGCATCGGCTGACAAAGACACAGTTTGAGGATGACATTTCGGCGCTTCTAGGCGCGGGGAAAAGGGCCCACGGGGGAGCGTGCGGGAGTCTCGCACAATCTACCGGCAGTAATCAGCCCGAAACGGCAGGGATGCGAGCAAAACAGAGGACATAAATAAGTGTTCATGCTCTATTGAGGAGGATCCTTGTTGGCCTGGTCTTTAAGCACTGAACTCCTTTCTCACATCACTCTGCAAGGGCGTTCTGTCTTCTATTTCAAATTTTATGGCACACTATATTGGCAATCCTGCTGTCATGGCACTTATTTGCACATAATGAAGTGTCTCTCTCTACCGATAGACAGACATATTTAAAAATAAATGCCACCCTTGTGCCTCAAAGGACACAGAAAAATGAGGTCTTTAATAAAAACCCATGATATTTTTTTTTCACAGTAATATAAATCCACATTTATGTCTCATATCTGTGGATAAGGTATTGGACTTACATTTGTGATCCTACAAATGTGGTTCTGTTAATCCCCATGCATCTTCTATGGCATCTGTTCCTAGTCATGCTCCTTTAACCCTACTTTGTTTGGTGCAAAGGATTGTGGGAAGATACCAAAATTGCAGCAATGACCTTGTTTGTATTGTTTTTTTTTTTTTTTTGCCTGGTACCTCATAGATATTGTGAAGATGTTCGTCTGACACAACCAATTTAATCATGGAACAGAAGAAAGGGTGCTCTCGTCAAAGGCAGTGATTTCACCTTGTGCACAAATGTACAATCAAATGTACTCAACCTTGTTCACCCTCAAGGCAAGATAAGGCAAGGCAAGACAAGTTTATTTGTATAGTGCATTTCATACACAAAGGAATTTCAATATGCTGTAAAAAAACTAACAAAAAATAAAAACAAAGTACAATAGAGAAAAGAAAGTAAAAGCACAAAAAAGAATAATATTAATAAAGGCATAAATTGTGTCAGATAGGTAATTAGGTCCTCTCACATTTTTAACACAAGCAGCAATGCTCAATTCTGTAACTTAGAGGAAGCCAATGCAAGGACTTTTGAATTGGAGTGGTGTGGTCAGTTCTTTTTGTTCCTGCAAAATGTAGCTGCATTTGGATCAGATGTAGATGTTTGATGGTCTTTTTAGGAAGACTGTGAAAACACCACTGCAGTAATCAACCTTACTCGAGATAAAGGCATGGACAAGTTTCTCTAAATCCTTTTTTGACATTAGATCACTTTGGAATTTTTTTTAGGTGATAAAATGCACTCAAGTGACAATCTTGAGTCTTTCCTCTTTTTTACTCTGATGAAGACTTTAAAGGGGGCATAGTCTTTAGGCGACAATAGAAAGGTAAATTTGGGTGTCATCAGCATAGCTATGAGAAGAGATTGAGTTGTTTGTGATAATTTGAAAAGTAATGGTCCAGGGATTGACCCCTGGGGGACACCACAGGTCAAGGATATTGGTGTTGAAGTATAGCTGCCCATGGCAGCAAAGAAGCTTCTTTTCTTAGTATGATTTTAACCACTTGATAATTATACCAGTGAACCCAATGCAATGTTTAACTCGTTGTAGTAATATGTTGTGATCAACAGTGTCAAAAGCAGCACTGAGGTCCAATAAAACCAGGAGAGATATTTTGCCGTATCAGTAAGTCTTATGTCATTTACAACTTTAATAAGAGCTGTTTCAGTGCTGTGGTATGAAAACCTGGCTTTTAGATGATACACTTCCATGACAATGCATCATGATGCTAAGTTCCAAATCTTTCTCCAAAAAGTTTTTGTTATTTACAGATTCCATCTGCAAATGCCAGTGGGTCAAATTACTTTGACCACTCAAAATAATTTGACCCACTGGTCAAATTATGGATTTAATACCACTCTTATGGATCAATCACTAGTTGGCAAAGCTGAACAAAAGCTGAAAACAGAAGTTAAAACACTTCTATGCAGGGAGTCTACAATGACATTTAGTTTGCCAAAGCATTTGAGGGAGTTTGAAGGAGCTCTGGCCATGGTCCTGAAAATAGTTTCTGCTAGTTTGGTACGTTCCCTCATATGCCGCTGTCCAAGGTGCTGAAATGAATCACAGCCATATTACAATTGCACATGTCTACCCTTTTCAGTGGCAGCTCATACCACTACATACCGTGTTTACCATTAATATCAGAGAAGATCTGGAACAGCCATATGGCCTTAGTGAAAGATGTTTGTTTTTCACTTTGTGACTAATATTTCTGTACATAGTGCACATGTAAAAACAAATTGAGCAATATATCGTTAATACACAGTTAAAGACAAACATGCACACACACACACACACACACACACACACACACACACACACACACACACACACAGGTCTGTATGTTTGTGTATATAGGATCAATTTATGTGATGCCCTAGTTTGCCTGGACATGTAGCCAAGATGTTAATAGTAGCCTACATTTTTCATTTGGGGTGTGTAGAGAGCATAAGCTTATCACTTCAAACCGGCTACAGGCCCTTCTGTGGTCAAAGTATGTCATTATTCTATTAGAGAGTTACATAAACCTACCAATCTTGATGGAATATCCTTTATGGAAAGTCTGTTTGCATGGTTCCACCCAAAGCATTTTAGTTTCATTCTTTTGTGCTGGCTGGGCCTATTTGTTACACTAATCCTATGAAGTTTAGTGTTCAAGGCTCAGTGGGGAAAAATGAATAAAACATAACAACCAACATCAGCAACAACAACAAAAAAACATGTTTGGTGGACAGAAGCCCCAACTAAAGCTAACTAAGCCAGGTGGTACTGCTGGCCGCATGAAAACACGATGAAAAACTAAAGTGCCTCATTGTAAGCTTCCACATGCAGCAAAGTTTCACACACAATAGTTTTTTTTTTTTAATTAGAATTTTTTTCTTTTCTTAAATACAGGCTGCATTTCACTAAGCATAAAGCCATGTGCAATTGTACCCCGTTCCCTCAATGTGACTGCCATTCCAACGTTAAATCACATGCCCTATTTCATACTTGGAGCTTTAATACCACATACCACAGGCAAACGATTCAGTCTACCCTGCAGTATCATTTGCAATGACTCAGGCCATTTTGATGGCAATGACTCAGTTCAATTCTGCTTTAATATTTATGTTTCATACCTCTGCGTGCCCTGACAGTTTGCTGAAGAACCGTCTGGAAGGTGCCCCTGCACTTGTCTCAGAAAATGATACTGTGTCAGGAGCTTGCATGGAGATCTGCGAAAGTGCTCCTGGGTGAGTTTGTCTCTTTAATGTGCTTCAGTTCATATTCCCTTTTTAGAAAAGGTTTCACAATACTTTTTGTACTTGTGTCCTATTTATTTTGGATGCAGATGATGCACATTTTACTGTACAAACACAATATCCACAAAGCATCAAGCACAAACCCATCATGAGGGATTATTAAGCGTTCATAATGTTGGTTAGATAATCTACATAACTGCACTTGTAGTTTAGAATGTGTAGTAAATTTTTGTTTAGCTTTTACTAATGTTACCGATGACATCACGCACTTTAGCTTTGTCTAGTGTGAAATGCTGTTTATTTAGCAACTGTTGTGTGCTTCACTGATGACTTAAGACTACAACATGGTCCAATTTTTTTTTACATTTACCATTTGTGGATATTTAAAATGTGAACATTCCTGCTATTCTTGGAATGTTCTATATCAGGGGTTCTCAAACTTTATTTGGCCGGGGTCCTCACATGGAGCAGAAATTTTTTTAAGGACCCCTCATAATAGCAACAAAAATGTAACCACATGAGTTTATAGCTATTTGTTCTTTCAGGTGCTTTTGAAAATATTTTAAAAACATTTTGCTAATACCCCAACAGTTTTAAATAGGCACGGTATTGCATTTGGCAAAACATGACCGTGCAGGAGCAGTATTAAAAGGATTGATATTTTTTTGTCAAATCTAGGCCTACTGTGTGAAAAAATACAAATAACTAATAATAATAATAATTAATAATATTCATTTTGCTTGCAGTATGCCTAAGGAATGCCAAATGCCTAAGCAAAGTGTTTAACAGATTAATCAGATGTATCATGTAGGCTACCTTGTCACTGATGTTGCTGTTGCTAATGCAGGTGGGAGTAATAAACACAATGCAGCTGGGCTCTATGCTGATCTCTAGTATTTTTCTCCCCATAAGACAAGTTTACATTTTGTAGCAAACTTTTTCACGGTCCCCATGGCAACTTGCTGCGGACCCCTGGAGGTCACACCTCAAGACCCAGGATCAATACTGTGATTAGTATCTCCTTTAACAATGGGATTCTCTTTTCTGATTGGCTGATGAGGTGGGAATTAACTTTGTATAACTTACCTATGAAGTAGATTCGAAATTTGAATCACCGTTCCATATCAATGAGCTTATGAACAGTAATCATAAGAACCGTAGTAAAGTATTTCACGCTGTACTTTCCCCCCTTAACGGTAGCTGTAATAGGTTATTTTCAGTAGTTCATGCACACGATTGGCCTTTGAGGTGACCGGGTCGATGGACATAATGACTCACCGGAGGCAACCCCACTCTGCATGTACTACGCCTCCACCTTGCCATTCTTTCCATCGAACTTGTCACCTCATTAGCCATTATCCCTTATCACATTCATCACAATAGTCGATATTGATGAATGCCATTATCCCTTATCACAGTCATCACAATAGTCGATATTGATGAATGCCATTATCCCTTATCACAGTCATCACAATAGTCGGTATTGATGAATGCCATTATCCCTTATCACAGTCAACACAATAGTCGGTATTTATGAATGCCATTATCCCTTATCACAGTCAACACAATAGTCGGTATTGATGAATGCCACTATCCCTTATCACAGTCAACACAATAGTCAGTATTGATGAATGCCATTATCCCTTATCACAGTCATCACAGTAGTCGGTATTGATGAATGCCATTATCCCTTATCACAGTCAACCCAATAGTCTGTATTTATGAATGCCATTATCCCTTATCACGGTCATCACAATAGTCAGTATTGATGAATGCCATTATCCCTTATCACAGCCATCACCATAGTCAGTATTGATGAATGCCATTATCCCTTATCACAGTCATCACAATAGTCAGTATTGATGAATGCCATTATCCCTTATCACAGTCAACACAATAGTCGGTATTGATGAATGCCACAATAGAATTAATTACTTACTTCTACTTCAGATACTACTACTACTATGTCCACCACCACCAGTGCTGCTACTATTACTACTACTACTGATACTACAACTATTACTACTACTGCTACCACTGCTGCCTATACAGTACTCATAGGAGATGCAATGTATTTTGAGCTCTTTGGGCACTTACAAAGAGTTTCTGATGAGCTCTCAGACAGACAGACAGAAAGACAGCCAGACTGACAGACAGACAGACAGACAGACAGAACTGCTGTGTCCTTTCTCTCCAGCTCTGTTCAGCAGTGTGTGTATGTGTGGAGTCATTTTGGTTTCACTTTTTCCCCATGTCCTTCATCTGTATGTTTGTGCGTGATCACATCAGTTTTTACTGTCATTATGTTTATTTCAGTGGATTGTCACAGCTGTGTAAATTATGGTTTGTTGTTATTTCTTGCTTAAGCACCACTGAACCTGCCATGCCACTTTGAGTTTTAGCGTGGGAGAGGGAGAGAAAGAGAATGAGTGAGTGTGTGTGTGTGTGTATGTGTGTGTGTGTGTGAGAGAGAGAGAGAGAAGGGGGGGAGAGAAAGGGGTGGTGGTGGAGGATTTTAGATATGGTATATATATATATATATATATCAGCTTCATAGTGTATGTCTAAACAGGAAACATACACACCTCTAAACTCAGCAGAGAAAAAAAGGAAACATTGCCTATGTGTCTCCTATGTGTTGTTCACTGTGAGCGTGTGATAGAATGAAACTGTGTTGTTGTTGTTCTTTTCTTCCATTCTGTCCCATTTGTTTTGCTTTTGTTGTTGTTTTCGTGTGCCACTTGACATTTGATGCCAAGCAGCCACCAGATTGTGAAGTCTGAATAATACTACTGAAGAGACAGAGAGACATATTCAAACGCTCTGACTCTGGGAAAGGGAATGGAAACATCAAGCTGCTCTTTCTCCCTTTCTCTCTCTCTTTTTATTCCTCTCTCTCTTTCTCTCTATCCCTCTCTCAATTTCAATAAATATATTTAAAGAACTGAAATGAGAAGCATTGATGTGACTGCATGCCACCGTGACACTGCGGCGACGAGGAAGAAGCCTGCTGTGAGTCTTGATGCCAAAGTTATGAAAAGAAACAAAAATGGCCGACAGTACATTAGTACATTTCCTCTTCATAACTACACATAATATAATACAATTCATGTAAGAAATGGATCTGCTAAACAACAGGTAACACAACCTTTGCATAAACATACAGATGTATTCATAGGCTGTACGGCAGCAATGTTGAAGTCACACCTCAAGAATCCACATATGCAAGTATCATACTAATATCACAAATGCAACTCAATTTGGGGATTGGTCATGCAGAAACATAACTGTAAAACACAATAACAATATTTGAGAAAAGACTGAAATCTGTGTGTATGTGTGTGTGTGTGTGTGGTGTGTAAAATATATTTTTTATGTATGATTAGGCCTACTATATTGTCTGTTGTGCATAGCCACAGCTCTCTGAAGACACTTTAAAATGATCGGAATAGCCATAAGGGTTGGCTCAGGTAGTATTCTCCGAGGCCCTTGATTGAACTGTCAATACCATTAACATATAAATGGTCTGTATTGACATTCTCATTGACAGCCTCATTGACGTGGAGTTTGTACTCAGACTGCCAAAATTTGGGATGTTTTCCAAACACAGCGAACAGGTAACTCATTTTTGATTAGTTAAATCAAGCTTGCCTCTGGTGTCCTATTTGTGCCTGTGCGTGTGTGTGTGTGTTTCTAAGCCATCCATGCAGATATAGACCAACACTCACTCTCACCTCTCTGTTTCTCTTCAGTATAATCAGTTTAAAAGCCAAGCGAACAAATATTAAAAGAAAGACTCTACTATGAACAGCATGTCTCTGTGGAGTGCTCTCCATTCAGTTCCCCCTCTAGCTGCGTGTGTCTCGACGTGGCGCAGTTCATCGTCTTTTGACAGTGATGGATGAGAAGGGCTGAACACTGACAGCAGGAGCTGTGGATGGAACCCATGCGTTTCGGTGGGCACCGCACCATGTGGCATATAACCAACCATATGCAGTCCCTTGCGGTTCGTGTCAGAGTCATTAGACCTCGGCTGGATTGTGTGCGAGCGGCGCCGTGGCACGGTTAGCAGCGGTCTCTCATTATCCGATTAGAGGGGGCTAATCAGACTCGCAGTGTTAGCGAGTAATTTGCTACCTCCTGACCTATGTAATGCAGTGAGCTTGTTCAATGCACGAGAAGGCTCTCAAATGTCATAGCATGCCCATTTATATACATTACATACAGTACATTCTTTGAAGACATGCACAGACACACACACACACACACACACACACCTGTACTCATTACTTCTTCAAATTACTTCTCTTGGTCGCTAATTGGACAGGACAGTTCTTATTGCTTATATCTTATTTCTCAAGGCAAAAAAAAAAAAAGTCCTGTCTTTATTTCTAACGCTCTGTCCTATGACATATTTATACATTATTATTTATTTATATATTATGGAGATGCAGTTCCAGCACTGAAGATCAAATACACCAGGACTAGGAGCACACACCCGCCTGCGGAGAGGCAGCAGGATTCTTATAGGCTCTCGTTACCAAACCGATCCTCGCTTGTCCTAATGAGGGGCGCCACCTTGGGATTCCCCAAGGGCCTTAGTGTTACAAACCAAACTTCTCTGTTACTAAGGAGAGCTAGGAGCTGGAGCACTTAAAAGTCTTATCTCTGTTTTATGTCATGGTGCAGTGCAGTTCAACAGTGGAAAGGGAAAGATGGGACTCAGAGAGATGAAGGAGTGTGCTACAAGTGGTTTGACTGATTGAACCACAATGCATGACCTATGAACAGCTCATCCAAGTCCATTTTTAATGGGGCCATGAGTCGTGATTTTAAATTAAAATATCCAAACATAGAACAGCAGCTACAGAATGTGAAGAGACAGTTGTACTGATGTAATATAAAAAAATGAAGTTATGAAGCTCTGGAATGCAAAAGACATAGGGGGTGGGTTGGATCTCCGATATCATGTTCTACCATGTACGGCTGCTGTGTTATATGCAATGCAAGTGAATGCAAAATGCATTTGAGATTACTTGAATCCTAAGGTATTTTCTGAAAAAATGCCACACAAGAGCTTTAAAGTCAGTCCAAACATTTGGACAGACTCCTAGTTGCTGTAGCCTGAGGATATCTGTCTGCCCTCGTGCTGATACCTCAGCCCCGAGCTGACCACCTGTCTCTGAACTTACTGACATCCTTGAGGCAGTCATTGATTCAGTTCTCAGAGCCTCTGATTAGCCCAATATTGAGGCCAGTAAGTTTCTTTTTAAAACCAGTTTCTGAGGCTGCTTAAACAAACATGTCTTATAAAAGTATAAAATACTCAGTGTAAGCACACTGCACACCAGCCAATGTGCTGGATGAATGGTTTCCATCATAATCAGCAAGCTCAGTATCGTTCTGAGTCTATTTCATTGTCTTTAAATCTCCTCACTCCTCTCTGCTTCACCTCATCAAGCCGTGTAACATCTATTTGAATATGCATAGCATTTTTAATAAATGTGGCTCACTCGCACAAGCCATCACTCAACCAAGTGATGCCTTCATGACATTAAGCTAGAGGTGAGAATAGCAAAATGACCATAGCAAGAGCCCCACATATTTCTTCAATAATGTAGACCTACTGAGGAGGTAGATCTGACTGCATATAATTCTCACAAAGAAAACAAACAGGCAATCGAGAACTTCTGACATGAAACATTTTTTAAGTTAGTCACTGCAGCGGACAATTCAATTCATGTTTTAGTGGCTTTATTATTTTTCCCCTGTCTGAATAATATAAAGGAATATATATATATATATATATATATATATATATATATATATATATATATATATATATATATATATCTCATCGCTCTACAAGTAAAGCAAAAGTTGCCTGAATTGTAAGTGTAATGAATGCTCATTCTGTAGTCTGCTTTCAATGAGCCATCTTCAGTTCAGAACATTCATTGATTTGTTGCACCATGCTTCCATGCTAGCCTAACAGGGAAAGAAGTTACTTACTGACCAATCTAAATCAGGTATTCCCAAGGGAGAATGGGAAAGAACTCCATTGCAGTGCCATGGATATAACACACTTTGTCAGGTAAGCCTAGATTTCAACACAATCTTACTAATGTATATCCTTTATCATATTGTGTGCACACATGACCTGTCAACATTCTCCTGCACCTGTTCATTAATCAGTAATCAGGTCATTAAGTAATTGCCTGAGAACTGCATCATTAATTGAACCAGACAACTCTAATATGTGTATGTGCTGCTGAATACACAGCACCAGGTGTTTTCCTTTGATGACCTCATACCTTACAGGAATAAAAATATGTTAATGCAATAAAAACATTCACAAATTAACAGTCCTTCTAGCATGGCTTAGATTGTCGATGAGTACTGGTATTTGCATTTAACAACATTCATCTCTAAGTGAAATGTTAATGAGATGTACTTAATGGACAACATTTAAAAGCTGTTATTGATGCTTTCTACCAGGTAGGCTACACAGAAACTGCACTGCACTCATTTATAATTTGTGCCAATTTAATGCTTCATAATGACACCAAGACACCTCGCGTCGCAAGTTTGCTTGTGGCCTGACCCGGCGGAGGAAAACTGCTCAGTCACGTCGTTAGCCTGTGCACTCCACTACGCCTCCGGTATATCATGCCCACTTTTTTCAGCTAAGGCTGTGTGCCGAGGTTACCTCTGCACCCATCCATTAAACTTAACAGAGCTCCTGCCAGTAGCCCACAAACCTCATTTTGAGCTCCGTGGTTTCCCACAAGGCAACGCCAGCTCGCCCCCACTGCAGGGAGAGAGCGCCACACATTTCCCGCCCCGCACCGGCTTCGACTGTCATGCTGGAGTCGCAGGCAAAATTAATTTAAGTAATGACGAGAAGGTCGATTCGTCGACCCTCATCAATTACTGTTCGAATAAGAGCTACACAACAGTGGATCACCTGCATTCACTTTGCTCGCGCTGGTTACGTGGTAACAGGGCTGTATTTGGGGAAGTAGCACTGTAGAAAGAATAGCTAGATAACACAGCAGCAGGGTGTCAACATTTTCGGGGGACGTCTTGTTCATGGTTTCTCTTGGTGAATATGAGATTACAATCAAAAAAAGTTAAAGCTCAAACGATGCCATCCGTCAACTTGAATAGTTGATGGATGGCGTTCTTGCGCAAAAGAGATTTATACATGAAGTCGTTAAAAAATAATTAAAAGTGCAATAGGCCATAAATAACACAGTCTTTTGATATTAGTTCGGCATACAATGATCCAGTCGTGGATAAATCATTGTCGTTTTCCGTTTCCACTTTTTGGGAAGGCTTCTGCAGAGCGCATACCAAGGCTAACAGTAAGACTGAGAGAGAAATACCAACTGCTAGAATTCAATTCCCCCAAACATTTCAATCACTTCAGGCCAGCCATAATGGGCAACCCACCGTAGCCTGTGGGGGAAGCTGTCTAGACCGCAGCAGACCGCAGAGAAATCTATTCCTGCGCTAATTTGAACGGGTCTGTAAATCATAGCCTCTAAGTCCACTGCAATAATCAATACTATCTCGTTTCTTTTTTCTTTGACAGAGTATACTACCGACTTGTGGATCCATCGACAGTCGGCCTTAAATAACAGGCTCGGTCTAAGGTTGTTCATGAGTCCAAGTGGGTTGTTCAGGCTACAGGCTATTGGACATTACATTAAATCCAACGGAATGGTGCCACTTCAACACAATGGTGTTTAGGGCACTGAGGAGTTGTTCTATGAAGTGAGGAGTTGAGGTGTTGATGTTGAAGTGTTGGTCCCGGGTTATTTATGCACCATAAGTAGCCAAGGAAGTCAATTTGAATGAAAACATTGATTACAAATTGCCCACTTTCAGTTAGGCCAATATTTACGCACTTACGTTTTCACTAAATGGTTCTGGCATGCATCATGCCTTGCCTTAAGCTATTGGTCAAGGTATGACAGTTTAAGGATATCGAAAGCTAATATCATTGTTAGTATGAAACCGCAGCTCCTAATTCAAATGTGTCGAGGGAGACAAATTCCGTAGTTCCTTTCTATTGCCACTCCCCAGATATAAATGACTCGCGGCTGCCACTGTCTTCACTGCAGCGGTTCAACTGTCAACTCCACTGTCGCCTGCCCGCGCCACCCTCACACCTGCGCAGCAGGCCATGGCTGTGTCACTTGCTCACATGCACCCTCTGAGCTGACGTTCACTGGCTACACTCGCGCTCCGACGATCAAACACCAGATGCGCCACATAACTATTCAGGCTACTTAAAAGACACCGGAATGAGACTGTACTGTGGAGTTTGACTTTTACATTCATTACCTCCACCAAGGAGGTTATGTTTTCGCCGGCATTTGTCTGCCCGTCTGTTTGTCCGTCCGTCTGTCTGTCCGTGAGCAGGATAACTCAAAAAGTACTGCACGGATTTGGATGACATTTTCGAACAACATGGGTATTACGCCAATGAGCAAATGATTACATTTTGGTGGTGATCCGGAACACCGTCTGGAATATGTATTGGGTCAGTGACCCTTTATCGCTTTGGCGGAGGGCTGTCTCCGAGCGCTTTTCTAGTTTTGAGTGTAAATTCAAAATGTTTCCTATACGTTGACTTTTAATCTGCAGGCTTCATTTATCATCTGACAACATTATCTCACCAGTGGTAACATGCTATAGACTAATATTAAATATTTTGACTATCTCGCTTCCCATAACAACGGCAAGTTTAGCCATCGCATTAACACAGCAGGCTACCCTGAAATTATGTTTTATAATAAACAGAAGTCAACGCTCCCACGCGGGCCCTCCCTCCCGTATCTCTCCCTCTCCATCTCTCTCTTTTTCTATCCCTCTCTCACTCTACGGTCGCAGCTTGGCTTGGAATCAGCTCCTCCCCTATGTGGTGGCTTACTTGAACAGATCCCTGAACGTGCACAGTTTAGCTGAAGAGCACTTTTGTAAAAACCCAGACGAGCGGGCCGCAGTAACAATTTCACGACTTCGCGTGAGGGACTTGCCTGGTCCGTGAAGGGGAAATATTCCCTTTTTTCTCTGCCAGCCATGGAGACGGGCACTGGTTTGTTCCACGTCTTCAATTTAATTCTTTCTGTATGGTTTATCATATCCGCTAATATTGTTATAACGACCCGGGCAGATATCTCTTGCATGTCTTGCCCGTCGCCTGTGCGAGTTACCCGAAAGGATGTACATCTGGATAAGCGCACGGTTCTGGCAGGAGCTGGGAATCCTCCCACACATTCCGGACCAGAGTCGAGAGTTTTCAGCAAAAATACCGGAGTATTCAACGAACAAGCTGGTACTGGTCCTCTGGACGTAGCTAAATTTGAGAAAGATCTTGAACGACACGGGGTTAACAGTAAAGTCTTATCGGAAGATTCAGTTACGGCAAGTACGATCAAAGAATTTGATAAGGGAATCTCTAATGGAGGATTCGAATTTGACAAAGTGGAGAAAGGGGATGCGACATTTTTTCGGGCCAAACGAAGCGGACCGGAACCGTTTGAATTCACCGAAAGCGCGTGGAGCAGCGAACGCGACCGAATGTTCAGTGACTCATCGACCGAAAAGAAGATCCCCGGTCCGCTTTTGGACGAGCAGAGACTGAGGTCCGAGCCCCGTTGGAACAGGGATGATGCTAAAGTATCCAACAGCAAGCAAGACGAGCCGAAACTAACAAGCAGCACTTTTGCTCTCACGGGGGACTCTGCCCACAACCACGCTGTCGTGTATTGGTCTGGGCAAAATAGCAGCGTAAGTCATACTGTATCTTTACTTTCAACTAACTGTGAATTCAGCACAGCCTCGATGTTCTTTAGTGTACTGTAAGAATACTTTTATGTGAGCTTGTCACAAGCTCTGGTCTCTTAAACCTATTCTGGTGGATTCGTCGCGTCTGTGGTTTCATTCCAATAGTAACAGGTGCAATCGGTGGCGCTCCACGTTGTGGCCAATACAGCCATCGAACTAGGTAGGCTGCTTTCAGAGAAGCCCATCTGGGAGCGCTTTAGATTTGTCTCTCAGATTCCCTCGAAAAGGGAAATCCTTAAGCGGTGTGCACAATGGTGCCAATCTACTTTCATTTGAATACTCTCGCTGTGCAGTCTATTCGCAAAGTTGGATTTATTATCAAGGAAAGCACATGTACGGAACAACCTTAGAGTCTGATTTGAGTGTAATAATTTTGTCTTAACAACACTCTTCTATTAAAGGAGGCTGTGATAAAAATTGTCGCTACTGCAAATTCTGTATAGCCCAACGAATATGTGCGATTAGGCTGTGGTTAGTACGTATTGCTTGTCGTCCCTTTATGCAAAACTGAAGGGCTGCCTTGGAGTTTTGGCTAAGCAGTGCTACTTTTCTCTCGAGTATTTTTAAAAGAGATTACACCATCTTAAGTCAGCTTTCAATAATTCACCTGTCTGTCAACGTACCGAGGTCTAAGGAGCAGCGCGAAGAATGCTCGGGGGCAAAATACCCCCGCCCTTCCAATAAGTCGCCCAGAGTACAGAGGACCAGTAGTAGCGCAACCTACGGTTGCACTTGCACTCTCGCTCCAAAAGGTGGTGTACAGTAGGCGCATAGACGCGAGTATGTATCATTCAGTAATGAACTCTTCTGCGGTTTCCGTACGTCTGCTTGGGGCGAGAGGGATTAAACGTGCTTTCTCTACAAGAATAGAAGCGCATCAGTGCAATTCGAGGACAGTTTGTGAGAGAACACACCAAGCTTTGTTGATGCGCCATAGGCTAATTTGGTATAAACTGATGATTACACATGAAATGCTCATTATTCATAATTAAAGTGTTGCCGGTGCTATTTACCACACTAAGAACTGTGCAAATTGTGATAAAGTTGCCCCGTTGCTTTAGTTTATTATGTAAACGAACTGCTGTTGTTCCTGTATTTCAGAAACCTTCCTGATAAGAGTCTTAACAAGGTGTCGATCCTGGAGGTGTTTGGTATTCCAGAGTCTCATTCACAATGTCATGATTCACTCTCATTCTCTCTCTCTCCGTCATATTATTACAACGTGCACTGTATAAAAGAGAGAAGGGGCAGCAGCATTGAGAGCTGTGGGTTGATCCCCATGTGTTTTCTCATCCCACTTGGCATACATGTATTTTTGATCTGCTTCTACCCTCTTGGTCCCATGTCACCATAGAGATCCATGAAAAGGACAAGGGGAGAAAAAAATCCAGCCATCTCCTCTATTAACCGTCTTCTCCAGTCAACACTAAAGAAGCCGACGAGCATTTACATGGCTAATTTGATGTTGTCACGAGGCATTTTGTCCTGTAGCAGTGCCGTTTCGAGAAGGCAGAGAGAGGAAAAAAAACAGACAAATGTTTAGCACAGTCCTTGTCTGAAAACATTAGTCCAGGCTGGATGAGCTTGTTGTTTTCTCTCTCTCTTTCTCTCTCTCTCTTTCTCTTTTTCTTCAGCTCCTACTTTGGTGATTGTCACAGTCGTTTTGTAGCGTGGGGGTTATTGTCTGTGCAGCTGTCCACGTGTCTATGGACAGGCCCTCAGCTGTGAGTCTTCAGTAAACATGGCAGATTCATGCTGAAAGATTTTGGCCCATGGCTGAGGACGGGATGGAGAGTACACGGCACTCACACGCACGCACACACATGCACGCACGTATGCACGTACACACGCACACACACACACACACACACACACACACACACACACACACACACACACACACACACACACACACACACACACACATTTAGCCCTGTCGTCTTTGTCCTGGTTGGCCAGTGTTCTGTCAACATTTGGGGGCTTTTTTCACAGGTTGAATGTATGAATGGCTGAAAGATCCTGTGCAAGTGGTGAGAAGACAGCATGCTGGATCATGGCAATGGCAGAGTGTGTCTGTGTGTGTGTGTGTGCACACGCGCGTACGTGTGTGTATGTGTGTGTGTGTGGTGTGGTAGTGTGTGCACTGAGTTGGTGACAGGACAAGGTCTCTTGCAGTGCTCTGGCTTGTAGAAGTCTGTACTAATTGCCATCCAGAACGAGCAGTGTGGAATGTCCCTTTGAGCTGCTGACTGGGTGTGAGTGTGAGAGTGGGTCTCTCTCTCTCTCCCTCTCTTTCTTTCTGCCCCCCCCCCGCTCCCTCTCTCTCCCTCTCTCTGTGCAGTCTGCTCTGCTTGATGCTTTACTGACCTTTAACTGTTGTGTTAAGCCTGTTGACAGGACTGTTTCCCACTCTTCTTTTTTTTTCTTTTCTTTTCTTCTCTTCTCTTTTTTCTTCTCTTCTTTTCCTCTCTTCTTTTCTTCTCTTCTGTTTTTCCTCTCCTTTCTTGTCCCACCGCTCTGCTCTCCTCCCATCCATTAGAGATTAATGTGAATCCTGTCATCTCTCCCCCTGTGCATTTTTTTGGCTCTGTGTTGTTGTCTGTGTGGGTTACTTGTAGCGTTCCCTGGGCACACGCTTGATGTGTATCTAAGCTGTTTATGAGTAATACCACTTGTATCAGTGCTCCGTGCCTTTGAGCAGAGGAGGCATTATCACATATCCTATTTTCAGTCATATCGCTGGCATCGTGCTGCATTTCAAACCCCCAGGTGTTGCGGCTTGAACACCATAAGAATATTTCCATATTTATGACTAGATGGGAGGGCTGTGTGTGTGTTTGTGTTTTTGTGTGTGTGTTTGTGTTTTTGTGTGTGTGTGTGTGGTATCTGATTCTTTCCGGGTCTGATCAATGGCATTTCCCATGTTTTGATGTTTTTTTTATTAAGCTCCATGGGCCAACGTTTGTTTGAAGTAACTCATTCAATAGGAGAGAAAAATCCTACGTTTCCCAATTTGCATCAAGGCACCATGGCTGCACAAGTGTCTTAATTCAAACTTCACAGAGGTACACAGATATGAGGAGGAGGCCAATCTTATTTGCCCTGCCATACTCGAGAGATCTTTTTTAGAATTCCCACACGCTCACAAACACACTTCCATTGGTCATGTCGAGAGCAGGCAAGTAGGATAAGAAGTTGGAAACGCAAATAGCAATTAGAGCACATTTACTACAGGGAATTCAGATCCATTAATCATCTATGTGTGTGCGTGTATGGATTTGGTGTTCATACATAGGCCTCATAATACATACAGGAGACAACCTCAGGGCGATTGTAGCCCATCAACATGTTGCTTCAAGAGTACAGGAATAAGGAGTGTCTTTGGAATGGTGCTTATGGAAACGAGGTCCTCCCACAAAGTCCAGCTCAGCGCTCGAGCCCGTTACCTTTCAGCGACGTTGGATCAACAGTCAAGCGCTCTAGCCAGTTGACTGAAATGTCCTGACGACCAGCCACATACCGAGGATACTCTTAAGGGATCCGAAGGGAGGTTTATTAATGTTTCACATACACAGCTAGGCTAGCTGGCATCCATTACAGTAACACTAAAGAACCAACATCATCATATCTCAAACTGTCTCTTAAAGGGAACACGTGCTCTGGCAGCGCGCAGTGCCAAGCCAATGGCAGGATCCCATCCGGGACAAAGCGCTAAGGCGCCCTGTGGGCCTTTCAGTTACACCAGTGCCACCAGGCACTATAGAAATCTATATTTGAATACTCAACATTTCCATTTAGCCATTAACAATTCATATCAAGCCAATTACAGCATAATGCTAGTTAAGTTAATTCCTCTCTTTTTTATTCTCTGTTGCCATGGAGGGTAATGGGTCTGCCAGTACTTAGAGTTTCTGTGGTACTAAATGCTAGTTAACCCCCAGCTGACTCTAAACAGCTGGGCAGACAGAATGTGCAGATGGAGCGCCTTGTCTATGGGGGCACAATGCACAATCAGAAGTGACTAGACTAAGATTTAGACCGGCGGCCTTTTTAGTGTGACCTGTGAACCCAGTATAAACCAATGAGCTACTAGACTTGACACAGGTTAATGCACGTCTATATTATACCTTTTTTTTCTTGTCTGCAAGGTGTTTATCTCCTCTGATACCAGAGCTGTGACCTTGGTGCTGTTAACACCTCACCTGGTAGTGTGTTCACACCCTCGCTTCGCATAGTGAGCCAGAGTAACACATCTGGTCAACACTGTTTACGAACACCTGTCTTTAAGTGGCACTTCTTGTTGACCCTCTTTCTCTCTCTCGCTCCCCACCAGGAAGTATTGAAGTGAAGTGTTTATGGTAACACAAGACCAGAGGGGTCAAATCTTTTAGACACATGCTGTGGAACTGCCCTTCCCCTGTTGTATATTTTCCTATTAAGAAAGAGAAGGAGATGGATTGAGAGAGGTGTGTTTGTTTGTGTGTGTGTGTGTGTGCGTGTGTGTATATATGTGTGTGTTGAGGGTGTGTGTGTGTGTGTGTGCCTGAGTGACAGATGCATTAGCAGACTATTCTTGCTCCTGATAATGTTCGGAAGGCAAATGGAGATTCTGTTCTTGTCTTGCCTATTGCCTTTCACAGAGCTCCAGGCTCTTTACTGCAATTTAGCGACACTAATGGCTTCCAAAGCCGAACGTCCTCCCCCTCATCTTTTTTGTTGTTGTTGTTGTGTTTGTTTTTTGTTTATCTGGTGTGGTATAGCTGCTAGAACAAGAGCAATAGAGAGAGAAGAGAGAGAGAATGAGAGAATGAGTAAGAGAGAGAGAGAGAGAGAGAGATAGAGTGAGTGAGTGAGTGGATGTCATAAATTATTTACTCATCCATGGGGGCTTGCTTCCCCCACCCCTTAGCCTAATTAGTGTTTACAAATTTGTTTTCCCGGGCCCTTGTTCTCCGGCAAGGAAGTAGCGCTCGGTGGCAGCGTGCCACGCACTGCGCCGGAGAATTTATCTTCACTCGCCCCCAGTGCTCAACTCTTGGCCGGCATGCCAAGATGGCGCGGTCCTGGCAACGGCTCTCCCTTTGCCTTTTTTTTTAACCGCTTAAACTCCCTCTCTCTCTCTCTCTGTCTCACTGTTCTCGTCTCTGTCTCGGACCCAGTCTC
Organism: Tenualosa ilisha; assembly: GCA_015244755.2. Taxonomy (NCBI): domain Eukaryota; kingdom Metazoa; phylum Chordata; class Actinopteri; order Clupeiformes; family Clupeidae; genus Tenualosa; species Tenualosa ilisha. Next base: position 61,790 of record PYXC01001045.1, read on the forward strand.
AATGTCCGCCCTTACAGACTCACAGACTTAAATGTGCATTACACACACTAAGTTCGAGAGGGTTTAGAGGTGTCCCACTGTCGAGATATGAAGTGCATTGCAGCCTTTCTGAGCCCTTTCTTAAAGTCGCCATCGTATGCAGACTTTGGTAAAGGGAATTACCCATAGTTCATAGCGTTGTGACATGAAAAAACATGGAAAAGTCCAAAAAGGCAACTGGAAATCGTCGCCATGAAACGGAAACAGCAAACATGAGTTTAGTGTTCTTAATTGAACGAGTTGTCACAGGTGGTGTCGCAGTCATGCAAACAGCGAGGCGAGCACGCACAGCCTTGCAAACTCACTCACTTAACGCTATGAGTCAGTTAAGTGTGTGAGGGCTCAGGGCTTAGTTCTCAAGGAGGACACTGAAATTCAGTCATTCTCTCTCTCTCTCTCTCTCTCTCTCCCTCTCTCTCTTTCTTTCTCTCTCTCTGTCTTTGTAAGTCTTCCAGTGACGCAGGGGGTGATTTGTTCATTTGCGTTGTCGGGAAAGTGTTGAATGAGAACGTCGGTAGTCAAAAACAGGATGTGTGTCTTTGTCCGGAAGGGTTTTCACTTAGAAACTGAGTTGAAAATCGAGCAACAACAGAAAAAAAAATGCCTTTGTACATTGAATGAGTGAATCTCTCTCTACAGTGAGAGCGGGAGAAAAGAGAGAGAGAGAGAGAGATGGAAGGAGTGTGAGAGAGCAGGACCACTCGTTGGATGAGAGCCCTTTGAAAGTTAGTACCTCTCAATCCCAGGCTCTCATTACAACTTATTATTTTGTTGAAGTGCCATTTCTGTTGAGCAGAGCGTGGGAGGGTGTGTGAGTATGTGTGTGTATGTATGTGTCTGTCCGTGTGTGTGTGTGAGAGAGAGAGATTGGGGGTGGGGGGAGTGGGGGGGTAGTGAGAGAGAGATTGAGAATGGGAGAGAGAGAGAGAGAGAGAGAAGTAAGCCTGAGGGTGGGGGACTCGAGAGCAATCATACGCTTGGGCACTGATCCTACTCCAAGCACAAGGGTGTCGACAAATCACGCAATCTGGTGCCACGTTAATTAGGCTGATATAACCGAGTGTCAAATGTGATTTAGTTTCATCTCCATTTGCTTTATAAGCGTCCCTGCAAATCCCCCCCCCCCTCCGAGCGGAGGCGGAGGTACCCTTTGGTAATATAGCCATGTAATGTGACAGTTTGCATTCCCCCCACAGTCGGTTGGTGTGCAGTATGCGTTTAGAGTAATAAGGGAGCCTTAGGAGCGGTACTCCCAGGTGGTCCGGAGGGACAGTTCATCGCAGCTATGGGGGTCTTTACCACTGCTGTCTCCATCCCCCCCAGGGAAGAGTGTGGAAGGTTTGGGGGTGTCAGTCATAAGTGAGGTTGGTTATTATGTTTACTATGTGCACGTACACACACACACACACACACACACAGAAACACACACACACACACTCAAACATACACACAGACACACAAACACATCAAAGACACACACACACACACACATAGACATACACACACACACACACACACACACACACACACAACTCACACATAGAAGAAATGAGAGTGACTCTGCAGTCCAAGTGACAGAGGGTGTCACGCTTGAAAGGTTGATGCAGAATAATTCACTGGCTGATGCAGACGAATGTTGACACATTCTACCCCAGGACCTGCACTCAATTAACACATTGTCTAATTGAAATGATCTGGCAGTTTATCTATGCAGGAAAGCCTTATAAAGCCATAAAATTGGGACTCGCTGCATTAACTTTGCCATCAGAGCCCACTTTTTATTTCCCATTTAGATTTTTACGATGATAACTCTCTTAAACGCCTACATTACGGGAAACGAATTGTGTAAGCATCTTTTTCGCTCGCCGCGGCTCTAGGTGCGGTTGATAGACGACCGACGCAACGTTTTTCAGCCGAGGCTCGAACGTGACTTTGAACTTCTCCACGTCTCTCCAGCGTCTTCTCTCTCCCCAGCAGAAAGGAGACAAGCAGTGGCAGCCGCCTGAGAAATAGTGCGTTAAATAAATTATACTGGAAATGCGAGAGACTCTTTTCTCACAGTCTGATATTTACCTCTCATAAATGCAATGAGTTGGAAGGGGCGAAGCAGGGGATGAAGTAGTGTGTGTGTGTGTGTGTGTGTGTGTGTGTGTGTGTGTGTGTCTGGGCGGGGGTGGGGGGCGATGAGAAGTGTTTATACGCTTGTGTTTTATTTTTTTTCCCCTGTGTGTGGAGCTAGATTTGAATGTTTCAAGAGCGCATGCAGAAAAAGAAAAAAAAACCCTGTTGAAACAGAACTCAGCACAGTTGACTAACACATCAGAGATTGCTTAGAGGCTACTGATTAATATTTAAAGTCGACTGTCTTTTTTTGTAAACGTGTCGTGTGGGGTCTGCATGCAGGGTAAGTGTGACACACAATGTGTAGCTTGTTCATCTCATGAGCACTGCACAGCATGCATAGTATAACACAGCACAGCACGGCCCAGCATTAGATAGTACAGCATTGTAGTATGCAGCATAATGGAACAGTAGCATCGTATAGCATAGTAGTATGCTAGTGGCATAGCACAGGCTTTTTGATCCTCCTCTCTCATTAAGCTGTGTTGTAATCCTTTCGCAGTGCTTGTCTGAATGACAGCCGGATCAATAGCCATGTATGCGGAGCGCCCGTCGACCCCAGTTAGGTCTCCATCGCCCCGGGGGGGGTTTGGGGGGGGCGTGCTCCGTGACTGCTCAGCCAGCCTATCAGTCATTGGGCCTTAATGAGTGTTTACTCTGGCTCTGTGCCACTCAAGTCATGTCCACATATTTAGTCAGAGATTAGGCTCCACTGCGTCCTAGGACAGCGTCGGTCAACCGCCAGGGTCACACTACCTCAAAGACTGCACACACGCACGCACACACGCACGCGCACACAAACTCACGCACGCACGCACACACACACACACACACACACACACACACACATGCACGCACACACACACACAAAGTGTATTAGACTACAGGCACAAGGCAAACAGACACACACACACACACACACACACACACACACAGGCACACACACACACAAAAGTGTATTAGACTACAGGCACAAGGCAAACAGACACACACACACACACACACACACACACACACACACACACACACACACACACACACACAGGCACACACATTGCCACATTTCCTCCTTCATTCACAAAATAGCGACCTGACAGTGGCAGGAGAAGTTGAACACTCAGCCGGGGTCAAACAGAGAGCACCCCATAAACTCTGCCGAAGCTTTCTGATGAGGTCTTCAGACACTACTGCCTACTTTGAAAAACTCCAGATTGGCATTGTGTTTACCCCCCCACTCTCCCACACACACACACACACACACACACACACACCATCACTCTCTTCTCTCTCACTCTCTTCCCTAGCTCTTTCTGTCTTGCCATTTCTTTGAAAGGCAGTCTTCCTCCATTGGTCCCCTGAAGTTTTTCTCTCTCTCTCTCTCTCTCTCTCTCTCTTTGTCTCTCTCTCCTAGGCCCTAAACGAGCTGATATAAATAATGGAGTAAGCCGCGGGTGCCTCTCTGTGTCTGCTACTGGGTCTATGAGCTGTCTGTGTTTCTGTCTGTCTGTCTGGACAGACCTCAATAAACTTGCAGGGGAGAAAATTGCATTTGGGCCCCATTACCTCGTTCTGGTCGGGGTGCGAGCATATAAGTTTCCAATCTTCTCGCTGATGCTGAGATACAGAGAGGTCAAGAAGAGAGAGAGCTATGGAAGGAGAGAGAGAGGGAGAGTGAGTGAGAGAGAGAGAGAGAGATATGGAAGTAGAGAGAGAGAGAGAGCGAAAGAAAGATTGTTGTGATTGTTGTGAATGTTCTTCTTCACAGAGAATTATGATGCAGAAAGAGATATGTCAGATCAAGGGAGCCACTGCTTTAAATCACACTTTGCATGGGTGCAGAGCGAATCTGAAATGAGCTGCAGTGAATCTCTCTCTCTCTCTCTCTCTTGCTCTCTCTTTCTCTCTCGCACTCTCTCTCTCTCTTGCACTCTCTCTCATGTTCTCTCTCTCTCTCTCTCTCTCTGTCTTTCCCTTTCCCAACTGTTGCCATAGCGATGTGGCATTTGCGAAAGGACAACTTAAAAAGCAGGGTAGAGAGGCAGAATAAGTCCAGTAATGAAGCATGATTACTTTGTGACCTCACCTGTGACCAGCGGGTGTCAACATTCATATAGAAGGTGAAGAAATGGGTTCAAGAGGGTGTGGCACTCAAATACACACACACACACACACACACATATACATGCATAAGCACGCGCGCACACTCACACACACACTCATGCGCACGCACACACTCATGCGCACACACACTTAGCGCAGTGGAAATGAAAATGGAAGTCATCTCGCCTGTGTACATGCAGGGAAATAAAACTGACCCCTGCAGAGATAGACACACACACACACACACACACACACACACACACACACACACACACACTCTCCTCATTTCTCTATCTTTCTCTCTCTCTCACACACACACACATAGAGTGAGAAAAATAGAGTGAGAGAGAAACAGAGAGAGAGAGAGAGAGTGAAAAGCTGTCACATTGCAAACTTATGGAGAAGTCTGTCTTCAGCAGTGTCAGCAGCTCCGAGACTCATTTCACTGACAAAGCAGTAACCCCTGCTTATAATGCCCCACTTTCTCCTTTCTCTCTCTCTCTCTCACACTCACACTCACCCACACACACACACACACACACACACACACACACACACACGTATGACTCTGCCAGGGCATGGATCATCTGACCCGCCAAATGAAGACAGGCCTTCCTCTCTCTCTTTCACCTGGAGCTAGTAATTACAGACCATAATGATACTTGTTCTTGCTCTCTCTTTTCCTCTCTTCCCTTTCTCCTTTATTCTCTCCTTCGTTCTCTCTCTTGCCCTCTCTCTCTCTCTCCCCCGCAGCTTCACTCCATCTTTTTCTCCTTCTCTCGCTCTCTCTCTTTCTTTCTATCTCTGCCTTGTCTCTCTACTTCTCTCCTAATCCTTTCACTCTCTTCTCTCTCTCTTTCTTTCCCTCTCTCTGTGCCTCCTTTTCCCTCCAGCTTCTCTGTCTCATGTTCCCATCGCAACATATGTCAGACAGGCACATACATACAACACAACATATGCCTCTCTCTCTCTTTCTCTGACTCATCCTGTGCTTTCTCTCTCTCTCTCTCTTCGACCATATCTTTCTCCTTTATATCACTTGACAAACCTCTCTCTTCACTCCTCCCCCCCCTATCCCTCCCTTCAGTTCATCTCTCATTCTCTTTCTTGGCCACACAAACACATGCCTTCCTCTTTCCTCGAGCTACTACTCTCACTGTGTTTGGTCCACCCACCCCCCTTCCCTTTCTTCCTGACTCCTTCTTATACTTCCCCTGTGTGTGTGTGTGTGTGTGTGTGTGTGTGTGTGTGTGTGTGTGTGTGTGTATGCGGTGTGTGCGTGTGTGTGCGTGTGTGTGTGTGCATGTCTACTAGATGGAGTTAAAAAGTGACACAATACCAATGGAGTTGAGTTCTGGTGGAGGCGGTGACACAGAGATGGTATGATGGGCATTTCGGAGCCCTGTGTGTCTGATGATGATGATGATAAGTGGGAGGAAGAGGAGGATTGTGCTGATGGTGAAGATGATCATCATGGTGATTGTGATGTACCTCCCTTTCCTAGCCTGTGTCAACACAGTGGCCCAGAGCGCAGCAAACACACTCAAAGGGTGTAAACGCTGCCAAATCTCCTTGTTAGATGCAGGAGAGAGGACTCCTATCACAAAGTGCCTGCATATTCCCACAGATCTCTCAGAGGAAAAAAAACAAACAATTTAAATTCAAATCCAATGCTCAGGTTATGTTTGATAGACCCTAATTCACACTACAAAGACTCTGATTAGTGGCACAAACTGGTTCCAAGACAGAAAGGCAGTAATGAATTCTGCAAGCTCTACCTCCCCACCTCCCCACCCCCCCCCAACACCACACAACACACATCATACACACACACACACACACACACACACACACACACACACACACACACACACACACACACAGAACCACTCTATCTCTCTGTTGTAATGTAGAATAGTTTAGTCTGATGCTGTGTGTATATGATGCCCAAGGCCTACTAATTCCCAGTTCTTTTAGTGGGTAATTCTTAAGCATTATGGAATAAATAAGCTTAAGTCATTATCCTTTGCAAAAAGAGGAATAATGCAGAAGCTAGCTTTCTTAAACTTACCTTCTGGTCTCCGTTCAACAATGAATAGATTATCATTTCATTGTATAATCTCCAGACAGGGGAAAAAGAAAGAAAGAAAGTAGGTAAGTCAGTTATATAAAACATGAATTATGAATACACACTTTTGCTGAGTGTCTAGGAACCTGGCAGTATTAATTATCTTCAGGGAGAATCTCATTTAAGTCCTATCTGATTTTTGCCCTGTCAATATGAAGACATAATGGATTTTAAATGAGACTTGCCCAGCTCGGACTGCAATGATGATTTGTGGCCTGGCGCAGGCACACCATACCTTGGGCGTCGCGGCGGTTCCGCTCAGGTATGTGTTCGAACAAGAACCACGGGAGAGAGGGTTTGATCAAGGGCAGGATGGAGATTAATTTCGTGTGCTCCAAGGGGGTTCTAGAACTGCATACCGCTCCCAAGGGCCCACCGTTTCCGTTATATATATATATATATATATATATATATAACAGCCTCAGACACTCTTCCTCTGCTTGACTACTGCTATTGTTATTAATGCCTCTCAGTGCAGCAATCGAGTGATGCGAAAATATAGCTTTCAATTCAGCTCCAGCCTTTCAGCCTCCCACCATTTAGAAACCTTCAGGGATACTCCTATTCCTGAAAAGGTGGCTGAGTTTTGCGGCCTGCATCCTGTATGAGTTGATTGAAATGTTTACTGGAAACACCACAGATAGTAATGAAGTCAGTAATATTTCTTTAGAAAGCACATTTAAAACACAGATTTAACTGACCAACGTTCTGCACAGAGAAAATAAATCATGAAAAGGAATAAAATAAAGACAGTGCAGACACTCACAGACAAGGCCACAGGTGGGGGCGGTGGTAGTGTAGTGGTTAAGGAACCTGGCTAGCGTGCAAGTAGCCTAAAAAGTTGTGGGTTTGAATCCCTGCTGCCACCATAGTGCCCCTGAGCAAGGCACTTAACCTTAAGTTGCTCTGTGAGAGACTGGCCCTGAACAATTAATAGTTGACAAAAAATGTAAGTAAATGTACATCGAAGCTAAATGCATAAATGTAAACGCAAACACTGGGAATTTCATGTATAACAGCAAGAAAGCCAGAGTATGAAGTGTGGTTTTGAGTCTAGACTTAAAAACAGAGATGGTGGAAGCACGTTTAACGTCAGGGGGTTCCTGGTTCCGTAACTGAGGAGTGGCAAGAGGCTGGAGGGGCTCTGTCACCTCTCAGTTTGAGGCGTGATTGGGGAGATGCAATAAAACCCTCCCAAAACTCATGAAAAAAATGAAGATGAACTTTGGAATCATAATTATGTGTGTTCAGGTGCCCAGAAAATTAGCTTGGAACTCAGCGGTGGAGTGAAAACAGAGGATAAACACAGACCATTTGTTTTCATGAGCACATTATTTTCACATTGGGTATGGAAGAAAAGGAGGAGGAGGAGGAGGATGGTGAGGATGGTGAGGATGATGATGATGATGATGATGATGATGAAGATGAAGCTGGGGATGAAAACAGCTACAGGAGGTGGCCAATCTTGGTCAATATTTTCACATAAATGCTGCACTCAGAAATAAACACACACACACACACACTCACACACACACAGAAAAAGACAGAGAGAGAAAGAGGGAGAGAAGGAGAAATAAACACATACACACACACACACACAGACACACCTAGACACACACTCAAAAACAAAGGGACTCATCAGCCCAAGAGTCATTGTGTTCCTCTTCTCTGCTCAGCACCACGGACAAGCATCGCTGATTTAATTGTGTAGCCCGACTGAAGGTTCTTCAGGGAGTTCTTCGTGATTTCTTTTGTTTTCTCTGCTTCTGCATACGTGAGTCACTGAGAGTGCATGCTTATGACTGATTCGGTGGTGAAAAGTTCAGATTACGTGTGCATGACCGGCGCAGGCAATCCCTGGCTCTCCTTCATGTCTTTCACCATCCCTCCATCTCTCCCTCCCTCCTCCCCTCCCTCCCCCATTTTTTCTCTCTCTCTCTCTCTCTCTCTCTCTGTCTCTGTCTGTTGCTTGCTAGCGCTGGCACGCACAGAGGAGTGCGGTGCTCCTCTGGAGTCTGTCTGCAGGGCCGACCTGAGGCACTGCCCGTTGCCATCACTAGGGGGAGCATTTCCCTTTAGCAACATGTGCCATCACCTGCACTCCAGTCAAAGTACATTCACAAATTAGAGAGTCTTGTTGCCTTGTGGAGAACCAGCTGTGATGGAGAGAAGGATGGCATGTGTGCGTTTCTCCATCTTCCCAGCGCTTGTTAAGTCTCTCTCTCTCTCTCTCTCCCTCTCTCTTTCTCCCTCTCTCTTTCTCGCTGCTCTCTATTGACATCAAGTCCTGAGTGACAGCCTGAGAGTGTGTGTGTGTGTATGTATGTGTGTGTATGTGTATGTGTGTGTTTATCCCTGGCTGATGTCAGGTCTTGAGTGGCAACCTCAGTGTGTTCTCTCAACTCGTCTTGTTACATGCAGCTGCCTGTGTGTAGGTAGCTTTAATTGAGTCAACGAATTTTGCTCACTTGTCAAGGCAGATAGGGAGACACAGATAGAGATAGACAGAGAGAAAGAGGGAGAGAGACAGAGAGAGGGAGAAAGGAAGAAGTGATAGAGACCATATCAGTTCAGCGGAATGGAAAAAAAACTCAGCTAACAAGCTAGTAAACAGACAAACAAGGGAGGGGAGCTCGCCCTGATAGTGCCGACGGATCAGAGCCACCATGTTGTGCGAGGCGCCGTGCATGAAATGAAACAAAAGCTCACGTTGCCATGAAAGCCAAAACCCCAGTATCAACCGCTGGCTAAAAATTACACGCTTTCATTTGCCGTCTATTTTCAGGTCGAGTACGAGAAAAGAGTTCGCTCAAGGTGCCATCATCATCGTCGGTTGGTAGCAGTGGCAGTGTCAGCTGCAGCCTCTTCTGTCTTCCGACAGAAAACGTGTGTGTGTGTGTGTGTGTGTGTGTGTGTGTGTGTGTGTGTGTGTGTGTGTGTGTGTCTGCTCCTCTCTTTCTTTCTTCTCTGCCGGTGTCACCACTGCAAATGCAGTATGCATGAACCCACATTTGTTGGGGTCAAGTCTGCCCTTAAGTTGTCAACTTTGGGGTTGTGTGTGTGTGTGTGTGTGTGTGGGGGGGGGGTACTCTTGGAAAGCAGGTGGGGGTTGCTGATGGCAGGGGTTGGCAGTGTTATGGTATAGGATGGGGAGACCATCTCAAGATAGGTTAGATGGTCTTCCCAAGATTTTTTTGTTAGGGATGGTAGTGTGTGTGTGTGTGTATGTGTGTGTGTGTGTGTGTGTGTGTGTGTGTGTTTATGAAGCTTGTTTTGGGCTGGGGGTTGTTGGAATCCGAGGTTGTGACCGTGAGATGATTGAAAATTATTCCCTGCATAGCTCCACCACACCTTGGTGAGTTTAGTGTGCTATAGATCATGGGAGCCAGGTATGTGTGTGTGTGTGTGTGTGTGTGTGTGTTTAAGGGGGTGGGTATGATGAGAACATAATCATCAAATGCTCATTTATCCCATCACAGAACCACACAACCACGGCAGGAGGTCAGTTTTGAAAGGCAGTCTGTTGATCCTCAGCTGACTTGACTGAACTGATCTGAGGTTAGTCTTGGAGCTCGGCTCATTGCAGAGACATGTTGGGGATTAGCGACCACAGCATGATCTCATCCACTACACACACGTCTCCCTCTTTCCTTTGAAATGCAAGGTGTCTGCTCCAACATTTTCCCATGATGCTTTGAGCCTTGGGTAAATGTCTGGACAAGGTGCCCTTGGAATGAAACTGTTAATAGGCAGTTCTTAACAAATGTCAGGTAGATGCAGACCCTTACATGCATTTCCGTAATAACCAAGGCTTTGGCATGACGGTTGTCATGATCGCTGGATTATTCGGGTGGCATTTCAGTTTCCCTTCTGCGATTTCATGGTCTTTGTTGTTCTACCAATGCGTGACGCGTTAACATTAACAACGAATGCTATTATGACCCCACACACCCACACACACCCACTCCGTTAAAAAAACAGTACCATGTGACTTCAGTGCATCAGGGAGGGGACTAGATTTCTCCAGCGCAACACATCACATAATTAAACAATTGTGTATTTACGGTTTTCTGCACTAGTCACATCATCATCAACAACAACAACAACAACAACAACAACAACAACAACAACAACAACAACAACAGAACAGCAGCAGCAAAAAAAAAAAAAAAAGAAAAGAAAAAAAAATGCCTTAGCTGGATAATAAAAAGCTTAAACAAGCAAGGAGGAAGAATCCTGTTTCTAAGCAAAACAAAAAAAAACGGAGTTATATTAAAAATCCTCCATGTCGCACACTTGTGCGCGAAATAAGCATTTTGGGGGTTCGCCACGCTTATCATGGGAGACCATTCCTTGCTCTGGCAGTAAACTCATTATTTTTCATCTTCCTCTTTTTTTTTTCGTGTTTATTTTCATATTAGTCCTGCCATAGAGAAGAAGCCAAGCCTCCTCCAACACAGATGGAGCAAGTGCCAGTGATTTTCCGGGGAGATAAAGACTGGTTATTCTAAACTCTTTGAAGCAGCAAGAAAAGAGATTGGGGGGGGGGGGGGGGCTGCGGGTGAGCGCTGTTCCCAGGGTGTGTTGTAAGAGAAAGCAAGTTGCTCAGGCACAGGAGAGCCTGATGAATACATTTGGAGGAGATTTGAATACACTGGAATCCAGAGGTGGTGTGTCATTTCCTGCCTGGGTGCACGCAGGCAGCATGAGGGCCAAGAGAGAGAGCGAGGAAGTCGGGCATAAAGTGTTTCTGGCAGAGCGCAGACAAAAGCGCATGCCCATCGCACATGGACAGGCACACACACACACACACACACACACACACACACACACACACATATCAGGAACACTATTTGCTTGCACCACACACATATATAGGAACTACACACTATGTGAGCGCCAAACAAACATATAAACACATGTTGAAAAGCATAATAAGACTTGTTTACACACATGTAGACAGTACACACACACACACGCATAAAGCATTAATTTGTAAAACATACATCTCATACATGTGTAGTACTTGCAAACATGTAGGAACACATATATGCATACATACATACATACATACATACATTATACATGCATACACACACATATACATACATACATACATACATGCACACGTACATACATACATACATACATACATACATACATACATACGTACTTCATATCTTATATGTAAACATAAAATCAGATGCTCTGACAATAAGCCCTCCAATACTCCCCACCCCCCCAACACACCCACATCCAGACCCACACCCACACACTCACACACACACACACACACACACATACATACATACGTACGTACATACGTACTTCATATTTTATATGCAAACATAAAATCGGATGCTCTGACAATAAGCCCTCCAATACCCCCCACCCCCCCAACATACACAGACCCACACACACACACACACACACACACACACACCTGACTCTTGGCATAAACGTAATACATAGCTGTGAGGCAGCGACTGCTTCAGTTTCAGCCCTTCCTTCTTTCCTCCTACTGTAATCTCTGGAATCTCTGTGTAATCTGTTCCTGGTGCCCTGGTGCACGTCTGCCATTACACACACACCCTATTTCCTTATCTCCTCCTCAGGGGGAAGCAGCCTCTCTCCTCCTAGCCCAACAGTGCATTCACACGTTTATGGTAACAACTGTGATGTTTGCAAGCGAGTGTCCCTGTGTGTGTGTGTGTGTGTGTGTGTGTGTGTGTGTGTGTGTGTGTGTGTGTATGTATGTTTGTGTGTGTTTGTGATTGTTTGTAAATATACATGAGAATGCCATCTTGCTCTGAAAAGCCTGAGTGCGTTTCAGGATTGCAACTGTATAGCTGGAGTGTGGAGGTCAGGTGCTCTTTTATTGGAAAGAAGCCTCTCTTTGCTTAAACTCAGCTCTGAGACATCATTCTGCAAGGGCTTTGTTCTGTGTTTTTTCCTTTCTCTCTCTGAGTGTGTTTCTCTGTTTCTCTATACATACATACTGTGTATATATATATATATATATATATATATATATATATATATATATAAATAAAAAAATGGGCAATCAGACGCAAACTGACGACGCACTTCGGGCAATCTGACGCATGATATGCCATGATATATGCCGTGGTATTTGTATGATGTGAACGATTATGTGAAAGGTTTCATAAAATTAGTTCTACAACCAAGAAGAGTGAATGCTCAAATTCTATGTCATCATCATTCACATCATACCATACCATGGCATTGTACTAGCGTTATGGACATGACAGTTTTGCATAGAATTGCCCATAGATATATATTATATTTCTAAAAGAGATAGTTCTGGTCCTCCGGTCCTCACTCAACTGTGGTATATTCACAGTATAGTATAACACAGTCACAGTAGAACTGCGGGTCTCTTATGGGTAATTCCACGGAAAACACATCTATAACATCCATAGCGCCAACAAAATGATGTTGTTATGATGCAAATGATTATGTGAAAAGTTTCAGAAAATGTTTGGTAACCCTTTATTTGAGTGCCATGAGGCTGTCATTAGCATGACATGACACATATCGTGAACATTAATGACACTTTTTTAATGTTTTTGACTGTTGTCGTTAAGTTTCTGTGATGTAAAGTTGAGATGCGATGTAAATCCAATGACACTTAATGACAACATTCAAGAACAGTAATGAAGTGTCATTAATGGTCATGATACATGTCATGTCATGTTAATGACAGACTTATGTCACTCTTATGTAGACACCTTCAAATAAAGTGTTACCAAATTAGTATTATTATTATTATTATTATACAGAAGAGTGAATGCTCAAGTTTTATGTAATCATTATTCACATCATATCGTACGATGGCATTGTGTTGGCATTATGGATGTGACAGTTTTGCATGGAATTACCCTTATATATATGTAACTATATATGTACACACACACACACAGGTGTATATATGTATATATATGAAACTATATATATAGTTACATTCTTTAATGCACATTATTTTTTTCATTATTTTTGCTGCAGTAAGGGGCTGAATCTTTGAAAAACAGACGCGCCCACTGCAGTGCACTCTCTACAGCTCAAGTGAACTGAGGACATTGAACCACTCACTTAGACAGACAGACAGACAGGCAGACATACAAACAGACACAGAGACAGGCCATTACCTGACCCCTTTCCTCCCCAGCCGGGCCTGTCTGACTGAATGCGGCCCGGACTGGATGGGACAGCTCTACGCCTGGAGTCACAGGCCATGACTGGGTTTCTGAAGTCGTGTCTACAGTACAATTCCTCTGTCAGAAAAGTCTTTTTTTTGTGTTTGTGTGTGTCTTAGTTGAAGCCTGTTGTAGATATGCGCTAGGCTTCAGACTGGACTTTTGCTGTAGACATGAAGCACAGTCTCAATGTCCGCCCTTACAGACTCACAGACGTTCAGGGTTTGAGGGTTTAGGGGCGTCCCGCTGTCAAAATCTGAAGTGTGTGAGGTTTCTGTTGTAGCCTTTCTGGGCCTTTTCCTAAAGTCAGCATAGCATGCATTCTTTGCTAAGGGAATTACCCACAGTTCATAGCGCTGTGATGTGGACCACTAGCGAAAACATGGAAACCTTTAAAAAGTGTCACAATTGTCATAAAACAAAACTGAAAAAGTGTTTAGAATGAGAATTAGAGTGCTTACAATCATGCGAACTCATCCGCTAACTAGACTGAAATACTGACTACATTGTGATGAAGAGCGCGAGTCAGTGAAGTCTGTGAGGGCTCAGGGCTTAGATCTCAGGGAGGTACTGGGTCTATGTGTGTTCCACTTACAAGCCTTACACTTACACATCCTAGAGAGATAGAGTGAGAGAGAGATAGTCAGTGTGTCTGTATTTGTTGCACTACCCGGTCTCACAACTTTTTGTGAAGTTATCAGGAAATAAAATCTGCTCAAACATGCTGTGATCATGCTTTAGGCCTTTTTTCTTGCACAGCGATGGCAGCTGGGATTCAAACCCACAAATTTTCAGACTACTTGCACGCTTTAGCCAAATGAAAAGACTAGGAGCCTGTAAGAGAAGGATGATGACTATAACTAGACTGAAATATTGACTACATTGTGATGAAGAGCGCAAGTCAGTGAAGTCTGTGAGGGCTCAGGGCTTAGGTCTTCGGGAGGTACTGGGTCTATGTGTGTTCCACATTTAAGCCTTAGACTGGATGAATTGGTGGAAAAAATAAGTCAATGTAGGCTACTGCTCCTTGAACTGATTTAATTTTTTTCTCTCATTGTCCTTGTGTACAAGTCCATTTAGTCTTGCCTTTATATAAAGTGCCTGTACAAGTGCCTTTTTTCTGAGAAGGAAATAAATGCCCCTTCTCTGACAGGAAAACCACGTGGTCTCTCCCATCTCCATCGCTTGGACCTCTAGCTTTTTGCACAGACCTTTATTTATTAAAAAAAACTTGAAAGCATTAGAGTGTGTGTGTGTATGTGTGTGTGTGTGTGTGAGAGAGAGAGAGAGAGAGAAATTGGCAATGTGCTTCTTCAAACTGAGGGGAGAAAATGCAACAAAATGGGTCGGAGATGGTAGGAGAGGAGTGTGCTAGATTTGCTGTGTTCCTCAAAAGTTCCCAAATGGGTTTTTTTTTTGGAAGACATCTTCCCCTTCTTCCTAGAGGGATCAGTCTTCCTTCCTTCCTTCCTTCCTTCTCACTCAATCCCTTTCATCCTCTCTCAGTCCCTTCCATCCTTCTTCACTCCCTTCTATCCTCAGTCCCTTCCATCCTCCCTCAATCCCTTCCATCCTTCCTCACTCCCTTCTATCCTCAATCCCTTCCATCCTCCCTCAATCCCTTCCATCCTTCCTCACTCCCTTCTATCCTCAATCCCTTCCATCCTCCCTCAATCCCTTCCATCCTTCTTCACTCCCTTCTATCCTCAATCGCTTCCATCCTTCCTCACTCCCTTCTCAGTGTCCTTGGGTCTTCGTATGTTGCCTCTCAGGGCTTCCTCCCTGTTCCCATCCCTTGAGTCTGGATCTGGGGAGGGCGCTGCATGGTTCTCATTTAGTATTGTCAGTCACCATACCAAAATTCTGACTTACGGTACAATTCCATGCCTTAGTATCTTGATACCAATATTAAAACGATTTCACATCAAAAACAATAAACTGCATGAACATAACATTGAACCTAAAATTGAATTAAATTAAAATATGACTTTATTAAAACTTGATTAAAAAAAGACATTCTTTGAATATTACAGATACTATGGCAGATACCTCTCTCTCTCTCTCTCTCTCTCTCCCTCTCCATTAGGGGTCAAATGATAATGGCAGTGGTGTAGGCAAGGCCTTTCTTTTTGAAGTGGAACATTTTTGCATATCTCTATTTAGCAAGATTTATTTATCGGTGCTGTTATTTGTCATGTTGACATATCTGCAAGTGATTAAATCACATAATTGGCTCTCCCAATATCACAAATGGTGTTCTGCAGCTGCACTCTGTTAAGGTGAAATCCCTTGTCTTTTTTTACACTCAGTTTAGCATGTTATCGCTATTCATCGCTCGCTCATTGGCATCTTTTTAATGTCGCTATCTGTCACTCTCACACAATGGCACTTTAAAAATACTGAAGCCTATCTCTGTGTTTTACAGAGTAAGCCATCATGATAGAAATTCTGTGGAATCGCTCAGTGATCTGTAGGCCATATCACCCCTTTTGATATGAATACCTGACTAAATAGGTATTCCATTTAGACTAACTGATGTGAATGAACAAATATGGTTCATTTTAAGGTGCAAATGTGTGCAATTTAATAATCAAGTCAAACATCACTAATGGTGCTCTTCCACATTACTTGTATCAGTGCTGGATGTAATAGTTTGAGCTGCGGCTGAGATGATTTAGGCCCTGTGTGTGTGTGTGTGTGTGTGTGTGTGTGTGTGTGTGGTGTGCCAATGTCGGCTGTCACCCACTGATCCTGCCACGCCCGTGAGTGATGAGCGCCGATCAATTAAATCGCTGCATTAAAAAACAGTCAGTCAGGCCCTGGGAATGACCCATGGAGCCAAGATGGAGTGGTGTGGCAGGCAGGGCTCTCAAAGTCACCCCTGGCTGTGTGTGTGTGTGTGTGTGTGTGTATGTGTGTGTGTGTTTGAGAGAGAGAGACAGAGATAAAAGTAGAGAGATAGAATGAGAGAAAGATAGTCAGTGTGTCTGTATTTGTTGCAGTGTCTTCATTTACATGTAATAATTGATTTGGCAATGCAAGTTTTCATTTGTCATGTCAGCAAAGCAACTTTTGAATTTGAATCTGAGAGAAAGAGAGAGAGAGAGGGAGAGAGGGGAGGGGAAGAATGTTGGATGTCCTCAGAGAAAAGCTGGTGGACGGGACAAATGATAAGAATAGGACTAGGAGCACAAGTGCCTGCAAGAGAAGGATAATGACTATAACTAGACTGAAATATTGACTACATTGTGATGATAGCGGCTGCACAGAGAAAGAAAGAAAGAAAGAAAGAAAGAAAGAAAGAAAGAGAGCACCCAACTCAACTCAATGAGAAAGGGAGAGAGGGGGAAGAGAGAGAACACCGAGAGGAGGAGGAGGAGGAGGAGGGGGAGGAGGAGAGGAAAAGTCTCAGTGCATGAAGGGGACTGACTCTGTGGGAGGTGGGGATTGTTTTTGGAGAGGGCCATGTAATTAATTTACACAGAAACCTCCTCCAGGGCCTCTCTGAACATGCACCACAGATGGCTTCTCTCTCTCTCTCTCTCACTCAGTCTCTCTCTCTCTTTTACTCTCTCTCCCACTTTTTCTCTCTTAACACTCGATCTGTCTGTTCCTATGCCTCTCTCTCTCTTTCTCTTTACTTTCCCTCACTCTCCGTTTCTCTCACTCTATTTTCCTCCCTATTTCTTCCTCTCTCTCACTCTGTCTCTCTTTTACTCTTCTGTCATACTCACTCTCTCTCTCATTAAAAAGGGAAAGAGGCCAGAAGAGGGATGGAACTCTACCCTTTGATTAAGCAGACCTTTCGTTTTTTTTTTTTTCCAAGAGTATATTTGACATGGTTTCAAATTCAATTATGCTCCCGGCATCCCCTGTGCTTGGGCTGCTTCTGCTCTGTCAATTGCTCAAGGTTAATTATCTCATCAGCTTCAGAGGTCATGTCTTGGGTTTTGGCAAGGGAAGAAAAAAAAAAAGAGTAATCTATCAGTTGTCAAGTGATCGTCTGGCTTGCTTGTTTGTTGTTGATGTTGAGATTATCAAGTTGTTGATTACTTAACAACTCGACGTTAATGAAGTGGCGGCTTTTTTGATGACCGCTTTGAAAAAATCTCTCTTATTTATTTTTTTTTTTGTTTATTTTTTCTATCCTGGGGAGCTCGGCTGTGTATGCAGCTCAATACAGTACGATCAAGGAGATTCGGAGGAAGTGTCGGCCATTTCATGCCGGCTCTGATTTGCAGAAGCTTTGATGGCATTTCTGTTGGCCACTCAGTGTAACACTGTATTACAGGCCTGGAGAGGCAGGGGCGTGAACTCTCACTCAGGGGTGTGTGTGTGTATGTGTGTGTGTGTGTGTGTGTGTGTGTGTGTGTGTGTGTGTGCGCCAAGGTGGGGAGTATGGCAGAGTGGAGACCTAACTCAGGAGGCCCTGGACAGCCAAAGGTCCATCTTTTTTTTTTTTTTTGACAGCCAAACCTAGCCGGGTGATGCTTTTCATTATACATAAATTGGATCACTGGGAATTACCTCTGCACTACTACCTATTCGGTTTTTTTATATGAAACTCCGAAGGCAAAAAGAAGGTCTTTTTTTTTCTTTTTCCAAAAACAATATTTAACTTTGCCGAAACCAGAGAGCATGAAAACCCCAGTCAAACATTTAGAGAAGAGACCCTCGCTTATCCAGGGATGTCGGGTTGTTCGGCATGTGTTTCTAGTTTTATTATTATTTTTTTACCCTGCTACTTTCTGGCCAAGTCGGGGTGCCACTAGAGGGTTTTCACTGCTGCAACTGCTGATGCATTATAGATTAGAGAGACTCGGAGGGGTTTTCACACTCAAATGGGGCAGAGAGAGTGAGAGAGAGAGAGAGAGAGAGTGACGATAAAGAGGAGGATCGGGATGAGTGGGCCTGCCGGTTGGCACAACCTTTCATCATGGATGCCCACACACTGCCCACATAGCTCTACAAAACGCCGGCCGGCCCTAGGCTGGCACTGTTCCAGACTAAGAGAGAAAGAGCAGGAGTACGGTGAAGGTGGCTGGGGAGGGGCACATGTAAAAAACTTTATGGGGGTCCCTTGTGACAAGTCCTTGGAATCCTTTGCAACACTTATGCGTGTGTAGATTCCAACTGCTTGACCCTGCATAGGACAATGTCCAAGTAAATGTTAACATGGATGCTAATGCTTAAGGCATGCTTTAAATCTACCCTAACAGCCCAATCACTAAAGTTGCACTGCCAGATTTATTGCCTTTTCTGTAATCCATTGAGTTTGACTATGGCTTGCTGGTTACACACACTGTCCCCAGCTGTCATGGTTACTTAGGAGATTTGTGAAGTGGTGTCATTGCATCATGTTTGCTGCTGTCGAAGTGACTTGAATGGCAAAACTGTAACTCATACACCAAGATGGGTATACTGTCTGGAGGATGTTGTCTAAGTACATTTTCTCTCTCTCTCTCTCTCTCTCTGTCTGTGTGTGTGTGTGTGTGTGTGTGTGTGTGTGTGAGAGAGGGAGAGAAACATTCATCCTCATGCCTCTGAATAAATAGTAACTGATTTGCATTCTTGTAGAATTCATTCCTGGGTGCATCATTTACCATGTAGACCCTAACATAAGAGTCACAGACATCAGGCGTCAGACATTTGGGGTCTTGACAGATAACGACATGATATCCATAAAAAGTCAAGGGTCCTTACTTGCTAGATTAGTTCCCTCTCTGTCAGGTGCTTTAGAGATGAGGCAAGACATTTGGACATTGTAGCATTCTGAAATACACCACAACAGATTAATGAATGTTCAAGAGCCGAATACAAAGTGGGGCAGAAAGATGTGGATGTTTCCCTTGAGTGAATGGCCATCAGAGAAAAGCAGGTGGATTGGACAGGAGAGACAGTCAGGCTGAAAGAGGAGAATGATAATAACTGTAATAAGGCTGATAGATCGACTTTATTGTGATGATAATGAACAGTCAGAAGCCACAGGTGTTCATCATTGAAAGCCTCCCAAATGCCTCTCAACCCTGCTACATTTTCAGGAACAATACATGCACCACCATCATTCTTCCATGTCAATAGATTATAAATCCTTGATAAGTTTTTAGAATGAGCTACAGCATACAGTCAACCATTTACTGAAAATTTGCACTAACTAACTAATAACTGCACTATATTATAACTGTGCTTACTAATAACCTATTCATTAGAGCACTTAGTTTACATACCTTACGTAGTGACAAAATGGATCTGACAGTATTTACATGCAAAGAGACCATCCAGAGTAAATCAACCCATCGCCCTGCTGTCTGAGTGATGTTGATAGGAAGAAGACTGAGAAAATTTGGTACAACACAGACCGAATTTTGTGAATTGGTAGCTTACTGAACAGGGAACAGGAAAATTAAATTTGGCGTTGGCTGCTATTTTGCATTTCGGTCTAAGTTGCACCAAATTGCCTTGTTCTTATTCCTACCAAACAGCACTTGGTGACTCCTGAACAACAGGACATTAAATCCATTAATGTGCATACAGGATTGTGAGTGCTGAGGATACGCACACATTTTATAGAATGATGGATGTGGTTCTTGGTAGAAGTTTTTGTTTTTAAAGGATTCTTGACATCAGAATAGCCCTTCAGCAAGACTCAGTAATGACACTGAACCTCTAATGATTTTTCCTTGGCATTGAAAAATCATAACAGTGATCAATCTCAAACAAAGAGGCTTAAAAGTAGGTCAAGTTAACCCTCCTACGGTGTCGACCAAAAAAACAGCAACGACAAAAATATTTTTCTCACTCTCTCAAAATTGGAAAAAGAAATAAAGTTAGTCAGCAGTTTCACAGAAGCCATCATTTTTAGAAAGGACGTCAGTGGTTACCTGATGCGTAACATTTGTTTCAAAAAGCAGTAGCAGTATTTTTATATGAAAATAGTGAGCTATGCTTGATATTCACCTCTAAAATGAAGCTAGATTGGATCTTACATCCACTCGATAACACAAACTGTCTTGAATTAGTTCTGTAACATAAAGCATTTTATTGTAGAAGAGGCACTCACCGAAGTGTGCCCTTCTTTGCCGATCACAACCAGCTCCGCCTTAATTCATAGCTCTAATGGGTATATAACGCATACTCAATGTGTCTTTGGTGGTCGGTGACTGAGCACTGGCCTTCAAAAAAGTCGCTTTACACAGGCCAAGCCTTTTATTCTCCCTCGCGACACTCACTCTTTCCAAATCACTGGCCTGATTCATCGGTTGTAATAATTCGGTTAAAACCTGCTGAGTTCCAAGATCTAAAAAAAAAATCTGTTACAACAGCAGCCCACATATCCCTGACCTTCGCATATGGCAAAGGCAGAGGGTGTTTTTTTTTTCATTTGTTTGTATTCTCTCTATCTTTTTTTCCCATCGTTGTTGTTCTCTGCCCATGTAACAGAAATGACTACGGGCATTAGGCTGGCACTCAGAGAAAATGATATGCTCGGACACTGGAATCATTTCCCAGGCCTTGTTGGAGGCACGTTACAGCTTACTCACTCCTACCATACTAGTCGCACTGCCAACGCTGGTCCGCGGACTCCATTGACCAAGTCAGTGGGTTCTGGTAAATGTTGGCACAATATTATTAAACACACACACACACACACACACAAGGGACTGTACCATATGGGAACAATTCCTCTGCAAAAAGGCCTTGTGACATCTCATGTTGATACATGATAGCAGATTGAAGTGCTAGCTGATTCCAGAAGTCCCATGGCCTCCATATGTCTTGATCGTCGGCTCATGGGTCGACACTAAAGCTACGCCTTAGATTTCTGTAACATCTTGTAACTATGTCAACTAGCTAAATCGAGTTTTCAGCAATGAGTTTGTAGAATGCTATTTCCATGCTATAACAGTTCTTATACTCTAGCTTTCAGAAAGACATGATAAGTGCTGCCAAGTGTCTACACCTGTAACCAAGGACCATACCCGTGACCTAGTTTGATTGATAAAAAATACCTCATTTAGAGTAAGTACATACAGCGCACACAATATTGTTCAATAGAGCACTAGCCTTGAGCACACAGCCATGTTGGTGCTGCATGTCCTCCTTGTTGTTCCATAGACACGTATTCCAGCTGCTAATACAATGACAATGAGGATACAATAATGAGGATACAATACAATGAGGATACAATGACATTTGAAATCAGGAACACATCCAAGGACCACAGAGGTGACCTCGAATGGATCAGCATAACATTTCATTTGTTACAAATGTAAAGCAAAATTGAAACCTGACCCTACTGGTCACTTCCTGATGCTTCTCCATCCCTCTCTCCCACTCATTTCTCGTGAATCTGTATGGTCCTATCTGAATAAAAAGCACAAAGTATCTTTAAAGAAAATCTACATCTACAGTTTGCTTTTGTTGTATAATTCACCACACACCATTACAGGGCAGTTTTTTAATGGAAAGGTCTTACTTCTTGCTGTTTGTCCCTTTCCATTAGAATGTGGGGCACAGCGTATGCCTCACAATCAGGAATAAGATTGAGGAACATCATTATGTGGAATGAAAGCCTGGAATGCAGAGAGAGAAAAAAAAATGTTTCTGCAGTATGGAATGTCACCTCGGAGACGTAACCCCCATAGAATGTTGCTGTATTTGATTGGTTCATTCCGAGCGATTAGGCAGCTCGGTGGTGTGAAGGCCCAGTTAGAGACCCATTACCACTACTACTACTGCTACTGCTACTGTTGCTGGTGCACTGCACTGCGCTGAGGCTAATGCCAAAGCTGCAGCAGTACATTGATGGAAGTCCTCTGCTCTGGGCTTGATGTGAGTGTCTTGGGGAAGTTAACAAGCTCCTTGGGTGCAGTCAGGGAGAGAAAACTGTGAGTTTGGCCTGATTAACAATACAGACGATATACAGTTTGTGTAGGGATCATATGTTTTAGTGAGACCTCATGCTGCAATGTCAGTAATATGACCACAAACGTGCATTGTGGCTTATTTAGTTACTGTAAAATACTGTAAGACCGTGGGCTCTAAGCACACTCCAAAGTCCCTCTGCTGTCCCTTAATGTTGCAGTATCAGTAAGCATTATGTTCTGAATGGGATTTATGCAGAGTGCTTGTTATCACTTCTGCTTAGCAATTCAGGAGTATACATACAGTGTGTGTGTGTGTGAGTTGGGTTTGTGTGTGTGTGTGTGTGTGTGGAATGCCTAAGTAACACATATGTATCGACTCGATGAAAAAGCCGTTGTTTGCATCAGAAACAATGTGCACAGTCTAGCCAAAGCAAAACCCTTCATGTGACTCATTTTATTTCATTAGTGTTTTCTTTAATCGGTTTAATTAAACTCTCAGGCATTCTTCCCTATTTGTTCCATGCCAGTTTGTAATGTTTACCCCCTCCATACACACACACACACACACGTACACACAGGCGCACACACACACACACACACACACGCACACTGTAAAAAAGAGCTGGCGGTGGCATTTTTAAATTATTTCTTTGTTTTGCCAGCCTAACCAAACGATTTTTCCCCAGACAGCAAGTGCGGAGACAGGACACCCCCTTCCTCTCGCCTCTGGGAATCGTTCCTCTAATGAGTTAGAGATAAATATATAATTGGAATTTAAATATATAATTTCATCACATTGTTAATTGCGACAGAGACCCCATGGGCTGCTTCTTGCTTCCGCATCCCCCCCCCCCCCCCACCCCCTTCGAGTTTTGCTGAGTAGATCCTGATTGAGCAGTTGGCTGTCACAGAAGGTGAGCAAACAAGGGTTCTTTTGGAAAAGAAACATGGAAACAGATCGCTGGGATGGATCATTCCTTGTTGTCATTTATGCTCACTGTCGTTGATCATTTGTCATTTATGCTCACTGTTGATGATGATGATGATGTTCCGAATGTTGTTCAAATGAATCCTTGTGGGTCTTTCGATTCATTTACAACAAAAAAATGTCAGCCATTGAAACCTCCATCGCCCTCTGCAGCCTCCTTCTATTGAGTCTCAAATCCATCTCTCTTCATGAATAAAGAAATGAAATCTGTAAACACAGATAGCCAGAACATGCAATCCATTTCCTCTGTAGAGGTAGTCTGTGCTGTAACACCATGAAGCTATGGCCAGAGCCCTTGCCAAAATGGTTGGCAAACCCAATAATCCCATCCAGCCAATAAAGGCTTATCTGACGGCTTAGCCTTCCCTTCAAAGCGATACCAGCAAGGAGGCCTATTAGCATTCTTGGCTGCCGGGCACACACACACACACACACACACACACAGAGAGACTAGATCTGGCAAGACCTGCTAACGGAGGGAGGGAGAGAGGGAGAGTAGTGTGCACCATGCATGCGCCTGCCAGTCTCCAAGCCCAGATCGCATCAGTCATCGGCTGGCCAGAGGGGCTGGCGTTTTTATACCCCAGTCGCACCCTCACGCCGAGTTTACAAATCACGCCGCAGCCGTCTGCTATTTATTTAACAGGGCACCACACAGAGAGCAGTCCCAAACAGAGCCAGAGAGTAGCGTCCAATCGGCACACTCAACAGAAGGAATTGCACCGACATCCACGGTTGAGATGTGATTAGTGGAGGTGAGAGAAGGATGAGAGTGTGTGTGGTGAGGGAGGGGGGAGAGAATGGAAGGAGGGAGAGTGTAGGAAATGAATCCTTTCTCAAGAGAGATTCTTTGAAAAAAAAAAACACATTTGGAGTGTTCACTTTGGAATTACACATCCAGATCAAAATGTACTGCATTTTTTTTTTTTTTTTTTTTTAATTTCTTTTATGATTTTGGTTTTTGTGCATATGATGGGAGAGTCTAGCCCCAGCCTCACAAATCCTTTTGTGGCTCTTTTACCTTTGTAAAAATGTAAAATTTTCTCTAATAAAAAAACAAAAAAAAAAACAAAACAGATCAGGACGTGTTGGCTGGGAGACATACATAGTGAGCCCATCAAAAACAATACTAATAATGAAGTCACCGATCATGTAATATCAATGCCCATGCAACTTGACAATTAATAATTAATGAACTAATGAGAGCTGTCCACAGACCTTTATTTTTCTAGGAAATCGCTGCAGCTGTTGTTTATGTCTTCTATATTGTTCCAGCCTCTAGAGACGCACGCTTAGCGTCTGTAACTGTACTCTCTACTCCTGTTGTTTGTTTATTAAGAATTCAAAGGCACTCGAGCAGAACAGGAAGCTCAGTGTACCTGACAGCGGTAATTTGATCAGAGTGAGCTGCAGGAGGCCATTGTTTTGGGGTCGTCCACATAAGCACCCCCCCCCCCCCCCTTCCCCCTTCAAACACACACACACACACGCACACACACAAACACACACTTTCCAAGCCCTGTTGGTTGTCAGTCACTCGCTAGAGCTCTTTAGGGTCCTGCTGTGAGGTTCACTTATTGACTTCAGGGCCCTTTGGCTCTCGGGGAGAGCGTGTGTCATGGAAGGAGTGGGCACGCTGAGATAATGTGGGCTACATTATGCAGCTACCTGCCGAGTGTCACGGAACAGGTTTTCCTGGAATGATTAGCTGGTGGTGTGCGGGGGGGGCAACAACAGAAGAAGCAGCAGGCAAGTGTCGGAGCGCGACCCTGTTTCCTCCTCAAAACAACCTGTTATTTTAAAGGGCAGGAGATGACCCACAATACCTGCCTTCTCCAATTTGACCTCCTTTGACGCATATACATGCTGGGGGTGCCTCTTCAGACAGTGCTGTAGAACGCAGAGAGCCAAGCGGATTTGATGGACTCCACTGCGTGATGTTCTCAGAACAGTGCCCGTCGGGTGGCTTTTTATAAAGAGCGGTATTAGCACTTTGCCTTCTCCGCCTGCTGAAATAAACTGCGGAGCACCTATGAAGTGAATTTTTCCAGGTGGCATTTAAATGGGTCGTTGTCAAAAGCCAGCAAGTGGGCTTAACTCACATTCAAGCAGTGAAATGTTACATCAGCTTCTCGCACCACCCAGCATACACATATACACACACACACACAGTGTAAGGCCATGTACAATGAATAATTGCACTGCAGAGTTGGCATGGTGCCACTGGGCCATTATGATAGAACACAAAGTTAAAAAGTTAATTGTTAAAAGTTTATAGAGCTGTTGAGCTATTGTTCCATCATCTAAGGAACAAAAACAAAAAAACCAAAAAAAAAACCATATCCTGCCCTGAACTGAGGCGTTGATCAGACCCAGTCTCAAGTCCTGGCCCTTGTGCTGAACCCAACTACAGAGTCCTTTGATCCATTTGTGTTCGCTTTCATTTGCTAAAGCGATGACTGAGGGGCGCGCTTGCCCTCCTCGTACCACTATTTCCCTGTGGCCAATTTTTTTTGTGTGTGTGTGTGTGTGTGTGTGTGTGTGTGTGTGTGCGTGTGTCAGAAGTTCCTCGTTCTTCCCTGTTTTCACGGGGAATATCCAGTCTTCTTTATAGTTGCACCTCGCCCGCATATTAGAATGCTTCTTCACAGTAACACCACACAAGGGGCCTCAGCACTGCTCTTTTCCAAGGGACCAGGGCTGAACAGCTGCCTTTAAAGAGAGCTAGAGTGCCTGGAGTGACTAGGCCACTAGCGAGATGATAATTAAAGAATCCAGGAGAGAGAGAGAGAGAGAGAGAGAGAGAGAGAGAGATGTCGCCCGCCCAAAGGCACAGGTCAGTTTTTTTCTTTTTTTTTTTTAAATTTCTCCTCCTTTTCTATCTTCTGTCTCTCTCTGTCTTGCTCTTTCTTTCTAGTTTTGTTTTCTCTTTCTTTTATTCATTTGTGCTTTTTTTCTTTCTTTCTCTCTGCACTCTAATATGCAGATATGACAGCAGGGTAGCCAGGTTTCACACCTCCCTGAGGACTCGACTCCGCTGCTCTTTTTCTCTCACTTTGATTATTTTGTGTCCGTCTGTGTTCCTATACAACCCCCCCACCCCAAGCACACACACACACGCACACACACACACACAACCTCACTCTGCTCCAACGCTGAATTAGTGGTGGTTCATTAAAAGTCATGTCTAGCTTGCGGTGATTCACAGAGATTCCAGTTAGCAACCTACGTGTCTTATTTATTTATTTACTAATTTATTTATTTATTGTTTGTATCATGTAACCTCCATCTGTGGTGACAAGGGGGGGGGGGGGGGGGGGCACAGAAGTGAAGGCCTATTCACGGCCTGCTCGGCTCTCCTGCTGCCCTTAGGCATGTACAGACAAGGACTTGAGGAAATGAGGTTTGATATCTGACCACTACAGCCTCCGCTGTGGTTACCTCGCAACCGTGACGTGCGAGGGTAGAATGCAGTGGTCTCGAAAAGGTGTTGAGGTAAAGTGAAGCGAAAGATCGAAAAAGAGAAAGATAGGGAGAGAGCTAAAGAGAGAGAAAGAGGACTAAATATTTTAAAGAAACAGGAGCTTCGTTAGATAGCTTATGACAGCAGGCTACATTAAAAATCAAGCTCTATAATCTTCGTTTGCCGTGGAAAAAAAAAAGTAGGTCTTTGATTATTCAAAACAGCATGCAAATGCTGTTTTTAATATGATATGACCCAAGTGGCAGGTTTGATCAAAAGAGCCTTGGACTTAAAATACTGAAGGCCCTTGGGCCAGTCTCTTTATGAAGTGAACTGTTTTAATTCAGTGTGAACTTAATCACAACCCACACGCGTATTTAAGTGCAAGGCCTCTATTCAAGATGACTGTGGGTGAAACAAAATGGCCACCAGCTGGTCTGGAGGTCTGTCTGAAAATAAAAAAAAATGTCAGGAGTGGTTTTGTTAGAAAAAAAAGTTAATACTGTGTATAAAAAACACAGTAATGAAATAAATGGGGCGGGGCTAAAGTGCATATGGCGGGGGTGGCTAAGGCTGCATTAAGACGGGGGGCGTGTATGATGTAAAAGTGATGAAGAGTGTTGACAAAGGGCAAGAACTATGTGGCTTTCTTGGGGGTGGGGGGCAAATACTCAATACTCCCACACATTAACAAAGAGCACCCAACAGCAACAGGGGCAAGGAAGAAACCTCAGAGGAAATCTATCAAGGAACTCTAACGAAGTGCAGAGAAGAAAGTGGAATGAGAAGACGGAGGAAGCAGAAAAAGAAGAAAAAGGAGGAGAAGAGGACAAGTGGAAGGCTGCCCTTCTCTCGTTTGAAGTCGACCATGGGAAAGATTGCGCCGTTCTTGACACAATCTGTCAGAAACGGGAGAAGAGCATGTCTGTGGGCTGTCCACAGCGAGAGGAAAAAAAAGAACGAATGAAACAAAAGAGAAATAAAAAACTGTTGTGCACAGTTCTTGCTCGTTAATTGGCCCGCGCGATAAGGTCTTCCTCACACAATGGGGGGGAAGGAAGAGAAATCCCTGATCTTGTTAGGGAAGCTTTTAGGGGCTCCAACGGATGAAGAGGACATGACCATCTCTCTTTCTCTCTCTCCCTCTTTTTCACTCTATCTTCCTCTCTCTCAGTCCCCATGTCACAGCCGTCACACAGCTTTTGCAGAAATTGAACTCTATCTTAAGCCTCATTTGGAGGGGGGGGGGGGGGGGGGGCGGGTTGAGACTCTATATGCGATTCCAAATCCACCAATACAGACATAATCTCAGATTATGTCCGATTACGCAGTGGGAAAAAAATGGGGTTTATGTACATACGTGCCTTCTCATGTGCACACATATACAGTGTGTATGAATAGATTATGGAAATATACACTTTTGTCCGTCCAAGCGAACAGCCTACCTACTTCCATGAAGACTGGAAGTACAGTGCTGCACTGCAGCAGAAAGCCTGTCTTTCTAGAAAATTCTTGCATACCTCTCTCTTTCACCCTGAGTTGATATTTTTAGCGTGTGTGCTTCTTGCCAACGCCAGCTCGATAGCCCAGGCCCCACTCCAGTGGGAGTTATTAAGGAAATTGAAATCATTATTTCATCAAGCAGATGAAATGTTTTCAGGTTTGGTGGGAACCTGAAATAAAAATCGATACATCATCCCGGTCCTGCCCCTCCCCGGAGAATACTGGCCGCGGATGAGTTGAATAACTACTCTTTATTGATGGCCAGAGGCATATGATCTGAGTGTCCAGGTGTGTGTGTGTGTGTGTGTGTGTGTGTGTGTGTGAGAGAGAGAGAGCGCGATTAAGTGTGTGTGTGTGTGTGTGTGTGTGTGTGTGTGTGTGTGTGTGTGTGTGTGTGTGTATGCGAGTGAGTGAGAGAGCGAGAGAAAAATTGTGTGTGCGTGTGTGTGTGTGTGTGAGAGAGAGAGAGAGGTGTGTGTGTGTGTGTGTGTGAGAGAGAGAGAGAGAGCGCGATTAAGTGTGTGTGTGTGTGTGTGTGTGTGTGCGTGTGTGTATGCGAGTGAGTGAGAGAGCGAGAGAAAGATTGCGTGTGCGTGTGTGTGTGTGTGTGTGTGAGAGAGAGAGAGAGAGAGTGTGTGTGTGTGTGTGTGTGCCTAGTTTTATCTGCAGTCCACTGTCAGCAAGTTAACCTTAAGTACTTGGGAACTTAATCAGCACACCTTACACTTATACATCCCTGCACACATGCAGACAGACACACACCATCAGACACTCTATCAGACACACACACGCACGCACGCAGAGAGGGAGGGACATCTCTTCCACACCGTTATGCACTTACTGACATTCAGTGCGATGTCAGATGTCCTGTCATGACTCCTTGCTCTCTTTACCCCTTTTCACTTTCTTTCCTGTGATAGAAGTTAGAAAGACTGGAAATGATTTGATTCCAGTAAAGGAAAAAGCACCCCCACCCCCACCCCCACCCCACTCGTACTCCATCAGGCCCCTCTCTCTGTCATCTTTGGCCAGACATGGGTCATTTACCCCCTTGCAATGCCACCACGTTCGCCATGGTTCATTCCTCTGACACCTGCCCTCCGTTTGAACTTTTTCAACGAGACCTCACAACCGCAGTCCAGCGCTCGACTAAATCTTTAAAAGGGGCGTATTGTTTTATTGCTATTAAATTTTCCTGCTTGCCGCTGGATTTAGAGTGCACCTCTGACCCCCGGAGGGCCAGCGCGTACTCCAGGGACTTAACCGTGTTCAGCTGTGAGCTCGGGATATTTTGTAGCTGTTAAAATATTACAAATGGGTAGAAGTCAAAAGAAATCTGCTTTCTGTGCTGACCCTATTTTGTCAGGTACTGTGAGACTCTCAAAATAAGCTGGTCCAACACAATTTCTCTCTCTTTCTCTGTATATATTTTTGTGTGTGTGTGTGTGGGGGTGGGTGTGTGTCTTGCATTGACAGCATAATATGAAAAAAGAACAGGTATTCTTTTTTCACTTCTTTCTCTTTGCAGACTTTTCTTTTTCTTTTCTCTGTCACTGTCCCTTCCCTGTTTTCATTTTTCGCTGGCCACGTTGTTCCTTTTTTTATTTCTATTTGCTGGGTTGCTGGTGGCCGGTGGCCGGTGCTGCTGCTGCTGCTGCTGCTGCAGATTCCTAATCTGTTGGGCAGCTCGAGATGGATCAGCACTGTCCCCGCATTCGACTTTTTGGTGTCAGGCCTGGGTTTGGGGAGGGGAGGAGAGGAGGGAGGGAGGGAGTCAGGGATGGATGGAGTCGGGTTGAGGGATGAGGGTTGCTGGAATGTCCCATGTTTGTGTGGGAGTGTGTGCCTGCTCCCTCTATCCCCCCCCGCAACACACACACACAAACACACACATACTCTCTCTCTCACACACACACACTCTCTCTCTCACACACACACGCACACACTCACACACACACACACACACTCACACTCACACTCACACACACGCTCCCATCCTTGTCCCCCAGTTCCCGGCGGCTATCACAGCCACTGATTTGAGTTGCCAGTTCAGTAGCAGGGGGCATGGAAAGCCGGGTCTGTGTGAGTGTGAGTTTTAGTGTGAGTGTGTGTGTGTGTGTGTGTATGTGAAAGGGACACTAGGACAACATGCCAATCTGTAGAGCCGGTCTGTCTCTTCCTCTATTCGTGCCAGTCTCAACACCCCCACACCCTCTCACCCTACACACACACACACACACACTTCCATCTCTCTCTCTCTCTCTCCCTCTGCTTAATTGCCAAGTAGGGTAGAAATGTCACAGCAGAAAGCCATCAGTGCAGCCTGTGAAATGCCAGCATTACAAAGCAGTAGTATTCGCTGATGCTCCGTCTAAAGCTCCTCTCCTCTCCTCCCTCTCTCTCTCTTCACCCGCGTCCTTCTCAGCAGACACGGCTGATCTCCAGCGCTCCCAGAGTGAAGAGCCCTGCTGGAGGCCACTGCTTAAATTAGACCCTGGATGGCCCCAATCACAGGGAGCGAAACCAAAAGTAAAATGTAGCTCTAGGTCTGCTGGAGACAAAGGCTCCCCATACTAAGTCTGCCTTAAAGTTTTTGTGTCAGATGGTGAATGTGGACCTACTTTTCAGACAACTGTGATATATATATATATATATATATATGTGTGTGTGTGTGTGTGTGTGTGTGTGTGTGTACACATGGAGTAATGCACTATATATATGTGTGTGTGTGTGTGTGTGTGTGTGTACACATGGAGTAATGCACTATATATGTGTGTGTGTGTGTGTGTGTACACATGGATTAATGCACTATATATATTTGTGTGTGTGTGTGTGTGTACACATGGAGTAATGCACTATATATGTGTGTGTGTGTGTGTGTGTGTACACATGGATTAATGCACTATATATATGTGTGTGTGTGTGTGTGTGTGTGTACACATGGAGTAATGCGCTAATTAGTATTCCAGTTGGACGGTACAAAGAGTTTTCAATTGGTTTCACGGGGGTACATGATAGGCATAGGCAGGTGGAAAAGTGTTGGCAGGGGTTGCACTGAGGCACTCGGGACCACAAATGGGCCGATCCTTACTGGTTCCCAGGTCCAATTCCGATCTGCAGCCTCTCCCAATTCCACCCCATCTCTCTTTCTCCTATCTCGCTTCCTTCCTCTCTTTGCTGTTCTGTCACATTAAGGAAAAAAAGTACTTAAAATATACTTAAAAATGAGTTGTTAGCCTCACATGTGGGAACCATTGGGCATTGTGTTTGTTTGTGTATTATTGTTTTAATTATTTTCATAGTTTAATTAAGCAATATAACACGAGTGGGAGTGAGGTTGTTTGGGGATATCCCCATGGGTGTGGTTTGGCTGCAGGCATGAAGCCAAAGACCACACCCATGAGGATATCCACAAAAAACCTCACGACCACGAGTGTTATATTGCTTTTGTACAACAGTTCCATTGCCAACTAATACAGTTTTAATGAGCCGAATTGTATTTTTTATTGTATGTTTTTCATTTCAGTTTCAGTTCGTTCATCCTCTGACTTCAACGTTCTCTCAAGGGAGTGATTATTAGCTGTGAAGAGTCACCCATGGAATATCGTGGGATATCCTCACTCCTAGTGACACGTAGAATGCGTCTCATCCAATCAGAAATTGCTAAATAGTTCGACCAGACCTATGAGTTTAACTAACTTTTATATTAAAAGTTAGTGGTTTTCTGCTCTTCTGAAGACAAACTACTGTGTTGAGTACTCTGGCTGGTAAGTATTGTTTGACACACCTGGGCTGTGCAGGAACGACCATTTGTGTAAAGATCCCCCTCACCCCTGCTTTTACATCTTGTCCCAGTGCATTGTGGTTCCTTTGCCTATTCTGTTTGGTTGCTAATTTGAGTAACACATTATCTGATGCAGGCATAAGGAGTCAGATAGGAAACTCACTAGGCGGTCTGTTTGTGATTGTTTAATTTGGTGTGAATTCGTATAACAAGTGGCTCGTTGTCTCCAGGCTGTTTAATCATATGTTACCATGGAGTCTAATGACACAAAATTGTGGGCTGGGGGTGGGAGGGCTATAGAACAACAAGAAAACATTTGACACAGCAAGGAAGTGGAGATTAGTGATGAGTGGTTTTGGTTTGGTTCCGCCGCGACCCTCCTGCACGCCGCCTCCCATGCCAATCCACAGTGCCGCCGCACACAAAGCCCTGCTAACTCTCGAAATGTATTCAGCCAGACGCGTCCTGACACTTGATTTAGCAGGTGGCAGACTTTGGCATTTCAGAGTTTAGGGGCTTTACCTTCATCTGCTTCTTCAGTCCTTCTTCATGTAGACTGCTACAGATACAGTCACATTGTTTAGGCTGTCAGAATGAATAGTACTTAAGTGTAGGTATGAATGTAATATGTAATCAAATACATTAACTGTGATATGATGAAGGTAAGCCAGACATTAGCACCAACTGTGAATGTGTGTGCGTCTGTTTGTATGTGTATGTGTGTGTGTGTGCGTCTGTTTGTTTGTGTGTGTGTTGTGTCTGTCTGTCTGTGTGTGTGTGTGTGTGTGTGTGTGTGTGCGTCTGTTTGTTTGTGTGTGTGTTGTGTCTGTCTGCCTGTGTGTGTCTATGTGGGTGTGCGCGCGCTTACATGTGTTCAAAAGCTGCTAATGCTACTTTGAATGACAAGGAGGGATTTAATTTCAGTGTTCCTCATATCATGTCTTGTCAGCCTGATTTTAGACACCCTTATTACACAAGCTCCCAATCTCATTTCCATTTGTTTTTCTCCCACTCGTTTTTTTTTCATTCCCTCGTTCACCCCTGTCTGTCTTTCTATCTTTCTGTCAGTCTATCATTCCTATATTTAATTACACTCTGTGTGAAAATGAGATGTTGACAGAGTCACAGAGAGTAAACACTGTTAAGAATTATTAGTCATGTTTCTGGTACATTCCATTTCAAACAGGGAGTGGTAGGCTTTTATTGTCTGTCTCCCACCTGTCAGGTCTGGAACATGAGGGTCAGTGAGAAAGCTCATTTGTTTGCATTCATTCGAGCTGCACTGATCCAATTTAGATTGTCACTCATTTTTAGTCAGAATTTAAATAATACGAAGCACTGGAAGAAGTCCTTATGAAAGTTCAAACCTTAAGGCACCCTCTCCAATACACACACACACACAAACACACACACACACACCCTTTTCCATTTGAGCAGACATTTCAAAAAAATTTGTTCCAAATTCATGCCTTTTCTCCCCATGAGGGATATGTGCTTTCAGAAGCGGGTAAGCCAGCCTCGTCGAGACCTCTTTTTTTTTTTAGTTCTTTCTTTCCTTCTCTTTTTTGGTGTAAACACATCAGCTCTGATGCTGTCTGGATTTCGCTTCGGGAAAATGTGAACTTCCCCAATACGATGTGACGAGACTGAGGGGGAGAAACAGTTACTAAACCACCGAATGAACGAATGTCCAAAATAATTACATTTCAAATGGCCATTGGGCCCTGTTATGTCACACCAACCTTCAATCTCACATACTAAGAATTACCCAAAAAACAGTATAAAAAATGAACAGTTGACTTCCCTGCAGGTTTACATCGAGGAATGTATGGGTCCTCTGTAGAGTATGACATTTGCGTCAATGACATTTGTAACCAATGCATCATGGTCTACTTTGGATGCATGACTGATGAAAAACAAATCCGGTGTCCTCAATTCCCTTGAATAACTGTAGTGTTAGTGATTGAGACATGCACTCACCCATGCATACCCATACTATCTACTACATGTCTGGGCGAGGGCCTGTGAGAATAATATGGGAATATGAACCCAAGGTACTCGAGAGAAAGAAGCAGAAAGTCAAACAGACGAAGTTTGAGCCAGACAGCTCAGACAGCGAAGGGAATATTAGAAGGGTGGGGGGTTGGCGGGGTTGGGGGCGAGTAATAGGACAGATATCGATAGGAGCAGATTGCAAAGCGGTGGGCGATGGGTGAGATGGCAAGAGTGGCCATTTTCATCGGAGGCGAGCGATGAAGGGGAAGATGAGGGCCTTGCAAGTGACAGCAATCAATCCGGCGTGGCAACTCTCATCAGCAGGGAAGAGAGAAGAGTGTGTGTGTGTGTGTGGGTGGGTGTGTTTGCCTCAGCACTACACTCAACTCAAGCAAACAGGTTTGTTGGCAGGGTTGGATGGAAAGAGGGTGGCAGTCAGCAACAACAACACAACTACACACAAAGCCTTAAAGTTAAGGAGAAAAGGACCAAATTGATGAAAAATTGCTAGTTTGAAATAGCAACTGATGGAACGGTTAGAGCAAGTGGGCAAGGATGAGGGATGGTTGTGGTATGGTAGTGGTGGGATGGCATCTATTTGGGCTGAGGAGAAAGATGCCTAGGGGTTAGGCACAACATGGTCACTTTAACAACGTCAACAACAACCCAAAGACAGATGCACGCATGCACACACACTCACACACAGACACCATATGATAGATATAAATGAAAGAAAACACAAATGTAAAAGCTGCAGAAAAAGTGGGGGATGCCGTGAAGGTAGGTGGTGAGGGGAGATTTGAAGAAATCCGAATCAGAGGAGGCGTTGGTGAAACTACTGAAATGGCCTGGAGGGGGACAGCAAGTGCTGAAAGGACAGTGTGAAGACACAATCATGGATTAAAAACTCACCCTAGAATTAAAAACTCACCCTAGTCAGTCTGAAGTAAGCACTAAATATCCTCTTTGTTTACATGTATCTGAATGAGCAGATGAAGTCTGACACCTTCTAGCTGTGTGTAAATCTATCAGCGATGCCTTTGTATTGCCTTTACTGTAGAAACCCTCCAATCCTTGCATTTGCATTTAGCAAAAATACATTTATTTCCTTCAATGCCATTGTGAAATGTGATCATAGAGACACATACTCATAGTCAGACAAAGAGCAGAAACAAACCCCCCCTCCCTAATGAATCCTTATCTCAACTGTGCAAGTTGGAGGTTTATTGCATTTATGCAAAGCACAGAGAAGCTTCAGCTCTTCCAGCCTAACATAAAAAAGCAGCTTTTTTTAATGAGAGTAATGGATTCATTACTCTTCAACTCACACGGACGCCTCTGGCAGAGTTTAGTCGCTTCATTAAAACGGAGCCGAAATGGACAGTTGTAGTTTCCCAGCATCAGGAGTCCTGTTTTTAGGTGGACCCACACCATTGTCCCTATTTCCCTGTGAAATGGAGCTTTACTGATTAATATGTACTGGGACATGTCATTTAGTGTGTCCATACAGGTAATTCAGCAGAGATAAGGATGATGTGAGGGGGTCAGATTGAAGAGGGAATATCTTTGCACTGGAGGTTACGCATAACATTCTGAGGAGTGGATGGCAGAACCCCAGAACCCCAGAAAAAAAAATACCTCTCCAGCTTTGGATAATCGCTCCGACAACACCATCTGTTTTCCAAATCCAATGGATTTGACTCTCAGGGAATGCATGCCGAAAAACCATGGCAGAATGTTGCCAGTGGCACAGGTTTTTAGTTTCCAGGCCTTCTTTTTCTCCCTAGGCCTGGCAGGGTGTTCTGAAAGCCAGACACAGAGAGCCAAGGTGTAAGTGGAGGCTAAAGTTGGGTTAAGTCTCTTTTGTGTTCTCGATGCCTTGCACATACTTCGGGAGCTTTCATGACATCTAAGATCTTTCTCACCGGGGGGCTGCATATTGTACAGCTGGTGCATCAGTGACACCAGAGAGGGTAAAAGCGGAATGAGAGGCACAAACATTCGTTAAGTTCCATGTTCTATTTTCGCAAGGGGGAAGGGGGGGGAAATCCCCCTTTATGCAGACCAGAGTCGCGTCCTCATACGCTGATAGAAAAGATCATTGAAAAGTTTATATTGTGTGTATTGAGTTAATATAGTCTGCTCTGTGTATCAAAACCTATAAAACTCAATGATTTTTGATGACACCCCACCCTTTATTTTCAGTTCTTTCTTACTCTCCTGCTCTATCAAAATAAAAGCAAAAGAAGAAGAAAAAGCCTCTGTCCAATACGCTATGTGATCATAAAATAGCAAAACCCAGATTTTTACGACTCATTATACGGTTCTTGTGTGTTGACTTTGCAAAAAGAAAATGTAATAATGTGTGTTTGCAGTGCATTTGCATTATTTGAACAGTTACGTGTGTGTGTCGTCCTTGAAACAATGAAACAGTATGCCCTTCCTGCATTCACACTCCCAGAAACACATCAAAGTAACAAAGTTATGTAAGGCCCAATTATTTTGACCATATACCTGGAGTTATCATGGGCATATTGAGCACAACATTTTATTTAGTTTACCTCCAACCACATTTTGACGTCTTTCAAAACAGATTCTTTTTTTTACTGCACATAAATAGCTATGGAAATGTGCTGGTGAGCACTGTTATAAAGTGGCATCACAATTTGGGATGAAGACATCAAATGGAAAACACGGAAGGGTGGGGCATATACCCTTAAGTTTTCATTTGAAGCAAGTACCCAGTGACGATCAGCACAGCAGTGCTATGGGAGAGAAGAGGCGAGGATGGCAGCCTGTATAATTAGCATCAACAACAAAGCAAAACATGGCCGTAGAAGGATGTGTAATGCCAATGATATATTCTTGAAAGTGGGTGTACAGTTGAGGAGTGAGCCAAGGATACAGCCCTGAGGTACTCCGACCCACTGAGGTTAATGAGTATGAAGAACCTCTTCAGGAAGCGATACTAACTCTATTAGTCAGGGAGCTGTGTAGCCAGCAGGTAGTGATGAACAAAGCTGAGAGTGTAGCAAGTTTAATGATTGAAAAAGTGCTCTCACTGGACCTAACAAAGTGTCCCTACTTCTTCTAACCTGAAATAGTGTAGATAGCACCCGTGGGCCCAGATGAAACTTGGTCCTGTTATGATAAAAAGCAATTATGGTAGTGTGTATGCATGGGAAAGTCAACTCATCCTCATTTCAGCAATAGCTTATGTTTCTTAAATGTGTATTCATGGACAATAAAGCAGTTCAAAGTGATGGTTCCTCATGAGAAATATAAATGGGTGTGTAGAATGTGGAAATGGATGGAAGGGAACCTTTATCACATTTATTAGATGTGGCAATTAACTTGATTTTCTATATGAGGGAAACTTCTGTATGTGCTATACTGGAGAAACTGTCAGTTAATGTCATTAGTATGTGCCAGCCACAAACACACACACACACAAACACACACACACATTACCCGTGCATTAGTCAGATAGTAGTGGTATTGTCTGCGAGGTGATTAAAACAATACCATCCAGTCTCATCAAAACTTTTGTAGCTGCAGGCTGAGCTGACCTCTCACATTTGCCTTTAGTCATTAGTCTTACACCAAAAAGACCCCAAGAAGCACACCCCGCAAAGTAAATAAATAAATAAATGCACAAATAAATCACAAGCCAACAAGCCAGTGAATAAATAACAAGTCAGCGAATGCTCATCTTTTCAGAGTCAACACAAAAATGGCCAAGTTGTCGGGACACATTAGTGGGAACTGCGTTTCACAAGGCGGTTTAATTTACATCCGTTAGTCTGTCAGGGCTCTTGTGTCATGTGTCACTTTGCTGACATGAGTATCACTGGCACAAGGGGGCAGGTTTGTAAAGGCATACCAGGCAAGCTCCCCCTACGGTCACAGTTTTTTTTAGCAACAACATTCCACATTCTCACCACTCCATGTGAATTTACTTGCAAACCAAAGAATAGCAACCAGCGATGATCATTTTCATGACAAGCCGTTAATAAATGCTTCATCCAGTTTCAGTTTCGTTTCCTCATGGTAGGTGTTTCAGATCTTGCAAGTGTAGGCCGCCTAGTGAGCTTTCATTAACCCCGTAATGCATCATTTAATCATCTGATCTGCTGATAAGTTAACCTAAAAACATTGCCTCGTGTGCCTTTAAGAGACACAGACTAATACTGACAGTTTTAGAAAAAGTTTTTTGTTCTTTTTTTTGTTTTGTTTTTGTGAATTGGACGTCTGGAAGGAGAAACATATCTTAACCCTGTGTTGATTATTGCCCCAAAATGTAAGCTATTAAGTTTCAAGTTTTTATTCACTGCATTATGCCAATTATATAAAACTGTTAATTAAACTGTCAATTAAAACTGTATCCAGTTTTGGTTGTTAGCAGTAGTGCAACCTAACCCACACTGAGTCCAAATGTGTCTAATTCTGACATAAGCGTGATCAAGTACAAATCTGTAGCACTGTTGTGCTCAGTACAAACTGATGACAATTACTGCAAACAGCTTGGCCCATTGTCTGCCTAATTCAGATGCTGTTTTGGGTTGGCGCTTATTGATTGATTGATTGCTGGTGCAGAGACTCCTTACTTTTTATAATGTATGTATGTCATGTGTATGGTTGTGTATGTCATGCCATTTTGTGGAAGCTTAAGGATACCAGAATTTCCAATGGGATAATAAAAGTATTTATGTATCTATCTACTGTGCCCTGGTAAAGCATTCCTCCTCATATGCTAGTGGCAATGAGATGAGCCGGTGTCTTCAACAGCTCTATGTGTGCGTGTCTGTGTTAGTCTGTGTGTGTATGTGTTCCTCAGAACTCTATTTCTCTAATGAGCTCATACAGATCTCTAAGTGTTTTTGTCCTTCACTTGACTTTAGAAACATGAGAAAACACCACACACACACACACACACACACACAATCAACAATGAAAGAGGGAGGGGGAAAAACATAGAAGACCTACCAGCTATTTCAAGGATGTATTTTTTGAAAGCCAAATGTTCTTGGTGTTGAAAACAAGACAAAAGCAGATTTTCATTCTTTTTTTTTTTTTTCCCTGCAATCCTTAGCTTAGATTGTGTCCCTGAGACATGTGGCATCTCCTAAGGCAAAACCAGGCTGGGAGAGTATGTCTCTGAAATGTGCTGAGAATAATTTCACCGTTATTGTTTTGTTACTCACAATGAACACCATCAAATCCAGTTGAAATTAGGTTCCCAATTCAGCCCAGACAACTTGGGCCAAATTGAAGGCTGCAACGAAGCTCAGCAGGGATAAATGTCACTTTCAGACAACCTTTACTGTTACCTATTTTATGGACCTTTTTGTCAAGGCTGCATATGGAGAAGGAAAGTTTTTTGATTACTTCAGTATGACACTTACAACTTGGAATAGTTTCTCTCGAGGAGAGAATAAAAACATGAAGTGTGCTTTTGTTGTTTTTTTTTTTCGGGGGGGGCGGGGCGGTGCTAGAGGGATGGGGGTAGTGATGACAGGTGCAGTAAGTAAAATAAATGGTGTTCCCAAATATGCAGCAGTGGTTCAATATTGATTATTCAAAGATAGTCCAATGACTGCGCTTTTCCTTTTTGAAATACATGCCATCATCTCAATGCTAGCTTGAATGTATTCCACAACAAAATCTCCCCAGATTATTATTTTTTGTGCTTTAGTTGGTAACATTTATTTGCATGTAGCATCAAACATGTTAGGGATGTGGGCATAGCTGACTTAGCTGAGTTGTTCCTTGGCTTTTTAGAAAGAGTTTTCGCAGTGTGTGACTGCTGGTAATGTGTTTACAAAAATGTTTGGGACTAGTACTAGTCTGTCTCCATGGAATATCATTAGATTGTTTTTAAAAAATGTCAAAGTAGTGTTGTCCTTTTCCCTTCTGGTGGTTAATTATTCAGACCAATGAAAGCTTGAGCAAACAATGCATTTGTCTCAGAAAGAAACAAACAACAACTCAAACAAGCATTTTTTTTGTGAAACCCTTGCTGTAAATTGAGTATATTATCTGTGAATGAACAGCGTTGTGTACTCTTGCCAGCTCCCATCGTATTTTGTGCTCTCTTGTCAGCAAACACAACGGGTTGAAACTACACCAAGTGCTCTCTTATGTGTGTGTTTGTGTGTGTGTGGTTTCGAGGTAGAGAACAACAAATCCTAGACTCTCGTCAGAGGTTGAGTTGCTTCAATACTTAATGTTTCCCAAACAACCACAGGTAGTAGTTCTCCTCGCTGTCTCCAACCCTCTGAGGCATACCGTGTCTCAGTGAATATAATTTAGTAAACAGTCTAGCCGGATGCACCATGACCCTCCATTTATAACACAAATCTTTGTCCTTCTTACGTTTCCTGTACCTGCCACATGGCAATGACCTTATTTCCCATCTCATTTAAGATCCAAAATTCATCTTGATAATGACTTTTATGAAGGTTTTTTTTTTTAACTACTTGCCTCTATGTCTTGAAAAAAGATTTATTTTCCATTTATTTGCCAGGTGGCTGGTCCTGAATAGACTTTGGATTTGAATATCCAGGCCAACAACCCAGGGATAGAATCAGTTATGTATTTTTTTTTTTGGTCATGTGGAGACACCATATGGCATTCCAGTTGTCAGTGGAATTCTAGAAAAATACAAATCCCAGTTCCTAAGTGATGGCTTGACCTGGGTGGCACTGGTGAAAAAGCACCCTAAGTACCCACATTAAAAACTGCCTCTCAGATTTCACCCCTTTTTTTGCTGAAAGACCAGCAGATAAGAAACACTTCACCAGTAATGCAACGCAGCTGTTCAAAAGAAGAGAATGCCAAAAAGCAATGTAGAAATGGCGGGAGAGAGCAAGAGAGAGAGAAAGAGTCTGAGATGGTTGAATGGCTCCAGGGTGGTGTTTTAACCCACAAGGGTTATTATCTATTCTCTATCACAGGGGATGTTCAGATCAAACCCCTTCACCTTCCCTACTCTATCGTTCCCTTCCTTCCTCCTTCCCTCACTCACTCTTTCACTCACATCCATCCCTCCATCTCTCTCTTTCTTGCAGTCCTCCGTGTTCACTGGCCTCAAAGGGAAGGGTCAGGCCAAGGTTATTGGCTCGATCAGACTGTTTTTCTCCTATGTTCACTCTTTATGCTCTAATGGCTTGCATCTCTGTCTAAGTTGTGTGTTCTGAGGGGGAGGGAGAAGGTGGTGAGGAGCCTATGCATTCAGACAGGGTTAGGTCACCTGGTTGAAAGTAGAAGGAGTGAATGCTACTGTGCGGGTGGCTCGGTGAGGAGAAAGCAATAGAAGAGAAAAAGAACGAAGAAAGTCTGGAAATGAAAAATTCAAATGGTATTTCTGAAATGAGACCCTGGAATACTAGCAAGTTGGCAGTGTTATTTTAGGATGAGGTAGATTTTGATTTTAGGATGAGTATGCACACTATACTGTACCTCCATGGAAATATGGAATACATTCAGAAGTGTGCTCACCATACTTTTATGTAAATATAAAGTGCATTTAGATGTGTGCACTCCATACTTACAAAACATACATAAAAAATAGTGGCATAGAAAACCCCCTGGATGGCCCTTTCTTTATGCCACGTCACCTTGGTAAAACCTGTGAATTTAACGGGGTTGCCAGTAACATTATGTGCTATTATTCTGTCAGAATGCGGCCTTCCCTGAACTGAGGCAACCGGTTCGACTTTCTTCTGAGAAATGGTCAAAGCTTTTTGGGAACAGTTATATATAAATATAACAACTGCACCGCACTGCACAATTAAATTAAACTGGCAGAGCACAGATGGTCATTCCTCATAGTGTGTTACCTTACGATGAAACATAGCCCCCATTTTCTTATTCTGTCACTGCATTCAGAAGAAACTCCAT
Source organism: Tenualosa ilisha (assembly GCA_015244755.2). Classification (NCBI taxonomy): domain Eukaryota; kingdom Metazoa; phylum Chordata; class Actinopteri; order Clupeiformes; family Clupeidae; genus Tenualosa; species Tenualosa ilisha. Next base: position 103,897 of record PYXC01001045.1, read on the forward strand.
ACAAGAAATGAATGGCTTCATTTACCATGATTAAACAAAGACTAAAAAAAAACAAGCTTAAACATTTCCTTGTCCTTTCGTTAACAAAGCGAGTCCGACATTTTTTTTTTTTTTACCCCCCACTGAACTCATGTTAACATCCCCACGATTTAGTATCTGTTAAGCAAATTACTGTGAGAGAGTAGTTACACCTCTGTTCGATGAGGGAGAGAAAAGGCATAAAAGAAAGAAAAAAAAAACAAGAAAAAAGGAAATGAAGACAAAAGAAAGAGAGAGAGAGAGAGAGAGAGAGGAGAGAGAACTCAGTCTGAAGTGAAGCCCGTTGTTCTCTCATGAGACAGACTGAGCTGATAATGTGTCATTAGTTTCGGGGGAATGATTGATAGGCCTGTGCGGGAGAGTGGCAACAGCAATGAAACATTTGCCCCAGCGGCAAAGATTCAGCATTAATAAAACATTAGCAAGAATAAATAGCCAGCTCGGAGCCCACTGTACCTAATGAATGCCGCTGTACATGTGTACCAGAGCCATACGTTCACATTAGCATCGGCCCTGTGAGGGATGACTTGGGAAATGATCTCGACTGTTTGTCTCAATACAACAACAGTGCCTTCTGCGTGTTAAATAACTGCTGTTCCTTTCTCACACACACACACACTGTTACCCAAAAATATGCATATACACACACACACACACACACACACACACACACTGCCCCTCTCACACACACACACTGTTTCCATAAAGATACACAAACACGTACACACACACACTCTCTCACACACACACACTGCCCCTCTCACACACACACACTGTTTCCATAAAGATACACAAACACGTACACACACACACACACACACACACACTGCTCCTCTCTCACGCACACTGTTCCCATAAAGACACACACAAACTGCTCCTCTCTCACACACACACTGTTCCCATAAAGATCCACATACACACATTTGATTACTTTTATTTGGACCTACAAGACAAGCAAGAAATACAAGAACTTATACCAGTCCTCTTGTTAATGTAACACTCAAGATTCAAGGATAAACAAAACATCTTCATCTCCATATTTGCAGGCAACCAATACCACACACACACACACACACACACACACACATACACACCTCATATACAAGGGATAAAATCTCAAAGAAAAAAATCTAATGTTTGTTCTTTGAAGTGAATTGATATTCAGAAAGTTCACTGCTGCGTCAAATGTTTTTGTTAGTTTCTTTCTTTCTTTTGTTCTTTGCTTCTCTTTCTTTCGTTTTTAAACAATGAGAGGACGTTTCAGTGGTTGGACTTCTCTTCCTTTCGTTTTTTAAGCGATGAGAGGACGTTTCAGTGGCTGGACTGTAATTTGTTTGCTGAGCTGACAGAGAGAGTGAATCATCTGTTAATGTCAGATTGAATCTCCGCCCTGTCATCCCTCAGCTTCCTGTCCATCCTGTGTGTGTGTGTGTGTTTGTGTGTGTGTGTGTACGACGTGAGGCAATTCTCTATTGCTACCTTTCTCAGGCGTAGTTCCACTAAGAATAAGCCTTCTTTCACAGTGGACAGGAGATGATGAGGAGATTGACTCGTGTGTGCCTCCAACCCCACACAAACATGGCGATCAGGCAGTCACCAACACAAATCAAGCCCCCTAAGCTTGCACTTGTTGCAACATCTAGCTTGAAGCACAATGTGCTGTCAATTTGGCAAGAAATTCATTCTCCTCATTCACATCTTTTCCTTCTTTCTTCACTCCTACACTTGCAGCTCAGCCACTGACTAGACTGTTTGACTGATGGCATGATGGCAGCCCCAATGAGAGCAACTCAGTGATGCACACATGTCCTTCAAATGGATGCGTGTGTGTGTGTGTGTGTGTGTGTGTGTGTGTGTGTGTGGTTGTGTGTTTTTATGCTTTCTGCCAGCCCATTTCACTCACTCATCTTTCCATCGAAGAAAAAAAAAGAAAACAAAAGCTTGCCACATTAAAAGTTGCTTTTTGTGGTTCAGTTCACCTCTTACTGGGGAAATCAGCCTCGTCTCTGTGGATGACTGGATACGTTGTTATTGTGATGCCTTAATGGGGTCTGCAGCAGAGAAAAAGACAGAGAGAGAGAGAGAGAGAGAGAGAGAGAGATAGAGAGAGCAACAATTGTGGTCAGACCGGTGCTGGCAGATAGGCACAAATAAATGAAAAGAAGGAAATAACAAAGACAGGAAGTGAAAGAAGTACAGAAAAAGAGAGAGAGAGCAACAGCTGTAGTCAGACCGGTGGTGGCAGATAGGTGCAAATAAATGAAAAGAGGGATATAACAAAGAAAGGTAGTGAAAGAAGTACAGAGAGAGAGAGAGAGATTTTAGGAGTGCATTAAGTAAAGTGCACTCGGAGGTGGGTGGGCTAACAAACACATCGCAAACGGCAAGACCCAAATGAAAAAGGCACTGGAAACCTGGCCTGTTCTGAAAAGAAGGACAGAAATGCACATCGTCCTTATATTCACAAAGACACACACACACACACACACACACAAGGAGAGAGATGGAGAAACTGTATGGATGATTTAGTATTAAAACACTTTCTCTGAATTGGTTTTAAGACACCAAATAAAGTCACCCAAGCCCCCCCCCCGCCCCAAAAAAACATACACACAAACATATCCCTTTGTGTAAACGATGGGCCAGAGCAGAGAGAGAGAAGGCGAGGAGAGAGCAGCCAGGCCTTTGTGTGCTAATGGATAGCCTCACGCTAATTGCTAATCGCTCTGGAGCTGACAAAATAAAAGCCCTGCCACATTGCATCAAAAACACTGGCTGATGGGCTGGTTGGCTGGACTCCCTCATCTCCTCTCTACAGTCTGTCATCCCCATCACAGATCACAGTCATGGTCGAGCCCTTAAACAACCATCTTTCCCTCCTAGGCCAATAGGCTGCAATGGAGAGATGCTGGGTATCGATTTTTGTTGTGTTTGTTTGTGTGTTTGTTTTGTACAGAAAGAGTAAACAATACAATGTATGGATAGACTTCCTAGGTACACCTTCCCCCCTGGAAGGCGACGGAGAGATAAGCTATTGTTTTTTTGTTGTTTCGTTTTATACAGTAAACAGTGCCATATACGGGTCTTCTCATAGTCAGCAACAGGGAGATGGGGTTATTGTATGCAGTGATTTGGCTTTGGTTGTGCATTTGATTCATTTGTTGTTTGCTTTATTATGGTAAACAGTGTCATCGGCAGTGTTTGTTTTGTGTGGTAAACAATGGCTTGTAAAGTGAATGGGAAGGATGCGGGAGGGTTGTGCTGGCTGTCAGGGGAGCCTGCGGACTCGGCGAGGCGAGTAACTGCTGTGCCGCTCGGCACCGAGGCAGATGGGAACTGGGATCTTCCCACCAGAGAGTTGACTGTGTGCTGGCTCACAAATACAAAAACACTCACACATATACTTTCACACTCACATGCACACACACACACAAAGTTACACACAATCATATTCTCATTCTGGGTGTAACCCAGAATCACACATCGTGAAACAGTCATACACACATGCAGACACACACACACACACACACACACACAGACACAAACGCACAAATACACACACACACAAAATATTTGTGCTCGCTCAAACACAGAGAAAACCATACAAAGATGTTTACACATACACATAACGTACACATACACACACATGTAAGCTCAGGTATTCATGCACACATACACACACATAAATACATGTACACACACACATACATATGTGGCACTCCTCATCAATTATGTACTAGGGTTGGCATGTCAAGATGGATGCAATAAGAGTAATGTTGCTCTCCGTTGCAGTTGTGGTCACCAGGGATCCAGCCACAAATCCCCTCCCACCCCCCGAGACACACACACACACACACACACACACACACCACACACACACACACACACACACACACACACACACACACTACTCCTTTGTGCACTGGGGCGCCCCGATGAGGAAGTCTGTCAGGCTTTTAATGAGAGAAGCATGCCAGCTTGCATTACATAGTTAAATCAGTTATGTTTCTGGCAGGGCAGCTATTTGTGTGTGAGTGTGTGTCTGTGTGTGTGTGTGTGTGTGTTTGGGGTTTTCTCTTCATTTTGTTTAAATGTGCATATTACACAGACACAGATACACACACACACACAACACACACACACATATACACATTAACAGTAGCAGTTCTACGTGGCTCATGGAACCCTCCGTTGCAAAAAAAAAAAGGCTTGTCAAGTCAGCCATTTTAAGCCCAGCCAGCCAGCCATACACACACACACACACACACACACACACACACACACACACACACACACACACACACACACACACTACCCTCCTCTCCCCTCCCAATGGAGCCATGAAGTCACCTTGTACCAATCCCCAGTCTCTCTGTACAAGGGCCATCATAATCAGCCCCTCACTGAGACAGGCCCCCTGAAGCAAGGGCCGTGGCGTCCGAACGCCTGTCCCCGGCTAGCTTTGACTGGGTTAGCGTTAGATGCCATGACTGTTGGACTGCGAGGACTCCTTTGGGTGGGTGGGGGTGGTGGTAGGGTGGATGTGGGGGTATGGGTACAGCAGTCTGGCAGAGCCTGGTGAGGATGGATGACTGCAAGGCATCATGAGGATCTTGTGTGGAAATGCCACTCCGGTGTGAAAAAGAGGAGTGCTCATTATCTCTCTTTCACACACACACACACACACAAGTCACACTCACACACACACATTTCCATTTTCATCTAAATAGGTTGGGGTGCCCTGATAAACTCTGTAGGGGGGTGATTTATTGGGGGGGGGGGGGGGTATGGAAAAAGAGACAAAAGCATTGTGTGTGTGTGTGTGTTTGCACGCACGGGTTTGTGTGTGTGTGATTGGTGGAGTGATTGATCGATCTTCATGTCGTCACCTTTGCTGGCATCGATTTTTGGCTTTTCAGCATGAGTCACTCTAAACAAAAACAACCACTGCCCACATGCATTCTCACATATGAACATACACACACATACACACTCACACACACATACACACACACACACACACACACACACACACATATACACACAAAATGAATTCCGTAAAGTTAGTATCTTACCACTGTCCTGCGAGAGAAGACTGCAAACTAATCATTGCCGACAGTCCATTCCGGTTGGCATACTTAAAGCAGGCACCCATGGGCCAAATTGGAGACTGGCAGGGTGGCATATGATGGGTACAAGACATGGCGAGGGATGTGTGTGCGTGTGTGTGTGTATGTGTGTTGTGGTAGAGGCCAATGGGGTTTGGGGCTAGAGTGACAGAGTGGATTATTGACTGTGATGGTGAGGCAGGGACGACATCATCTTACTGTACGTCACGACTGTGTGTGTGTGTGTGTGTGTGTGTGTGTGTGTGTGTGTGTGTGTGTGTGTGTGTGTGTGTGTGTTTGTGCGTGTGTGCCTGTCAGCTGCCTGCCGCCAGCTATCCATTCTGGGAAGGGTATGGTGTGGCGTAGGGGTGAGGGTCACGGTGTACGTGTGTGCGTGTGTGTGTGTGGGTGGGTGTGTGTGTGTGTGAGGAAGGGAGAGCGAAAGAGTGAGTGCAAGTGAAGCACTGGAGTCGTGCCTCGTGCAGGAGTTCATGAAACCTCAAAGATGAAGGAGAGAGAGAAAGAGAGAGAGAGCTGTCAGCATGAGTGAGTGCATGTGCTTATACCCTGGGTTGTCTACGCCAGCCGCCCGACTGCTTGTTTATGGTAACCATTCTAAAGGTCAGGTGATTCAGAAACTAAAGACAGTAGCTCATTATGTGCTTGCCAGAGGCAATATTTAGTGTGTGGGCATGTCTGTCTGTCTGTGTGTGTGTGTGTGTGTGTGTGTGTGTGTGTTTACGTGTGAGACTGTTCTTTCATTATTGAAAGCACTGCTATCCCTTGACTCATTTGGTGCTCTTAACAGCATGATAGTCTATTGATGTTTTATTACGGTCCCCTCCATTCTTTTGATGTGTACAATCAGACAGCATTATAGTCATTATACAATCATAATCAGGGTCCATTAGTGGAGGGATGGATGTCCAATCACACAGCGTCGCTATGCACTCTTGGGTACATTATCAGAAGGGTAGATTTGCAAAGCCTGAGGCTTATGCCAAACTCGAGGACAGCATGTATGGCATGAATGTATAAGACGCTGTAATCTGATTGAGCGTTCCTTTCAAAAACAACAACCTATAAGAAACAGGCAACCTCAATGACCTCATATGCTATGTTATGCTGTGCAGTATATTATATCTCTTTATTAGTAGAAATCTGTTTTAGGCTCACAGCCAGTTTCATTATTTAATTTTTTTTTTTTTTTTCAGGGAGAGTTTGGTCCATTGTGTCTTTGTGAGGTATTTACTGTAAAGGATTAGAGTAAATTAGATTTATGTCTGTGATGGTAAAAAGGAGAAGTATTTATGTTTATCTTTTTATGGAATTGTCTCCTGCAGTTTCTTTGGATGTCTCTTCTCCTGTGTCCCAAACAGAGTGGAGTGCTATGCCACATAGTGTTCAACGTCAATCAGACTCCACTTGATTTGTGCACTTTTGGGTCCCAAGCTAAGATTTTTTCGCTGTTTTTTTGTTTTGTTTTGTTTGTTTCTTTTGTTCCCAGAGTAATGTGCGAGTTCGATACATCTCTTTGACAGGGACCGGACCCCATCTTGGGAGCACACAATGGACGATTACTAGTGGTCGGGCATGAATTGACCTTGGCAAGTGTACTTGCAATGGTCACTCATCCACTCTGTTGGTCTGAGTGTTTTTTTTTTTATTTATTTCTCCAGTCCAACACAGCTTGCATTTGAAATACCACTGCAACTACGTGACGTGTTTTTTCATTTATTTTCTTTTTTTTTTGTCCCTTTTGGATGTGAAGCACATTTATCTTCTTTTAATTTGTGAGCACCATAATTGAAATTACTCATGTAAGAGTAACGCGCGCTCAAATTGAGCTTTTGATTTCTTCCTATTGCGGCAGATTCTGATTTAATGACAAAAAAATGTACGTCTGCATGTAACATCTAAAAAAAAACAAAAAACAAAACAAAACAAAAAAACAGAGTTAACGTTTCACTCTGTATCTCTCACGGTCCAGCAGATAGCTCTAATTAACTTCCTGTCTCTGCGTCCATTTTGGGATTAACATTCCGTCTCACCCGAGAGGAAAATGTGAACATGGAACTGTTGGAAGAGTGGTATACCTCAGGTGCTCAGCTAGAGAACACTCACAAATAAGACGTGCTTGCATGTTGCAGCCTGATTGGCATCACGCTAAACAATCAAATTTTAAATGGTCTCATGGTCTGTTATCAAACACGGAGCCTGAACCCTCCACAGTAAACACAGAGGAGATGGTGGGAAGGAATTTCTTCAAACAGGGAAAAAAAAAAACATTTGGTTTCATTCATCAATCATTCTCACAAATAAATTTGTTCTGAAAGCCCTCTTTAAAGAAGTTTTAAAGAAGATTTTGTATTCACTAATGATTCCTTATCTGGTATTTGTTTTGATAGGTAGAAAACAAAGCTCTGCGCACTCGAGAGCACCTAAACCCCTGAACAGTGACATGATGTGTTAACTGGTTGTTGCATTTTGCAGTTCTATACATCAGATCAAATATCAGAGTAGTTTGAAAAATGGAACCTGAAGAACGCAGAAAGTTTTGAGGAAGACTTTGGTAAACAAGGCCCACTGAGAGCTCAATCTATTAAAAAAGACCATTTAGGCAGGATATGACTATTAACAATAAGATAGACCTGTGATTTTTTTCTCTCCCTCTTCCGACTCAGTAATATCAAAATGACCTCAATCAATCAAGTTAAAATGTCATAATGACATAATGTCATAATGGCATAATAGTTGTCTTCTAGGAAGTTGTTATACGACAACGTGGAATCCAGTCCACATACTGTGATTGTAATAATTGTAATAGCAAATTCTAAATCTTTTTGTTTTGTTTTTTTTGCACATTAAACCAGACATGGAGAGGGCAGAGAGAGAGAGAGAGAGGCAGTTTGGATTTATATGCTGGGCCTCAGCCCTCACTGATCCTGGGCCAGTCCTTAGAGACAACAAAAGGGAAGGTAAACGAGACACCGCTTTTCAAAGCCAGACCAAGAGTCAGGACCAGAGGCGAGCCTCTAAATGTTAATGAGGGTGATCACTGCATAATAAGCTTCAAGCTCACAAACACAATGTGGTAGCCTGAGGCCCATACTGCTCAACAGACCTCCTGTGATGGCCACACCTGAGGCACCTCCGAGGGTCTCTCTGTCTCACTCTCTCTCTCTCCCTCCTCTCTCTCTATGTCTATACCTGCTACACCTCCAAGCATCTCTCTGCCTGTCTGCCCTGCTCTCTCTCTATCTCTCCATCTCACTCTCTTTCTCTCTGTCCATACCTGCTACACCTCCAAGCATCATGAAGCTGAAATCAATTCTATTTCCCTTTCATTCAGTCCCTTAAGATAGCTGCCATCTGACAGCACCACATTTTTTTTACTCCTGTGCATCAACACACATTATAAACAGATACGCACAATTGGAGCCAAACATCTTAGCCTGAGGCTTAAAGGAGAAATCCGGTGTGTCGTTAATTAGTTAGTTAGTGTTAGCTGCCAGTTCACTATTCACTCTAGGTTATATCAAATTTTCTTAGCACTTGGTGACCTTGAACAACAGCACTGTTGATTGATTCACACTGGATTTCCCCTTTAAGGCATAAGTAGGGTATCATAATAAACTACCGTCTACTTTTCAGTGGAACCAGTTCAAAAGTGGAAAAGTCAGCTTCAGAGAGTAAAAACAAACTACCACATACCTGTTCCAGCCCTTCCCCTACACAAGCTGATTACAATGAAAACTGTTTAGCTAGGGGGGGATCAGCCAATTTGTGGAAACACATGTGTTAAGGGTAGGGATGTGATGTTCGAAACTGACGTTTCACTAGTTCATGCTCCGAAATTTGAGGAAATAAAATGGGCATGTTTGAGAAGAGTTGGTGTGGTCCCTTTCGTGGAGCCTCTCTTGATCCAGATGGCTCTGCACTGGCACAGCCGGCCCTGCGTGGAGGACCGGGATCACAAGGTGTAACACCGGATCCCCTGGGACTCACTGTTGGAGCAGTGGCCCGGCTACAACCCAGTGAGCGCCTGAGAAGCTAACAAGATCAGTGCTGATCTAACTGCGCTGGCAGAGATCTAGGCCTGATCCTGTGAGACCGGAGGAAGGAGTTACAGATGAATGCAGCGAGGAGAGTGTGTTGGGCAAGGTTGCCGGTTGAGGTCGAGCTGAATCGTGCAGGAGTCAACTGCGCTGGCAGGAGTCAAGCAGGATCTGATCAAGCACCCCAGTCTTATTGTTTGTTGACACGGGGTTTACAGATTTATGCAAAAACAACAACAACAAAAAAAACATCATATAGCAACATGCTTTTGATTTATGAATAACAAAAATAAAAGTAAAATATAATAAAAATAAAATTACGAGGCCATATATGGGTCGGCTGGTAGCAACGACGATAACAGCGACACTATAATATTCATCACTGTTTCAGTATCCTTTTCATCAGATCATTTGCTTAATGTATGGTCTACTAGTGACATGATACTGCTCGAATAAGATTGGAGGTGTGTGGGGCGGAGGTGGGTTGCAAGTGAAATGCTAAAGCTGTTTCCAGTGGCAGTGAATGAGTTTCTGGCTAAACAGAAGGAGAAGGGGGCAGTTTGATGTGATGAAACACCATGTCGACACTGGGTCAAGCTGCCCAAAACACTGTTTCAAAGCACCGTTCCAAAGCATATTTCAAAAGCCCTTGTCACGTGACCATGGGTCATTTAGTTTCTCTGATTGGCTTCAAATATCAAAATGCTTTGCTAGCCACCAGGTGTCACCGTGGAAGTATGGGTGCCAGCATGAATGTCAGATTGTTTCAGATTGAGTTGCTTCTAGCAGTTCAAAGGCCCACTTTGCACTGTCACTAGCTAAGGGCATAGGCAGAACCAATACACGGCAGGACTTTCACTCTGTGAAGCTGGAGTTTTACACCACTGAAGTGGAATTCACCCGTTTTTCAATGTATGATTCGAAGAGGTTTAGGTGTTTTAGGTGTAATGCAATGATATATTTAAACAAATAAATAATGAGGTGGATTACTCAGGTAGGCTAGAGTGAGCTGGCCCCTGACCTAAAAGCCTGGAAGCTGCCATGGTTTGTTTTGGTTTCAGTCAGCCTGTACTCAGGTTTTGATTTTTGGCAGCAGCTCATTGTAGCTACCTTGGAAGACGAGTAACGGTGACGGCGAGGTTAACCTCCAGCGTGAAAACGTTTTTGACATGTCTGTTATCTTCCAGAAATATGCGCAGCTATTTTAATACAGCATCTCTCTCTCTCTCTCTCTCTCTTTCCTCTTGCTTTTTGAATAACTCAAAAGAGCATGTATCCACTCTCTCTGCATGCTGCTCTTATCCAAAGCTTCAGCTAATCTTTGAAGCTCTGCTGCTAATTGTGATGACATTTAAATGAGTCAATATTGCAATTGATGGTAACGACAAGCCTGTCCGTCTACATTTTTGGTTCCCAAATGTAATGGTGATGGGAGGTCACCCACTCTCTCTCTCTCTCACACACACACAAACACACACACACACATACACACACACATATACACACACACACACACATATACATACACACGAAATAACTAACCCCCCAGCATTTCATGGTTGGATAGCTGGCTCCCGTGTTGTATTCTTGACTCTTTACAGCGTTTTCTGCCCCTAGAGAAGTTATAGGTCTTTTTTGTTTTTCTGTCAGCCATTTTTCTAGCTGAGCCAAATGAGTCATTCATCACTTAAGCATCCAAGCAAGTTTTTATTTGTGAACATCTGTGCATGTTTAGTGTTTCTTTTGAATGATTCTGTCAGTTATGTAGTATCCTTTATTTCTGCTCAATAAATCTATGCCAAATATTGGCATTTCCACAGATTGATACAGGCCATATATCTTTTAGTTGCTTTTAATCTAAGATGCTCTATCCTCTTATGGACCATACAAATAAACACACACACACACACACAGAGCCCAGCCCCCAAGAGCCACTCACAAGGGGACTTCACCCTCACATAACTCCTACCAGAAAGCCAGTGTTGGCCACCAGATGAGGAGGGAGAGGTAGACTGATGGGGGTCAGAGGGGTTCCTGATGGGGACTTGGGGCAGACACAGCAGTAATCAGTGATGTGTTCGTCCTAACAGAGTGTGAGGCTGTGCCGTGTCCCAGAAATACTGGATTAGGAGATGACCTGTAGGGCCAGTAATGCTACTGCTGGTGGTGGTAGTGCTTTGTGTGTGTGTGTGTGCGTGCGTGTGTGTGTGTATGTGTGTGTGTGTTGGATGTGTAGAGCGGTAGAGGTGCTGTAATCTCCTGGGTGATAATGAGCCTCTCTCCTGGGCCCGGCTGTCACTGCATTAGTGAAGCGGAAGGAGCTAGTGCTCGTTCAGTGCAGATGGACGCTTGAAACACACACACACACACACATGTGTGTGTGTGTAAATACATGCACACACGCACAGACACACGCACACACACACACGCACACACACACACACGCACGCACACACACACACACACACACACACACACACACACACACACACACACACAAGCCATAGGCAAACTCTGTTCAGACAGATAAATATTGCCCCTGAGGCAGTCCCTTTCATCATGAAGATGTGCCCTAGACAGTTTAACTCCTTATGCTGAGCAGTTTACACAAGCAGTGTCCACAGATATGCACACACACACACACACACACACACTCAGAGAATCACACAGACACACATTGCACAGTCAAACTAAAACACTTCATTTATGAAGGGAGAAACTTCCTCTGGCAGAGCTGCAGGTACACACACACACACACACACACACACACACACACACACACACACGCTGTCATTGCTTTTGGATATTTATGTACAGTAAATGTTCTAAGGCATAAACGATACCATCTTAACATAATAAACTATAAAATAATTGAACATGAAAAAATTACAAAGGGATACATATTTAATCCCCCATGATTTGCACATGAATGAACACACACACATTTAAACACACACACACACACACAAACACTTACACATGTGTATACTGAGAAACCAAACAACACACACATGTTGTAAAGAAAGACGAAGCGCCTCTTCAGAAATGGCAAGCACATTAGACTGGGATCTCTGGGAAGCCTCCCTGGCAGGTAATCCTGTATAGTTAAGGGTTAAGAGTTTATGAGAGTCAGTTGTCTGCCAAATAAGGAGCGTTTAAGAGATTCAGCTATCTGCCACAATACCCTATTCCTTCATCCGTGTGTGTGTGTGTGTGTGAGGCCTCATTCACATAGCAATCAGCACTTCGCAGTCATTAACTGTTGCTATCCGTTCGCGCTGCGTGTGTGCATGTGCCCGTGTATTCACGCCAGAATCGGCCTCCTGCACGAACCGGCCGCCCAGGCTCTCGTTTAAAGCGTTCGGAGGCCACGTTACACCGTGTGCGGCACGCGTGGATGAACAGAACTCTTCTATTTTAAGCAGACAGCACAGGAGATGCGCGGTGCGCATGGCCTCGTCTGTTAACATGCACCCTAAATGAAATCGTGTACGCACCTCAAGTGCACAGATTGCGGTGTGAATGAGGCGTGAGGGCTTGGGGAAGACAGCCTGTTCACAACACACCTCTCCAACAACAACAACCACGGACGTGGTGGGGAATAGGTGGAACAATGAAGAAGTATTTGAAAAAAAGAGAAAGAGCAAAAACCGGTGGAAGCAAATATTGATGCTGGTGTGTGTGTGTGTGTTTGTTTGTGTGTATATATGTGTGTGTGTGTGTGTGTGGGGGGGGGGGGGGGGGCCTCTTAAACTACTGCTGCTTCTGTTGCTGCTGCTGTTGCTGTTGTTGTTCCACAGATGCGCACACACACACACAAACACACACACACACACAAACACCTTCTTTCCTGCAACCACTCGTGTCCCTGTGGCTTAAGGAATTAGAGATTCGCGGGACGCGTCTGGTTTGTTTGGGACCTTGACAGATTAAACAAATGCACTGCACATTGTAATGATGACTGCGGGGAGAGATAAAGGGAGAGAGAGGGAGAGAGAGAGAGAGAGAGCGACAAACAATGAAAGAGTGCAGGGGGATTGAGGAAGAGAGAAACAGAGAGTGAGTTGGAGAAAGAGAAGAGAGAAAGAGGGAGAGAGAAGGGGACATTGGACAAGAAAATGCTTGCAAAAGAGAAGAAGAGAAGAGAAGAAGAAGAGAAGAGGGAGAGAGAGACTGATCTCTGTCCAACACTCTCCAACACTGAGAGAGAAGCTGGCTTAAGAGGTGGCTAATAGGCCCTAATAGCTTGATTGGCTGTCCCAAATATGGTGCTTCCCACCTACTTTTGCTGTTTATCTTTAACTATTTATTTTGGACCTTGAATCCTTGTTTAGAGTCCCAAACATACACTAACAGCAGATCAAGAGGAGTGGACACAGAATAGACAACCTGATCTGTCAACAGCAATGTTATCCTGAGAAATGGTCCATTGTCTTCACATTCTCTGTCAGATTACTATCAGCTCTTCAGACAATTAGCTTACTGGACTTGACAGTTCTCATTTTATTCTCAGTCTTGCATTTGTATGCCGTTTATCCTCAGAAATTCTTTTGGATACTTCTAATATTGTACACAGATTAATAGTAAAAGATCACTGGCATTGATTAAAATTTCATCCTCTTCAAATTAAGGCTAATATTCAGAATTTAGAGTTCATGTGTGCACTACACATACACACTGTCTCTCTCTCACTATTTTTCACATACACACACACACACACACACACACACACACACACACACACACACACAGAAAAGGGCCAAAATAAAGGGAACACTCTGACATTTTCTCATTAACACACCCAAATCCATTGCTAAGCTCCAAGTCGGATGGTCAAATCTAGAGCAGAGACCAAATCTTTGATCTTTTTTTTTCTTGGTTCCAGGCGGCGGCCTTTATCGTTCTAATTGGTTTAGACCAATTCACCCCACAGGACCATTGAATTTAACTGAATAAGTGAAGAACTGCATTTTATTAGTTTCCATATTTCTTTCCCCTCACTTTTGTGCTTCTCTGTAGAGTCGGGTCAATTTAATGTTAATGAACAATTTTCTGTGTTTTCTCTTTTTTACTGGGAAGGGGATGTAGTGCAGCATGAATGTGCACAGCTAGCAGTGTTATAATCAGTGTGTTACACTCATGCCTTGCTCCCTTTACACCGAGGAAAAACACGACAGACCTCGGAGAGTGGGGTGGGAATCAAGAACCAGGAATCGAGTAGAACTGAGAATCAAATGCTTCAATTCTCTGGAATTGTATCCTTCTGAAATTATCATTCCCTCTAATCAATGCCAGCATGTTTTTAGACCATGGTCAATGGGTCTTTCTGAATACAAATTGAATTGGATAGAACAGTTATATATGGTTTCCTTCATTCTAACACGATGCTATGGTCACCTTAGCAGTAGAGGCCATGTTAAAGGCCTATGTGCTGATACTGATAATCTGTGTAGAATACCTTCTTAACAGTAGGAAATTGATAAGAGAATTGAAAAAGAATTGGACTGATAAGAAGACTCGACAATGGCACTAATATTGATAAAGTCCAATCAATTCCCACCCCTATTGTTGCTGTGATCCCAAAAGACAGCATGTCTGAGCCAGGAGACTGACTGAAATACACTGTTCTACTGTGATCCCAATGGAAATCCGTGCCCCCACAAGTGAACATAATAGTGTCGATTCAGACAAGGACCTAAGTTCTTTCAGTTTGTCCATGCATCCATCTGTCTGAATTAGTGAATGAGCGATCAAGTGAATGAGTGAATTAGTGAGTGAGTAACTGAGTGAGTGAGTGTGAGAGTGAGAGACTGATCGAATGATTGCATGAGTGAGTGAGTGAGTAAATGAGTGGGTGAGTGAGTGAATGACTGAGAGAGAGAGAATGAATGATTGAGTGAGTGAGTGAATGAGTGACAGAGCGAGTGACTGATTTAATGAATGAGTGAGTGAATGAGTGAGTAAATGAGTGGGTGAGTGAGCTAGTGAGAAATTGAATGAGTGATTGATTGGTTGATTGATTGATTGATTGATTGAGTGAGAGAGTAAGTGAGTGAGAGAGTGAGTGACTGATTGAATGAATGAGTGAGTGAGTGAGTAAATGGGTGGGTGAGTGAGCTAGTGAGAGGTTGAATGAGTGAGTGAGTGATTGAGTGAGTGAGTGAGTGAGTGACAGAGTGAATGATTGAGTGAATGAGTGAGTGGAGTAAGTTCTTAATTGTCGTAGTCATATTGGTGTATCTCGACTATGTGGTGCAATTGAACTGTGTTCTTTTGACCAATAGCAATATAACCGTGACTTTTCCTTTCTTTTTTCTACAGTGCTTTCACCGTTCACTGTTGAGGCGGCTGTGTTTGCTCATTTATTTACCATGCAATCACTTTTAATCAGATCAGGCAATTACGATGCTGTATGGGCCCACAAGCCTGTTCATCACATTAAGCAGTCAATTAACCAGACTATCAGCAATCTTAACCTTATATTTACCATTGCCATTGTATTTACATGCAAGCTACAACTATTAAATATCAACCTGATTAAATATCGCCAATCAGATAGGAATATGCTTATACACAATGACGGTCATAAATTAGTTATGAGCTGTGTTTGCAGTCATGAAGGATTGAATCGAGGATGTTTTGTGTGTCAAGCATTATGCAGTTGTAATTTGAAAGTGCAATTTGAGTGTTTGATTTGATTTAATTCAATCTGTAATGGAGATTATTTCCAGTCTTAGGCGTTGTGTATTGATCGTAACTCTGTCGCACCTCTCCTGTTTATACAAACCATTTTGCTATTTGCTCATTCCTGAGGTTGCCTTGGGATCGGTGAACACTCATGATTTGTAAACCCAGAATAGATGAAGCAACAGAGTCAAGTTCAAGATGTACGATACATAGCAAAACGTTTAACTCAACAGAATCTGAGGTGCACTGAATGAGTCAAGATCAAGATGTACGATACATAGCAAAACGTTTAACTCAACAGAATCTGAGGTGCACTAAATGCTTTATTGCTTGTGCAGGCGCAGCTGAGAGGGGCATAGCTTGGTATTTATTTTGTTTTTATCCAAGTCTGATGAAATGTGTTGTATTGAAAACAATGGCATCATAAACATGGGCAATCTAATTGAAACAAATTACCCTCTTTAGTCCGTGAAAGTAAACCACCCCCTCATAGAGTGGGCGACATACTTGCGTATAGAGCCCTCTTCCTGGCTCTGTCTGTGTTCCTCCCTCAACCTTCATTCTTAAGGTTGTGCCAGGTGACTCTGACAGGGTGTTGGCTGTGCGTTTGTTTTCCACTGCCTCTGCTGTTGCTGCCACAGCTGGACTGTTACTTGCCTTCCCCACTGGGCCCCTGTCCCCGCCGTAACAGCGTTGGGGTGACTCACACGATCTGCTCGCGCCATAACCTGGGTGCTCATGTCACAACCAATCAGGCCACGCAACACATGGCAGACCTGTTAGTGTGTGTTTGGACATTGTTTCTAACTTTTCAGCTGTCTCACTCTGTTTCTGTCTTTCTCTCTCTGTATCACAGTAATTCAAACTGTTCTTCTATCTCTCTCTACCCCTCTCTCTAGCTCTTAGCTGACCTTACCTGACCTTAGGCTGACCTTAGTCTTCTGTCTTGGGCATCTCAGAGCCTCATCAGGGGTGCATATCGCAAAACCATAGTTGCTAACTTAGGACATTGCTTCTCTCTCTCTCTCTCTTTAACTATCCATCTCTTTGTCTGTCTCTCCTACTGAACAGGTGTCTTAATTTTTCAGCGATCTGACTCTGTTTTTGTCTTTCTCTCTGTATCACAGTAATGCTCTTCTTCCATCCCTGTCTATCCCTCTCTCTTCTATGTTCCTCTTTGTTTGTCTGGTTGACCTTAGTTCTTTGTCTTGGGCATCTCAGAGCTTCATCAGGGGTACATTTGCAGTTTCTAACTTAGTTAGTGTCTAAGGTTTTAGGGAAACACGCTTCAGATGAGTTTGTTACTGTACCAAATACTGAAAGGAGGAATGGTGGGAAAGATGATATTGAACAACAACATTTTTTTTCCCATCAGACCGATCTGATTACTCTACGAACGAGAGCTTAAGGAGGCCCTGACCTTTCCAAAACTGGCTAAGGCACTCACTGGACTAATTGGTGACTCTACCACGAAGGCGAGTCACAAAGGCAAACTTGAGGAGTACCAAACTGTCTTCTCCCACCAATTTCATCCATCCAGAAAGACCAGCTTCGCTGCATTTAATTGCTGTTAGAGCAGAGATAGTCCTTCTCCGATCCCATACAGAAGTATGCTAAGCCCAGCCTTACGTCGTTCCTAGCTAATCTATGCTGTACATTTAATTGCTGTCGGCCTACTTCTTGGAGGTGTTCTGAATTGTAAATTGTAAATACCGCTTGACATAAATATTAATTTTTTGGCACATTAATTAGGAGGTTGTCATCTTTTACA
>PYXC01001046.1:0-2500 GCA_015244755.2 Tenualosa ilisha
AAGAGTGAGTGTGGGTTGTTTGTCTACCATGAGTCATCCAATTTTAAATGTTAATAGACATCATTTACCCCTATGTGTGTGTGTGTGTGTGTGTGTGTGTGTGTGTTTGTGTGTGTGTGAAAGAGAGAGAGAGAGAGAGTAAGAGTGAGTGTGGGTTGATTGTCTACCATGAGTCATCCAATTGTAAATGTGAATAGACATCATTTACCCCTATGTGTGTGTGTGTGTGTGTGTGTTTGTGTGTGTGTGTGTGAGTGCGTTCTTGAGTGTGTGTGTGTGTCAGTGTGAATGCATTAAAATATCATTCATTTACACATTATCAGTGATAACATGTTTGTGAGTGAATGACTGTGTGTGTGTGTGAGTGTGTTTCATGAGTGTTGTGTGTGTGTCAGTGTGAATGCATTAAAATATCATTCATTTACACATTATCAGTGATAACATGTTTGTGAGTGAATGACTGTGTGTGTGTGTGTGTGTGTGTGTGTGTGTGTGAGTGTGTTCATGAGTGTGTGTGTGTGTGTCAGTGTAAATGCATTACGATATCATTCATTTACACATTATCAGTGATAACATGTTTGTGAGTGAATGACTGTGTGTGTGTGTGTGTGTGTGTGTGTGTGTGTGTTGTGTGTAGATGCGTTAAGATATCATTCATTTACACATTATCAGTGATAACATGTTTGTGAGTGAATGACTGTGTGAGTGTGTTCATGAATGTGTGTGTGTGTGTGTGTGTGTGTGTGTGTGTGTGTGTGTGTGTGTGTGTTGGTATGCTCCAGTAAGGTGTAATGACCCCTGTCCCCTGTAAATCTCCGCTTTCATAAAGACCCGCTTCTGTATGTTGCCTTCGTCACATGACCTTGTCACGTGACCTTGTCGCGTGACCTCATTACCTCAGCTCCATACCTGATTAGACTAACATGCAGGACCTTGGACAGCTCCATGTCTGATCAGACTAACAACCAGGACCTTGGACAGCTCCATGTCTGATCAGACTAACAACCAGGACCTTGGACAGCTCCGTGTCTGATCAGTTTACACCAGTGTACCTTGGACAGCTCTGTATCTGATCAGACTAACATCCAGGACCTTGGACAGCTCCGTGTCTGATCAGTGTACACCAGTGTACCTTGGACAGCTCTGTATCTGATCAGACTAACATCCAGGACCTTGGACAGCTCCGTGTCTGATCAGTGTACACCAGTGTACCTTGGACAGCTCTGTGTCTGATCAGACTAACATCCAGGACCTTGGACAGCTCCATGTCTGATCAGTGTACACCAGTGTACCTTGGACAGCTCTGTGTCTGATCAGACTAACATCCAGCACCCTGGACAGCTCCGTATCCGATCAGACGGCCATGACGCTGAGTTTACAGTTTCGCGGAACAATCTAGAGCTCCTCTCTGCTTAGACAGGACGTAATGTTGCCACAGCATGAGGCAAAGGACACACCCCACAGCACACACACACACACACAACACACACACACACACAAAGGACACATGCACACACACCATATATGTGTTAGGTATACTGTATGTAGAAAAATTACAGCCAAATGTCAACACATGACAACAAACACACACACACACACAAATACACATATGACGACACACACACACACACACACACATATATAAGCCATGTGTTTTCTTTGTTAGTATGTGGACAGATCTAACAAAGTCTCCCCATCATGTGACGTGATCACAACGAGACTTTGTGTTTAGTAATTTATTCATTTCCTCGTTTTCTCAAGATGATTGTTGTTGTCCCTTTATATTTGTAACAGCCTGAATTTCACCAAATACACGTGGATTTTGTTCGACAGAAACAAGTGATGATCATTTGCAAAATTATACTGACGGACACGATAATACACTCGTTTTTTAGGGGTCTTAGATGAGTTCCTGTTGTTCTTTTGTGTGGTGAATCCCCAATGGACAAGAAAACCTTCATTCATCCTGCAACGAGTCATTTAACTGACTTAGACGCTGATAAATTCACCAAAGAAATCTTGAATAGTGTACCTTTAAGAGACATCTTGAACAGTATACCTTTAAGAGACATCTTGAACAGTATATCTTTAAAAGACATCTTGAATAGTATACCTTTAAGAGACATCTTGAACAGTATACCTTTAAAAGACATCTTGAATAGTATACCTTTAAGAGACATCTTGAATGTATACCTTTAAAAGACATCTTGAATAGTATACCTTTAAAAAAAATCTTGAAGGGTATACCTTTAAAAGACATCTTGAACAGTATACCTTTAAAAGACATCTTGAATAGTATACCTTTAAGAGACATCTTGAATAGTATACCTTTAAGAGACATCTTGAACAGTATTCCTTTAAAAGACATCTTGAATAGTATACCTTTAAGAGACATCTTGAACAGTATTCCTTTAAAAGACATCTTGAATAGTATACCTTTAAGAGACATCTTGAATAGTATACCTTTAAAAAAAATCTTGCATAGTATACCTTTAAAAGA
>PYXC01001046.1:7500-27500 GCA_015244755.2 Tenualosa ilisha
CACTGACGTGGTTAATTAACCTCGTTAATTATCTTAGTCAAGGTTTTTTGAGAATAATTACCGTTATTGTTAGAAACTGACAAATATGTCAGGGTCTGGTAGAATTTGGGGGAGAGGAGGGCACAGGAACAGCGTCTCTTTTCAGAAATTATAATCACATTGAAAACCGAGCGAAATTGTTTTCTGGCCGAGGAGAACAGATCATTTGACAGGACGAACTTCTGGACTCGGCAAAGACAAAACAGTCTCTAAACGATTGAAATTCTGCGGAGAATTGACTGCACGATCACGGCGACGGTGCGCAAACTGTAACCCAGTGGTTCTCAACAGCTGAGGCGCAACACATTCGCCCATGTCAAAATGCACGTGTTTGGACTATTATAACACGCAAAGAAATCAATAGTTTCGTAAAAATCTAGCGTACCGTACATAGTATTTTGAAGCTGTCATTAGTCTATTATAGATCCCGATATACAGTGTATACATCAAAACCCAAACAGTCTTTTTAAAGTCTTTTTAAACACCCCAACCTGTATTTTTTACCGTCCCCGATCTCAGCCCTCGCCAGTACTTTGTTTTGTTTTAACTGCTGGGGCGCACTACCCCCTCTGCCTTTTTGACAATTCGTGTTGAAAGTTTAGCTCATGCTCTCTTTCATCGTTCTGGGCAGCATTGGATGCGAGAATAACCTCAACTGTACGACGTTGCCTCGAAGATTTTCTCCTCCCCTTTTCGCGTCGACGTCTTTGTGTGAGGCGGGATTTTTCAAAAACGTACCGCGCTCAGAACGAAATACCGTAACCGTGCGCGAATCGAGGAGTACTTGAGGCTATGTTTGTCAAACACTGCGCCAAGAATTGAGGATCTTTGCGAGGCAAAGCAGGCTCAGGTCTCACATTAACACTGTCTATTTGCAAGCTTCTGTAAACTGCAGATGACGTGCCTACCGTTACGCCTAGTAATAATAACAATAATAAAACATAAATTCATGTCAGAGGTCTGGTGCCAATTCCCAGTTATAGCAATAGCCTAGTAATGAAAATAGACCAACCACTGACTACTCATAATAACAACAATAATAATAATGATGTCTGAAAGCACATTAGAAGTCTAGTTCTACTGGCAATTACAACAATAGCCTAGTAATTATAACAGGCCTACCTATTGCAATGAATACTACTACTGCTATTACTACTAAGAATAATATCTCCAAGTTCACATTAGAAGTCTGGTAATGCAAATTATAGGTCAACAATAGCCTAGTACTGATGATAGGCTATCATAGGCTATAATAATAATAGTGTGGGCCTCACAATATTAGTCTGGTCTCAGGCTAACTATCTATCTATCAATCTATCTATCTATTTATGCAAGGTGGTGTAGCTGGTGGGCCGGTGGGGGTGGGTATGTGTATGTGTCTGTGTGTGCGTGTGGGGGGGCGGAGGAGACGGGGCCCCAACTGCAATGAACCAGTTATGGGGGGGGGGGCAGCTTGCAAAAGGTTCAGAACCCCTGGTCTATAGTATTTATTGTGTTGTATATTGTATTATATGTATGTTACTACATGTTTATATGTTAGGTGTAATAAAGTTGTAATAAAGCTGTAGTAAAGCTGATTTAGATTCTGATTCAGATTCTAATTCGGATTCTGATGTTTCTGTGTTTTAGAGGTCCTCCAGCAGTGAGCAATGTCGGTGCTGACGGGCGTTCTGGTGGACGTCTCCGGGTCGATGGAGCGCAGCGTCGGCGGCAAAGTGGAGGAGGAAGGAGGAAGCTGGGCCCGGTCCATTTTCAAAGTGGTGGACGACCTCCTAACGAACGACGTCACCGAGTCCAACCGCGCGTTCGCACTTGCCGTCGGAGCCTCTGGCCAACCTGAAGTATTTGACCTGTTGAACACGCTAAAGAAAGCAAGACCCTCTATAGCTCGATCCAAACAGAGAACAGAAGCAACAAATCCTAACAGAAGGCACGAGGACATTCTTGAAGAAGCGTTGAAAATCCTCGAAAACAACGGTGCACCTAAGGTCCGTACCTGGGCAGACACCAAAAAGCTGCTCGATGCTGTTAGTTATAACGATTCTGCATTGATACTGGACAGGTTGCAGCACGACCCGGAATTCACGAGGAGTTTCGTGTACGACTGTTTGCCAGAGCAGTGCAGACGGGCTTCAGCCGAGGAGATTCTGTTCGCCACAGAGGACAAGAGTGTGGAAATAGGAGCGGGATTCGCAGGGGCTGGCATCGGTATGGCGATCATTTTTCCTGTTGCTGGTCTTGCGTTTGTTGGAGCAGGAATAGCAGCAGGAATAGCAAATCATGTAAAAGATAAAAAACTGAAAACTGCTACTAAGGATTCAATCAAGGAAGTAATTAGGAAGGGCAAGGGGCTGATAACGAAGGCCGTCTTGGTCAGCGTTGACGGCACTGCAGTCGTGAAGGTCCGCGAGGCCTGCGAGATCCTCCACGGCTGTGTGGGAGAATCAGAGCTGACTGATGAGAGGGTAGACGAGCTTATGGAAGCGGTGAGGCCCTTTATATTTGGTGAAACTCCACTCATGAAGGCCTTAGACCAGGCCAGAGGTTTATTTGCCGCCCGACAGCATAGGGATCACCACAAACTCCTCTTTGTGCTGTCTGACGGTCAGCCGACCGATGGGGACAACCCACCTCTCAAAGCCTTATCCGATCTGGGTGTTAGGGTTGTGTCGTGTTTCATCACTGATCGGTCAATATCCGATCCGTTCAGGTTGTACAGCAGGGAAGAGTCGTCGTGGCAGAGGCCCGCTAAGTTCATGTTCAGAATGAGCTCGACGATTAAAACCGAGTGGATTCCACGGACCGTTTTTGTCAAGAGAGGCTGGAAGATTGACGTAGAGGACAACGAGACGAGACTCTTCTGCCAGGTCAACCACCCTGATGTCATAAAGGACGTTTGTGACCTAGCGAGAAACGTAGTCTGTTGCCAAGACGCGCTAGCGGACATCCTAGCGTCGGTGTCTCTGGATGTGTACATCAACCAGACCAAAGAACGCTTTGGTGCCAAGGAACAGGAGAGGGGCACCTGTTACGCTAACGCTTGCGCCGCCGTGCTACACCTGGCCATGAAGCGCATCGTGGGTCGCGTCGGTGACTATCCGGACTTTTTTGAGATCCGTGACAAATTGATTGACAGGTACGGTTGGGATGGGGCCTACGTTCGGGAAGTGTTACGAGAGACGTGTCCTAAATACCGTCTGCGGTTTGAGAAGGTGGACGTGCTCGGAGCGATGGCAGCTGTTACCGCCAAACGCCCGGTGATTGCCCTGTTTTGGCTCACAGATAAAAACCCAATCCATCCAGGTAATCCCTACGAGTGGAAGTCATTTTCAGAGTTCTATAAACACAACCCACGTGGCATACTGACCAAGTCAGAGGTTGATATCAGTAAGCGCCCTCCCGGTGCTAAACTCGGCGGTCACGCTGTCGTTCTGACCAGCTACGACAGCAAGAGTTTAAGGTTCATGAACTCCTGGGGCAGCGACTGGGCGGACGGGGGCTTCTTCAGGGTTCAGAACGCCAGCGTCCTCGGCCTCGAGTTCGTGGACGTGTTCTGGACGCTGGACGACTTGAGACAGGAGGAGAAAGACGCCTACGCTCGCCACGGCCCAGATATGGCTAAAAAGCTCTTGTCGACTCTCCGAGGCTTGCAGAACGCAAAGTACAGGTGCCCTTTGTGCCTCGTGGAGTCAAAGCTGGACGACTTCAGTGGTCATATCCAGGAAGTTAAATGTCGGAAGTGTGGAGGAACCTTCAGCACTAAAGTCGCTGGTGACGATTTAGTCCTGAACATGTACTTGACCTCACTCAGTCGGTAGGGTTCCCACCATAGTGTGTGTATGGGAGAGAGAGTGGAGAGTACACGTATGATTGGTTGAAAGAAAACCTGCTTTGGAAATGATTGACTCCTGGCCAGGAGCACTATGAGGAGCTGTAACTACACTTATGTACATTGCTCGCATTAAATTCAAGGCACTTATGGTGGCCTACAGGGTGAATGATGGCTCTGCTCCCATCTACTTGAATACTCTTCTGAAGCCCTACGTCACCCGACGACTGCTACGCTCCTCTAGGGAACGTTTTCTAGCACGGCCAACACCTTGTGCAGGTCAGTCCAGACTCTTCTCATATCTGGTTCCGCGCTGGTGGAATGACCTCCCAAGTGCTACCAGATCAACTGATACCCTCTCCACCTTCAAGAAACTCGTGAAGACCCAGCTCGTCCAAGAATATCTCCTGGCGTAAATTTTGAGAATGCACTTAATAATTTAATTTCTCTACACTGCATTACACTATTGCACTTTCAACTTAAAATAGTGCAGATTCTATGTTAGCGATATGCACTCCTTGTTAGTTCTTTCATTGTGCTGTAGCTTGAATGTTATCCTCCTTTGTAAGTCGCTTTAGATAAAAGCGTCTGCTAAATGCATAAATGTAACGTAAATGTAATGAAGTTAGGCAGTAAAAAGGCCTCAGTTACAAATGAATCTCGTGAGTCAATGTCATCCTAAATATAACAGTTAGCATTAGGTCTTAAGTGAGTAGCCTGGAAAATTGTGGGTTCGAATCCTGGCTGTTACCTTTGCGCCCTTGAGCAAGGCACTTAGCATTTAGCTTAGCATTTAGCTTAGCATCCATATAGCTAAGTTAATTAGCTAAGTTGCTCTAAGGGAGATTAGCCCTAATGTAGTTAATAGCTGACGAAATGTAAGTCGCTTTGGAGAAAAGCGTCCGCTAAATGCTAAAATGTAAACGAAGCAGCACAGGCATTGTTGGTGTGTTCAGTTGGTGACTAAGCCAAGTAAATTTCGGCGTCGACAGCATAGCTATGAGACGCAAAGAGGAGCTCCGCTTATTTAGCTTAGCTTTGCTAACTAGAATCTGCTTTCTTGTGGTTCAAACCACCTGCAAGCCATCAGAAGGTGTTAACTACCAGCACTGCCAGGTCATCAGAGAGCAATCGATCGTTGGCCACTCCCAACAGGCCTATTGTTTACGTTTACGTTTATGCATTTAGCAGACACTTATATCCAAAGCGGCTTATGTTGGTCAACTATCAATTACATCAGGGCTATTCTCCGCTAAATGTAACATAATGTAATTTATACAGCTCTTTTGCATTTATTCCAAATCGACTTACATTTGTCAACTACCAATTACATCAGGGCCAGTCTCCCCTAGAGCAACTTAGGACTAAGTGACTAAGACACTGTGGCAGCCAGGATTCGAACCCACAGTTTTCCAGGCTACACGGATGCTAGCCAGGTTCCTTACCCACTACGCCACCACCTGCTTTGCAGACGCCTTTATCCAAAGTGACCTCCGAGACGAATAACGCACGAACAAAGAATTGGATACGATTTTTTTTAAAAATCTAACAGGCCCAAACGTTTAATAAGTAAGTATGATGTTGGTGACATTCCTGCACGTGTGGAGAGCGCGGTCCAGAGTTGCGATCTCTACTCAAAACTGTTCACCTGCCCCCCACCTGTTCCCTTCATAACCAATCCAACTCCTCCACCTGTAGCTAATCTTCCGTGGGTATTGCATCTTCATGTGTATTCCCTTATGCCCAGATTAGTGGACCAATGTATCCACCTATATGAAACATACAGACCCCTGTATCCACCTATATAAAACATACAGACCCCTGTATCCACCTATGTGAAACAAATAGACCCCTGGTCTATATGTATCCAGATCCAGCTATATAAATATGCAGACCATTTTAAATACACAGACCCATAGTTTCTCTTGTGTGTGATTTTAAATATACAGCCCCATAGCTTCTCTCTTGTGTCTGATATTAAATATACAGCCCCATAGCTTCTCTCTTGTGTCTGATTTGAAATACCCAGACCCATAGCGTCTCTCTTGTGTCTGATTTGAAATATACAGACCCATAGCTACTTTCTTGTGTCTGATTTTAAATATAAAGACCCATAGCTTCTCTCTTGTGTCTGATTTGAAATATAATTCTAATCTCATTACCTCATTTTTCTTGCTCTGCTCAGTGCTCAAGTGTGTGTATGGTTGTAAGTGTCCCAGCCTGGTGAAACCTCTACTGCAATATATGCACCTGTGTAACTTGTGTAATCAATATGCAATATTACCCTGCGTTCAGACATCTGTATATTAGACCTTTGTGTATGTAACTTTTTGCACTAGTACTTATCTATTCTATTCTTTGCCTGCGAACACTGTACACTTTGTATGCGATTGTTTATGTCTTCTCTTTGGAAGTTGCTTTGGATAAAAGCGTCTGCTAAATGTGATGTAATAAGGACATGTAATAGTAATATTACAGTAGTAATAACATTGTAATAGTTTCTAATTGTCAGTAGTAATAGTAATAACATTGTAATAGTTTCTAATTGTCAATAGCAATAGTAATAACATTGTAATAGTTATAATATCCAGCTTCACATCTGTAGAGATTCACCTCTATAACCAGAGTGTCCACTTGTATGTGGCTTTTGCTGTGCAGATGGGCCGCCATTTTGTTTTGGTGTTCATTTTCTCGAGTGTGTGTTCTAGAGGTAGGGAAGTTGGATGGGTGGATTGGATGTATTGATTTTCGCTAGGTTAGGTTATCACAATTATGTTTCCATGGGTTTGTTTGTTTGTTTGTTTGTTTGTTTGTTGTGTTAGCCTTTGGCAACTCTGATGCTAATGTTGACTCTGTGTGGCTGCAAATAATCTTATTCAAAATTAGCAAATAAATGACATAAAAAATAAAACGAGTCCTCACTGTTCCTCACGTGTCTCTGACATCTCCAGATATGGCCTGCAAAGAACATGCAATGAAATTGACCTTTGGCCTTTCAGCAGTTTGGAAATGACCTGTTCGAATCACTGAAGTGTAGATGTTTCTAGTAAAATCAGTTTCAAATGACATCCTCATCTAACCGGTAACGCGTGAGGCGTGAAGTTGAGCAGTGCTATACAAAATGTGTATATGTTAATAATTAATATTATTATTAAGAGTAGTAACTATTTCTCACACATAAACTTCTTACACATAAACATATTGTGTATGAGCGAAGCAAAGATCCACAGTGGCCACGTTTACATGATGTTTTTAAATTCCAAATTAATTATTCAGACTTAAATAATTTGGAATTAAAATACTCTCCTTCGAGTTTGCATGGATATCATAATTCCGAATTAAGGTTTACATGGAACATACGTTAAATTGGCTTTATTTAATTCCGCTCAACGTCTGGGAGTCGGGAAGGATTCTGGTTGGGCAGCCGAAGTAGTTTCGGCTCGAGACCAACGGTCATGCGTTGAACGACCGGAATTATTTTTAAGCAGAATAAACGTTTACATGTTCGAGGAATAAATTAATTTGGCTTTAAAATCAAAATCCACCCAGAATCCACCCAATCCTGCATCGGAGGCCACCGCACAGCCGAAACGATCGGTGCGCAGGGCCGCGCGTTCTCCGAACCTGGCTATCGGAATCCCACCGGCCCGATCCCATGGGTGAACGATCCTCTACGCTGCTCCTCCACGTCTCCAAAAGAGGACGTCGCGGCTCCGCAGATGGAGGCGTCCGGAGGAGTTGGAGTTTCTTTTCGTAGTAGGCAAGCAGAGGAAAAGTTCTCCGAAAAAAAGCTAAGTCATCCTGGTTTCAATATTTTAAGTTTTAGCCACAGCACTTCAGCTCCATGTCAGATTCTTGTGTTCCTTGTACAAGATCCAGACCATGAGATCCAGACCATGACCATTTGAGACACTGATTTGTTATTTAAATGACATTTATTTGACTATTGTTGTTTTATTTGATCTAACCTCTGGATGGTACATTTTTTTGGCCTACCAGTAGAACTCAATTAAACAGGTAACAGCCTGACTACTAGGCTCTGGTTATCTCTGGCCTTGACTATTACAATGCCCTCTTAACAGGTCTTCCAGCCTGTGCTGTGAGACCGCTACAGATGATCCAGAATGCAGCTGCACGTCTGGTTTTTAACCAGCCAAAAAGGGCACATGTCACACCTCTGTTCATTGAACTCCACTGGCTACCCTTAGCCACTCGCATCAAATTCAAGGCACTGATGTTGGCCTACAGGGTGATTGATGGTTCTGCTCCCATCTACCTGAATACTCTCTTAAAGCCCTATGTCACCTGCCGACCACTTCGCTCCTCCAAGGAACGTTATCTAGCACGGCCAACACCTTGCGCAGGTCGATCCAGACTCTTTTCATGTTTGGTTCCACGCTGGTAGAATGACCTTCCAAGCGCTCCCAGATCAGCAGATCAACCCTCTCCACCTTCAAGAAACTCTTGAAGAACTTAGCTCTTCCAAGAATATCTCCTGGCTTGGATTTCTGAATACCAGGAATGCGCTTAACCTCTGAACTCTTAATCTCTCTTCATACTGCACTTTTTTTTACACTATTGCACTTTCATCTCAAAATACTGCAAATTTCATGTTAGCAATATGAACTCTTTGTTAGCTTTTCATTGTGCTGTAGCCTGAATGTTATCCTCTTTTGTAAGACGCTTTGGATAATAGCGTCTGCTAAATGCATAAATGTGAATGTCAAATACCACACAGTTGCCAAGCAGGTTGTTAGCATCCTTCAGTCTCGTCCTGAGGAGACTACAGCTATTAGGCTACGGCTATTTTCACTTTCACATTTTTGTGAATGAGCTCCGACATATTTAACCCTTTGTGGAGGCATCCAATTGAGCTCCAGAGTCATGGCTAGCTTGCTTTAGCGATTAAAGGTAAAACGCTATCTGGCAGCACTGACTTTAGCTTAGCTTAGCTTAGCTTCGCTTCGCATAGCATAGCATATCTTAGCATAGCTTAGTTTAGCATAGCTTAGCATAGCTTAGCATAGTCATCTGTAATCTAGTGTTGCCAACTAGCATAACGTGGCAAAAGTGAATCAATTCACTTGAATTTTTTTTTCATAATGACTTCTCATGGCCTGTGCGTTCAGATCGAGTGCAAATGACAATGCAAATGAACGCGAAGGGATCGTGTCTTTGCACCTTTCGGCGGTGCTTCGTGTGTGCTTCCGCGGAATATAGTCCCCCCATCTAAACGCCGCTTGGTCAGGAAACCCCCCTCCCCCGACTTCCGCCAACACGCAAGCATGGAGTTGTTACTGTTACGTAGTGAAATTGTGCTGCGTGGTGTCTTTGCGGCATTCAGCGGTGCTTTGCCTGTGCGTTGCCTGTGCTTCCACGGAATATAGTCCCCACATCTAAATGCCCCTTGGTCAATCCTGCTTCAGAAACCACATGGGAAGATGCGTGTGTGGCGTGATCCACAGCACGTAACTACACTGTAAAAAATAAAAAGTTCGGCTAACTAAAAAATATAACGCAACCAGCTGCGAAGCATTTTTAAATTTACTCAATTTTTGGCCACTGTAGTTGTGTCGACCCTACTGCTACTACTACAGTTACCTAAAGTTGAGTAAACTTAAAAATGCTTCGCAGCTGGTTGCGTTACATTTTTCAGTTAGCCGAAGTTTTTATTCTTTACAGTGTATTTAGTGCCATTGGGTTGTTTTGGTTCAGTTTAAGATCTTTTTTTTTCCACAGTCTGTATTCACCTACAATAGTTATACTCTAAGTCCGCTCCATTCACTCAAATGCGTTCTGACTCGAACAGAGCTTAGCGGAGAGATGTGTCAACATTCACGTAACCGGTAGTGAAATGAAATCTGGAGGAAATGCAGAACAGACTAAGTATCAGATTCTACACAAAGGAGTGAACTTTGATATGTGTACCACTAGGGGGCGTCGTTGAGCCAGATTTCATTTTACATTTACATTTTATGCATTTAGCAGACGCTTTTATCCAAAGCGACTTACAACTCATCAACTATCAATTGTTCAGGGCCAGTCTCCCCTAGAGCAACTTAGGGTTAAGTGCCTTGCTCAGGGGCACAACGGTGGCAGCCGGGATTCGAACCCACAACTTTTCAGGCTACTTACACGCTAGCCAGGTTCCTTAACCACTACGCTACCACCACCCACCCACCCACCCACCCAGATTTCTCCTGCGCTCTTGAGAAGGACAAGTTTCACGCAGGTGCGACCTTTATATTCGTCCTCTTGTCTGTAGTATACTTCAGAACTTCCTGTGATTACTACATTTGATAACAATCACATTTGATAACAATCACATTAGAAAACAATCACAAACACACTGATGGAGATTATTAGTATACTCCATAAATTGTGCCTTATCAAGCACCCATGTGCGTTTCTGTACTGCTGAGAGGTCAAAGGTCAATTTCATTGCATGTTCTTTGCAGGCCATATCTGGAGATGTCAGAGACACGTGAGGAACAGTGAGGACTCGTTATGTTTTTTATGTCTTTTATTCACTCATTTTTTATTAAGATTGTTTGCAGACACACATCATTAGCTTAGCATTAGAGTCAACATTAGCTTCAGAGTGGGCAAAGGCTAACACAACAAACAAACAAACAAACAAACAAACAAACCCATGGAAACATAATCACGATAACCTAACCTAGCGAAAATCAACACATCCAATCCACCCATCCAACTTCCCTCCCTCTAGAACACACACTCAAGAAAATAGAGACCAAAACAAAATGGCGGCCCATCTGCACAGCAAAAGCCACATACAAGTGGACACTCCGGTTATAGAGGTGAATCTCTACAGATGTGAAGCTGGATATTATAACTATTACAATGTTATTACTATTGCTATTGACAATTAGAAAGTATTACAATGTTATTACTATTACTACTGACTATTAGAAACTATTACAATGTTATTACTACTGTAATATTACTATTACATTTCCTTATTACATCACATTTAGCAGACGCTTTTATTCAAAGCAACTTCCAAAGAGAAGACATAAACAATCGCATACAAAGTGTACAGTGTTCGCAGGCAAAGAATAGAATAGATAAGTACTAGTGCAAAAAGTTACATACACAAAGGTCTAATATACAGATGTCTGAACGCAGGGTAATATTGCACATTGATTACACAAGTTACACAGGTGCATATATTGCAGTAGAGGTTTCACCAGGCTGGGACACTTACAACCATACACACACTTGAGCACTGAGCAGTGCAAGAAAAATGAGGTGATGAGATTAGAATTATATTTCAAATCAGACACAAGAGAGAAGCTATGGGTCTGTATATTTCAAATCAGACACAAGAGAGAAGCTATGGGGCTGTATATTTCAAATCAGACACAAGAGAGAAGATATGGGTCTGCATATTTAAAATCAGATACAAGAGAGAAGCTATGGGACTCTATATTTAAAATCAGACACAAGAGAGTAGCTATGGATCTGTATATTTAAAATCAGATACGGTTTTCTTTCAACCAATCATACGTGTACTCTCCACTCTCTCTCCCATACACACACTATGATGGGAACCCTACCGACTGAGTGAGGTCAAGTACATGTTCAGGACTAAATCGTCACCAGCGACTTTAGTGCTGAAGGTTCCTCCACACTTCCGACACTTAACTTCCTGGATATGACCACTGAAGTCGTCCAGCTTTGACTCCACAAGGCACAAAGGGCACCTGTACTTTGCGTTCTGCAAGCCTCGGAGAGTCGACAAGAGCTTTTTAGCCATCTCTGGGCCGTGGCGAGCGTAGGCGTCTTTCTCCTCCTGTCTCAAGTCGTCCAGCGTCCAGAACACGTCCACGAACTCGAGGCCGAGGACGCTGGCGTTCTGAACCCTGAAGAAGCCCCCGTCCGCCCAGTCGCTGCCCCAGGAGTTCATGAACCTTAAACTCTTGCTGTCGTAGCTGGTCAGAACGACAGCGTGACCGCCGAGTTTAGCACCGGGAGGGCGCTTACTGATATCAACCTCTGACTTGGTCAGTATGCCACGTGGGTTGTGTCTATAGAAGTCTGAAAATGACTTCCACTCGTAGGGATTACCTGGATGGATTGGGTTTTTATCTGTGAGCCAAAACAGGGCAATCACCGGGCGTTTGGCGGTAACAGCTGCCATCGCTCCGAGCACGTCCACCTTCTCAAACCGCAGACGGTATTTAGGACACGTCTCTCGTAACACTTCCCGAACGTAGGCCCCATCCCAACCGTACCTGTCAATCAATTTGTCACGGATCTCAAAAAAGTCCGGATAGCCACCGACGCGACCCACGATGCGCTTCATGGCCAGGTGTAGCACGGCGGCGCAAGCGTTAGCGTAACAGGTGCCCCTCTCCTGTTCCTTGGCACCGAAGCGTTCTTTGGTCTGGTTGATGTACACATCCAGAGACACCGACGCTAGGATGTCCGCTAGCGCGTCTTGGCAACAGACTACGTTTCTCGCTAGGTCACAAACGTCCTTTATGACATCAGGGTGGTTGACCTGGCAGAAGAGTCTCGTCTCGTTGTCCTCTACGTCAATCTTCCAGCCTCTCTTGACAAAAACGGTCCGTGGAATCCACTCGGTTTTAATCGTCGAGCTCATTCTGAACATGAACTTAGCGGGCCTCTGCCACGACGACTCTTCCCTGCTGTACAACCTGAACGGATCGGATATTGACCGATCAGTGATGAAACACGACACAACCCTAACACCCAGATCGGATAAGGCTTTGAGAGGTGGGTTGTCCCCATCGGTCGGCTGACCGTCAGACAGCACAAAGAGGAGTTTGTGGTGATCCTTATGCTGTCGGGCGGCAAATAAACCTCTGGCCTGGTCTAAGGCCTTCATGAGTGGAGTTTCACCAAATATAAAGGGCCTCACCGCTTCCATAAGCTCGTCTACCCTCTCATCAGTCAGCTCTGATTCTCCCACACAGCCGTGGAGGATCTCGCAGGCCTCGTGGACCTTCACGACTGCAGTGCGGTCAACGCTGACCAAGCCTTCACACATCATCAACTCTTTTCCCCGTCTTACTGCTTCCCTGATCGCAGCACCTTGAAATCCCAAAGATCCAATGGCGTTAGTAGCAACATTAAAACCTTCCTTAACATACGAAGTAACTTTTCGACAGTCCTCCGGCAAACAGTCGTACACAAATCTCTTTGTGAATTCTGGATCGTGCTGCAACTTGTCAAGTATCGCCGCTGCG
Organism: Tenualosa ilisha; assembly: GCA_015244755.2. Taxonomy (NCBI): domain Eukaryota; kingdom Metazoa; phylum Chordata; class Actinopteri; order Clupeiformes; family Clupeidae; genus Tenualosa; species Tenualosa ilisha. Next base: position 20,605 of record PYXC01001046.1, read on the forward strand.
TCATCATACGAAACATTAGAACACAAGACGTGCATTTTTGCCCAAGTACGAACCCTGGGCGCGCCATTCCTTTCAAGGATTGACAGTGCGTTCTCGAGAATGTTCTGGAGGCTTCTGCCAGAGCAAGACGGTTTTGAGGAGCGTCTTGCTTTCTTTAGCGTGTTCAACAGGTCGAATACTTCAGGTTGGCCGGAGGCTCCGACGCCAAGTGCGAACGCGCGGTTGGACTCGGTGACGTCGTTCGTTAGGAGGTCGTCCACCACTTTGAAAATGGACCGGGCCCAGCTTCCTCCTTCCTCCTCCACTTTGCCGCCGACGCTGCGCTCCATCGACCCGGAGACGTCCACCAGAACGCCCGTCAGCACCGACATTGCTCACTGCTGGAGGACCTCTAAAACACAGAAACATCATAATCCGAATTAGAATCTGAATCAGAATCTAAATCAGCTTTATTACAGCTTTATTACAACTTTATTACACCTAACATATAAACATGTAGTAACATACATATAATACAATATACAACACAATAAATACTATAGACCAGGGGTTCTGAACCTTTTGCAAGCTGCCCCCCCCCCATAACTGGTTCATTGCAGTTGGGGCCCCGTTTCCTCCGCCCCCCCACACGCACACACAGACACATACACATACCCACCCCACCGGCCCACCAGCTACACCACCTTGCATAAATAGATAGATAGATTGATAGATAGATAGTTAGCCTGAGACCAGACTAGTATTGTGAGGCCCACACTATTATTATTATAGCCTATGATAGCCTATTATCAGTACTAGGCTATTGTTGACCTATAATTTGCATTACCAGACTTCTAATGTGAGCTTGGAGATATTATTCTTAGTAGTAATAGCAGTAGTAGTATTCATTGCAGTAGGTAGGCCTGTTATAATTACTAGGCTATTGTTGTAATTGCCAGTAGAACTAGACTTCTAATGTGCTTTCAGACATCATTATTATTATTGTTGTTATTATGAGTAGTCAGTGGTTGGCCTATTTTCATTACTAGGCTATTGCTATAACTAGGAATTGGCACCAGACCTCTGACATGAATTTATGTTTTATTATTGTTATTATTACTAGGCGTAACGGTAGGCACGTCATCTGCAGTTTACAGAAGCTTGCAAATAGACAGTGTTAATGTGAGACCTGGGCCTGCTTTGCCTCGCAAAGATCCTCAATTCTTGGCGCAGTGTTTGACAAACATAGCCTCCAGTCGTCCTCGATTCGCGCACGGTTGCGGTATTTCGTTCTGAGCGCGGTACGTTTTTGAAAAATCCCGCCTCACACAAAGACGTCGACGCGAAAGGGGAGGAGAAAAACTTCAAGGCAACGTCGTACAGTTGAGGTTATTCTCGCATCCAATGCTGCCCAGAACGATGAAAGAGAGCATGAGCTAAACTTTCAAGACGAATTGTCAAAAAGGCAGAGGTGGGTAGTGCGCCCCAGCAGTTAAAACAAAACACAAAGTGCTGGCGAGGGCTGAGCTGGGGTCAATAAAAATACAGGTTGGGGTGTTTAAAAAGTCTTTAAAGAGACTGTTTGAGTTTTGATGTATACACTGTATATCGGGATCTATAATAGACTAGTGACAGCTTGCCCAAGCGAACTCGGCATGGGACTAGAGCGAGTGAGGAGCTATGGTGCGAATGCGGACGGTAACAGCGCTCATGTGACGTTGCGTCATGTTCGCGTCGCAGGTTCAAAATACTACGTACGGTACGCTAGATTTTTACGAAACTATTGATTTCTTTGCGTGTTATAATAGTCCAGACACGTGCATTTTGACATGGGCGAATGTGTTGCGCCTCAGCTGTTGAGAAACACTGGCTTACAGTTTGCGCACCGTCGCCATGATCGTGCAGTCAGTTGTCCGCAGAATTTCTGCTGAGTCCCAGTAGTTCGTCCTGTCAAATGATCTGTTCTCCTCGGCCAGGAAACAATTTCGCTCGGTTTTCAATGTGATTATAATTTCTGAAAAAAGACGCTGTTCCTGTGCCCTCCTCTCCCCCAAATTCTACCAGACCCTGACATATTTGTCAGTTTCTAACAATAACGGTAATTATTCTCAAAAAACCTTGACTAAGATAATTAACGAAGTTAATTAACCACGTCAGTGAAGGAAAAAAAAACAAGTAGACTATTCAAACAGCACTGAACAACACGAAGGAAAGAAATGCACCACACAGTTCAAGTAAATGACATCGCAGCAATACTAGACAATGTATACTAGAGGTGGATCGATATCGTTTGGAGGTATAACAGACATTTTTGGACCATTTTTGCTTATCGGTTTTAAATATCGCTTATAGTCGATATTTGTTTAAATGCTCTTTATGACTCTTTTTAAATTTTAAATTAAAACATACGATCATATAAAGTACTTCAAAATCGCCGTTGTACTTAACCACTTTAATTCGCGTTTATGGGATGGCGGCTCCTGGAGCAACTCAAACTCAAGAAAGGCAGCAGTTTGGTAAGATACGCCACGGATTACATTAAGACATTCACTCAAAACACCTGACGACACTGGTACCAGTAGACTTATGTTACCATCTCAGTTCTTTAAAATTGTGAACTCAAGCCCGGACATTCACATCCACTGGACTGGATATAATGAGGTTGGCGTAGCCAACGTTGCAGTTCTTACAGTCTAATTTCGACAAATGCGCCGTGTTACGCATTCTTTTCAGTTCCCACTTTCGGTTGCGAAACTGTGTCGTGTTGGGAGATATTCTGTCCATCTCGGCACAGCTTTCGCTTGTTTAACATTCACATTTTTTGGGTGCTCCCTCTCTCTCTCTCAAATATCTGTCACCAGTTACGCACAGTAGGTTACGCGACAACGACCTTTCTTCATATAACCGATTGTAAACAGGTTGTTGTTCGAGCGAAAGTCCTCTTTCTTTTTACCGTAAATACATCTTCCATTCAAGCTGTGGGCGGCAGAGCTTTTGTTAATGAGCCTTTATTATTTTCAATTCTTTCACCACCGCCGTTTCGTGTATATTTTAGTGAAGAAATGCGACACGAACATATACATTCACATTTACATTTATGCGTTTAGCAGATCCAAAGCGACCTACAAAAGAGGATAACATTCAAGCTACAACACAATGAAAGAAACTAACAAAGGGTGCATATTGCGAACATAAAAAACGGCACTATTTGAAGTGCAATAGTGTAATAAAGTGCAGTATAAAAGAGAAATGAAGTATAAGATGTTAAGTGCATTGTCAAAATTTAAGCCAGGAAGCTGCGTAAAGTTGTGGACTAATCAAACCGCACACAGTAGGCGTTAGCGCAGGCGCACGATGAGAGACGCTATCGGCCAAATATCTGTTATCGGCCATCCAGAACCAATTTAACCTCAAAACCCCTTGAATGCCCCCCTTTGGCAGTTCATCTGCAACTGAAAAATCCCAATTAAAAGGAAACTAAGCTAAGTCCTCACGGGACTGCGCTACAGACCTCGGCAAAGTTCAGCCTGATTCCGACGAGAAGAAAAATATACGCACCAGCAGCTGCGGTGACGGTACTAGTAAACACTTACGGTCGGAAATGAGAGATGAGCTTCAAAGCTTGAAGACGAAGCGCCGTCTGCGAACAAGTAGTCAAGCGATAATGTTTTATACTCGGCTAGGGGCAGGATGTTGTTTCCAAATACCCACACCCTTTCCCTGGAGACCCCCCGAAGGAGGGACCTGAACAGACCGGTACTTTCTCTTTCACGTTCTAAAACGAAATCCTGGATCCAACATACCGTAACAACATCCAGACCATGGAAGCTTGTTGCTTTGAGAATCTGATTTCTTATTCAACTGACATTTGTTTGACTATTTTGGTTTTATTGGGTCTAACATCTGGATGGTACATTTTTTTTTGGCCTACCAGTAAAAGTCAATTAAGCAGGTAACAGCCTGACTTACGCTGAGTCACGCCAAAACGAAATATACCCGTTTTGTTAAATATTCAGAATTATTGGTTTCGTAAGGAATCATAAAGGACATTACTCACCCTGGCTTCCATCTGTTCAACCTGCTACCCTCTGGCAGGCGATACAGGTCCATACCAGCCAGAACAAATAGACTCAGAGACAGCTTTTTCCCTAAAGCTGTCACAATACTCAACTCTAGTCTGCACTGAGAAACTGACATACTTTGCACTGGATGTCACATGCGCCTCTTGTCACAGGCCACTTGTAAGCTGTATTTTGCACTATCAACAACCAATATTTATTACTGACTGCTGCTATCACATGTCACTTTACCTATACCACCAGAGTACCACCATTACAAGTCATCGATTCCCCACTGATACTTGAACTATTCATAATGTTACACATGGTAATACACCACCGGATGCTACTTATTTTATATATTTTTTATTTATACGGTTTTATCTTTTGTTGTGTAAATATATATATACATGTTTTTGTTTTGCATATTGGATTTGTACATACTTTTCAATCCATTTTATGTGCGCACTCTACGGGGCAGTTTTGACAATAAAGGCGTTCTATTCTATTCTGTTCTATTTATTTCTGAAGCAAACGGTTTCATGACGGACTGGAGGTTCGTTTAAAACTTAAAGCCCCAGCTAGTAAGAGGGTCATGCAGCTTTTTTTTCCTTTTAAGTTTTCGTAAAATAAAAAACAGCGCAGATTCAAAATTGCAAATCCCGTCTCTGGTATTCTCTTCGTTTTGCTTAAGATCGGGTGTCTTGCAGTGACGTGGCGTAGAGAAATTCTGCACAAAGTAAGATAAGATACACTTAACTAACTTCGTGTTTTCTCCCACGGACAAAATTCAACAACATAACAAGGTTATGGCTCCTTATTTCGCAGGAAAATGTATAAAATAATGTTTATGGTGGGCATAAATTCTGGTTTTGAGTCGGCACACCGTGTTCCAGTACATAACATATCTTTATGTGTATGTGCGGTATTTGATACTCAGAAATAACTTCTGCAGAATCTTACTTGGTAACATACTTACAACAATTGTCAGGGCATATACAAAGAATGTAGAAAGACAACATTGTATCTTGATTAATTTTCGCTGTTTCCTGAGAGTTGGGCATAAACTCACAGACGTAGGTCTGTTCACTCTTGCATGTCTTCAGCCTTTGGAGAAGGCCTATAGCGCAACTCGGTGCAAACGTAATTCTCCTCCTTAAAACTCCCCCCCAAAAAAACCCTTTCCCCCTTCTCTCGCATTGATCTGCTGTCTGACTTCATTTTAAGTTGTTAATGAGACCGGAGTTTGGTAAAAACTCTTTGTCCACTTTAACATGGCAGGAGTGTGTAATACTGTGTTTCACCACATAGCCTCTAAGGCTACATCGGAGGGGGGCGCTATTTCACTCATTATAAAACACTGACTCACACTCAGGGAGGACTCGCAGGAGGTGAAAGAATTATTTAAAAAAAAAAACATGGAATCAGCTGGAGGTCCAATGAACGGACGTTACCGACCCGTGCCATAGAGACTAGAAGCCTGTATTCGTTTATTTGGGACAAGAAGGCCTTAAAAGATCCACCATTTCCCCCCCCCCCCCAGTCTTCAAATAGGAACCTGTTGAGCATGTTATTAGCCTGGAAAATTGTGGTTTCAAATCCCGTTTGCCACCTTTGAGCCCTTGAGCAAGGCACGTAGCCCTAGGGTGCTCTAGGGGAGACTGGACCTGATGTCATTGAGAGTTGACAAAATGTCAGTCGCTTTGGATAAAAGCGTTTGCTAAATGCATAAATCGTTGTTCACACCAAACACCAACGAGTTTTTTCCGGCTTTGTCTTGTGGCTGTAACTTCTAGGCTAGCAATGACCATTAAAAACAGACCATAATTTTTACAATTATTGAATTTATACCAGCTTCTCATTAGAGGGAAGATCCCTTAACGGTCATTTACGATAGGATAGCTATGCCAATGTTACTGGCAACTCGCCGATTACCAGAGTCTCGCCTAATCCCGGCAGAAAGTTTCCATCAAAGACTAAACAGGCATCAATTCACTTAATTCTTTGCTGATTCATGTCAGTAATGTTATGTCTACGAGGGCTCAGGGTATAGTGTTGGACGAGGGCTGAGCATTGGGATTTAGCCAAAGCCTGTGTCTGGACCGTCTTACTGGATCGACTGGGCGTCCAAAACCTGAGACATTTTAATGTCAAATCTGATTTTATTGCAGGGTTGAACTGGATGGAGGCTAAACGCCGATTACCCACTTCTCACTCAGATGGATAGATAGATAGATAGATAGACTTTATTGATCCCAAGCTGGGAAACTCACTTGCAGTTGCAGCATGACATGCAGGACAAACACAATAACTGTACAACACAATAACAAGACAAAGAGGAGAAAGAGCATAATAAGAAAATATACGACATGAAGTGTAATATAATATAACAATCTGAAATGAAATGTGTAGTAAAGAAACTTTTTAAAATAACAAATTAAAATAAATTAGATTAGATTAGATTAGATTCAAATTTATTGTCATTACACATGTATAAATACAGGTAACGATGCAAATAAATTCAATGCAGTAAACCAGCTAAGATGCACCAGTGGAAAAGCAGATAGATAGATAGATAGATAGATAGATAGATAGATAGATAGATAGATAGATAGATAGATAGATAGATAGATAGATAGATGGATGGATAGATGGATAGATAGGGAGGTAAATGGAGAGGCATCGGTACAGAAACGCACACGGGAACAGATGTGGCCGATGGGTTTCCCCAGATATTACATATTGTCTTCTTTTAAAACACGTGATATTAACGTTTACATTGATAGTTGCATTCATATTTTACCCACCTCGTACTTTTCCCCTGTTTGTTTGGAATTTTTTTGAACGACTCTCATTTTC
>PYXC01001046.1:32500-35000 GCA_015244755.2 Tenualosa ilisha
GTCTGCACTGATCTGGGAACAGATACCCTCTCCACCTTCAAGAAACTCTTGAAGACCTCAGCTCTTCCAAGAATATCTCCTGGCTTAAATTTTTGACAACGCACTTAACAACTTATACTTAATTTCTCTTTTATGCCGCATATTTTCGTCCACATTTACATTTCTGCATTCAGCAGACGCTTTTATCCAAAGCGACTTACATTTTTTGTCAACTATCAATTGTTCAGGGCCAGTCTCCCCTAGAGCAACTTAGGGTTAAGTGCCTTGCTCAAGGGCACAACGGTGGCAGCTGGGATTCGAACCCACAACTTTTCCTGCTACTTGCACTAGCTAACCAGGTTCCTTAGCCGCTACGCTAACACTGCCCTTTTTATTACGCGATTTTTAAATTATTTTTTATTATTACACCCAGCTCTTCCAAGAATATCTCCTGACTTGAATTTTGAGAATGCACTTAACATCTTATACTTAATTTCTCTTTTATACTGCACTTTTTAGTACACTGTTGCACTTTCAACTTCAAATAGTGCAGTTAGCATGTTAGCAATATGCACTCTTTGTTAGTTTCTTTCATTGTGTCGTAGCTTGAATGTTTATCCTCTTTTGGAAGTCGCTTTGGATAAAAGCGTTTGCTAAATGCATAAACGTAACGTAAATGTAACCCCGCCCTGCCCTGCCCCCAGGACCAGATCCGCGTGTCCAAGAAGACGGTCGACCCGGAGAAGCCTCAGCTGGGCCTGATCGACCGCTGGTACCACACGGCCTGTTTCGTGAGCCGCCGTCAGGACCTCGCCTTTAAACCCGAGTACAGCGCCGCTCAGCTCAAAGGTTTTGCCAACCTCCGGGCCGAGGACAAGGAAGAGCTGAAGACGCGACTGCCCGCTGTCAAGAGTGAAGGGTCAGTGTCTCTCTCTCTCTCTGTGTGTGTGTGTGTGTGTGTGTGTGTGTGTGTGTGTGTGTGTGTTCAGTTGCCTACACAGTAGCCGAAACACAAATGCCTACAGCTGAACAGACTGGAAACATTCACGCAACATGTTTGTAACGTGTTTAGAAACGCTCGTGAACAGGAGGAACATGGCCAGTTTAATGATGACAACTTTGAGAGAGTGTGAGACTGTGTGTGCTGTTGTGTGTTTGTCCGTCTCTTAGAAACTAGCCGTCTGTGCCACTATGGCAAGCCATTTTGACATTAGACAGACTATGGCAAGCCATTTTGACATTAGAAAGACTATGGCAAGCTATTACCCATTTTGACATAAGATATAGACTATGGCAAGCCATTTTGACATAAGATAGACTATGGCAAGCCATTACCCATTTTGACACAAGATATAGACTATGGCAAGCCATTTTGACATAAGATGGACTATGGCAAGCCATTTTGACATTAGAAAAACTATGACAAGCCATTATCCATTTTGACATAAGATAGACTATGGCAAGCCATTTTGACATTAGATAGACTCTGGCAAGCCATTTTGAGATTAGAAAGACTATGGCAAGCCATTATCCATTTTGACATAAGATAGACTATGGCAAGCCATTTTCACATCAGAGAGACTATGGCAAGCCATTATCCATTTTGAATGTAAGATAGACTATGGCAAGCCATTTTAACATAAGATAGACTATGGCAAGCCATTATCCATTTTGAATATAAGATGGACTATGGCAAGCCATTTGGACATTAGAGAGACTATGGCAAGCCATTTTGACATTAGATAGACTGTGGCAGGTATCACATTTACTGAAAACATTGCAGCTGTAGATATCGCTAACAAAGAAACACTTAGCTCAATTTAATAAATAATAATAATAATAATACATATTAAATATTAAATATTATTACATATGAAAATAATAATAAAAAATAATGGGTTGGGATTTTTTTTATCTTCAGACACCAATTTAAGTACCGTTTAGGCACCTAGTGTGTGTGTGTGTATGTATATGTATATGTGTATGACAGGGAGAGATGTGAGGAGAGACCCTGGGCCTGAGTGTGTGTGTGTGTGTGTGTGGCGGGGAGAGATGTGAGGAGAGACTCTGGGCCTGAGTGTGTGTGTGTGTGTGTGTGTGTGGCAGGGAGAGATGGGAGGGGAGACCCTGGGCCTGAGTGTGTGTGTGTGTGTATGTGTATGTGTATGGAGAGGAGAGATGTGAGGGGAGACCCTGGGCCTGAGTGTGTGTGTGTGTGTGTGTGTATGTGTGTGTGTGTATGGCGGGGAGAGATGTGAGGAGAGACCCTGGCCTGAGTGTGTGTGTGTGTGTGTGTGTGTGTGTGTGTGTGTGTGTGTGTGTGTATGGAGGGGAGAGATGTGTGGAGAGACCCTGGGCCTAAGTGTGTGTGTGTGTGTGTGTGTGTGTGTATGGAGGGGAGAGATGTGAGGAGAGACCCTGGGCCTGAGTGTGTGTGAGTGTGTGTGTGTATGTATGTATGTGTATGACGGGGAGAGATGTGAGGGGAGACCCTGGGCCTGAGTGCGTGCGTGTGTGTGTG
>PYXC01001046.1:42500-45000 GCA_015244755.2 Tenualosa ilisha
TTTATTGATCCCAAGCTGGGAAACTCACTTGCAGTTGCAGCATGACATGTAGGACAAACACAATAACTGTACAACACAATAACAATACAAAGAGGAGAAAAATATATATGTATATACATAACAATACGATGACAATGAAATTATTTATTATTGTATGTGTTATATTATTGATTATTATTGATATGATTTGGATTCTATTAAAGGACTTACAGTCTGTTGCTGTGAAGAGGCATTGACTACATTTCACGAATTCAATTCAATTCAGTTCAATTCAACTCCATTCAATTCAGTTCAATTCAATTCGATTTCATTCAATTCGGTTCAGTTCAATTCAATTCAGTTTTATTTCTACAGGGGGCCTTTTACAACAGTATTGTCTCGTGGCGCTTCACAGAAGGAGCACCCAAGGGAGCCAAGGAAAAACTCCCTTATCCTCCCTTAGGGGTCATGCAGAAAAATTACAATCAGTAGTAACCATGACAGACTACGAGTTGTTTATGGTTTTAGCTGAGGTTCATAATAGTTCTAGAAAGTTCCATAGAGTGTTATCCCACTTTACATGACATGGTAGTGAGTCCATAGGTGGTTATCAGGAATTATGGGCTGGACAGTGTAGTGTTGAAGTGTGTGTTAAAGCAGTGTGTTAAACTCGAGGATTAAGTCAGCCCTGATTGAGTGTTAGATAAACATCTCTTCGTCTTCATCAGCAGCTAACGTCCTCCTCTTCCTCTCTCTCTGTGTGTGTGTGTGTGTGTGTGTGTGTGTGTGTGTGTGTGTGTGTTTTCAGGAAGCGGAAGGGCGACGAACCGGACGGACTCGCCGCACCCAAGAAGATGAAGAAGGAAGAGGAGGAGGAGAAGAAGCTGGAGACGCAGCTCAAGGTGTGTGTGTGTGTGTGTGTGTGTGTGTGTGTGTGTGTGTGTGTGTAAAAATGTAAAATATACGGGAGACCCTCAGATATTCAGTATCATCTTGTATTTGGGCTGAGATTGGACATAACCTGTGTGTGTGTGTGTGTGTGTGTGTCTGTATACGGTGTGTGTGTGTATATGGGGTGTGGGGTGTGTGTGTATGTATGGTGTGTGTGTGTGTTTATATGGGGTATGTATGTGTGAGGTATGTTTGCGTGCGTGTGTGTGTGTGTATGTGTGTATGTGGGGTATGTGTGTATATGGGGGGTGTGTGTGTGTATGTATGGTGTGTGTGTGTGTATATGGGGTGTGGGATGTGTGTATATGGGGTATGTGTGTGTGTGTGTATGTATATGGTGTGCGTGTGTATGTGTATGGTGTGCGTGTGTATGTGTATGGTGTGTGTGTGTCTGTGTGAGTGTGTGTGTGTATGTATATGGTGCGTGTGTGTGTGTGTGTGTGTGTGTATATGTATATGGGGTGTGCTTATATTAAATGTAAATGGTGTGTGGTGTGTGTGTGTGTGTGTATGGTGTGTGAGTGTGTGTGTGTATGTATATGGTGTGTGTGTGTGTATATGTATATGGGGTGTATATGGGGTGTGTTTATATTAAATGTAAATGGTGTGTGTGTGTGTGTATGGTGTGTGAGTGTGTGTGTGTATGTATATGGTGTGTGTGTGTGTGTGTGTGTATATGTATATGGGGTGTATATGGGGTGTGTTTATATTAAATGTAAATGGTGTGTGTATGGTGTGTGAGTGTGTGTGTGTATGTATATGGTGCGTGTGTGTGTGTGTGTGTGTGTGTGTGTATATATGTATATGGGGTGTATATGGGGTGTGTTTATATTAAATGTGAATGGTGTGTGTGTGTGTGTGTATGGTGTGTGAGTGTGTGTGTGTATGTATATGGTGTGTGTGTGTGTGTGTGTGTGTGTGTGTGTGTATATGTATATGGGGTGTATATGGGGTGTGTTTATATTAAATGTAAATGGTGTGTGTGTGTGTGTGTGTGTGTGTGTATATGTATATGGGGTGTGTGTGTGGGGTAATTTAATAATATTAAATGTAAATGGTGTGTGTGTGTGTGTGTGTGTGTGTGTGTGTGTGTGTGTGTGTGTGTGTGTGTGTGTGTGTGTGCGCGCGCAGGAGCAATCCCAGCTGCTGTGGGGCGTCAAGGACAAGCTGAAGAAGTACTGCTCCACCAACGACATGAAGGAGCTCCTCATCGCCAACGGACAGGACGTCCCCTCTGGAGAGTCCAACGTAAGTCAAAGGTCAAGAGGTCAAAGGGCGTCCTTACGGCTGATCCGTGGGGTCAGAGGTCAAAATTTGTCTAATGCCTACATCTGAATAAGTGTGTGTGTGTGTGTATTTGTTTTTCATTTTCTCCATGTTTCTGTCTGTCTGTCTGTCTGTCTGTGTGTGTGTTTGTGGGATTGCTTTCCACTGTGTGTGTGTGTGTGTATCTGTGTATCTGTGTATATCTGTTTTTTTACTTTCTCCATGTTTCTGTGTGTGTATACTTTTCACTGTGTGTGTGTGTGTGTATCTGTGTATATCTGTTTTTTTACTTTCTCCATGTTTC
>PYXC01001046.1:52500-55000 GCA_015244755.2 Tenualosa ilisha
AATAACTTCACCACTTTGCATCGGCAGTTGCTTTTGAGGCTGCTTCATGAATTAGACCTAAGCTGTAAGCATAGCGTAGCAAAGCATAGTGGCCGAGGCATAGCATAGCATAGCAAAGCAAAGGATAGCATAGCATAGTAGCTGAGGCATGGCATAGCATAGCATAGCATAGTCGCCGAGGTTACAGGCATGGCATAGCATAGCATAGTAGCCGAGGCATAGCATAGCATAGCAAAGCAAAGGATAGCATAGCATAGTAGCTGAGGCATAGAATTGCATAGCAAAGCATAGCATAGCATAGTCGCCGAGGCTACAGGCATAGCATAGCATAACATATTAGCCGAGGCATAGCATAGTATAGTAACCGAGGCATAGCATAGCATAGTAAAGCACAGCATAGCATAGTAGCCGAGGTATAGCATAGCATAGTAGCCAAGGCATAACATAGCATAGCAAAGCACAGCATAGTACAGTAGCTGAGGCCATAGCATAGCATACCATAGCATGGCATAGCATAACATAGTAGCCGAGGTATAACATTGCATAACATAACATAGGAGCCGAGGCTATAGCATAGCATGACATAGTATAACATAGGAGCCGAGGCTATAGCATAGCATGACATAGTATAACGTAGTAGCCGAGGCATAGCATAGCATGGTATAGTATAGCATAGTAGCCGAGGCATAGCATGGCATAGCATAGCATAGTTGCCGAGGCTATAGCATAGCATAGTAGCCGATGAACGAGATTGAAGGAATGTTCATCTCCACATTCAAATTTTTTTTTTCTCCTTTTTTTTATCTGAAACTACATCAAAGAATAATATTCATCTGGCAGAATATAATTCTCTTTCTCAGGGGAGAAACCCCGAACCCCTAAATCCCTGCATCCTGCTTCCAGTGCTCACCTGCATGGTCCTCCCAGTCTGACATATTCAGGACCATTCATTCATTTTCTGTTTAGCATAGTCCAGAACACGCTATTTAGTCTCGAAAACCTTTAAAAACAAATTTTGCCTCCCAAAGCCCTCAGCCCTCAACCCCCAACCTTTAACCCTCAGCCCTCAACCCCTCAACCTTCAACCCTCAACCCTCAGCCCGTCCAACCCCCAACTCCTCAACCCCCAACTCCTCAACCCCCAACTCCTCAACCCCTCAACCCCTCAACCCCCAACCCCTCAACCCTCAACACCAACCCCTCAACCCTCAGCCCGTCCAACCCCCAACTCCTCAACCCCCAACTCCTCAGCCCCTCAACCCCTCAACCCCCAACCCCTCAACCCCTCAACCCTCAACACCAACCCCTCAACCCTCAGCCCTTCCAACCCCCAACCCCTCAACCCCTTAACCCTCAACACCAACCCCTCAACCCTCAGCCCTCAATTCTCAATCCCCAACCTCTCAACCTCTCAACCCTCAACCCCTCAACCCTCAGCCCCCGGTAGCTTCTTCATTCTTGCATAACCTCCTTTAAAACAGGTTCTGATGTCAATGGTATTCATGTCGTTCTCATATCAGGCCTGGAGAACTGCGCCCATGTGCTCGACCAGAACGGGAAGATCTACAGTGCCACCCTTGGCCTGGTGGACATAGTGCGCGGCACCAACTCCTACTACAAGCTCCAGTTGCTGGAGGACGACGTGCAGAAGAGGTGAGGTGCTCAAGATAGAAAAGATCCAAGTGGTCCATTTAGATCGAGTAGATCAGAGAGATCCGTCCAGTTGCTGGAGGACGATGTGCAGAAGAAGTGAGATGCTCAAGATGAAGATCAGAGAGATCCATGTAGACGGATTAGGTCAGAGAGATCCACTTGTGGCAAAGTGGGTCCGAGAGGTCCATTTAGATGCGGTGGGTCCGAGAGATCAATTTAGATCGAGTAGATCAGAGAGATCTATTGAGACGGATTAGGTCGGAGGGATTAATTTGGGGTAAAGTGGGTCCGGCAGGTCCCTTTAGATGCAATGGGTCTGAAAGATCAATTTAAATCGAGTAGATCACAGAGATCCATTTGGGCGAAGTGGGTCCGAGAGGTCCCTTTAGATGGAGTGGGTCTAAGACGTCCATTTAGACAGAATTGATCAAAAAGATCCATTTGGAAAGGTTGGGTCTGAGAGGTCCCTTTAGACGAAGTGGGTCCAAGAGGTCCATTTAGAAAGACATTTGGAGTAGATCAGCCAGAAAGGCCGAGTATCAGTTGACGAGATGGATCTGTAGACGATTCAAATTTGACTACACATTTTGTATCTGTTGTTGTATTCGATTTGTTAACGTTTCGTAATGAAGTATTTATTCATCCAGAAGTCTCTAGAAGAACCACATTAGTTTAAATATTTATTCCGACTCCACTTCATATTGAATCCATCTCCAGGTGGTTTGCCGGGCTGGTGGTAGCGTAGCGGTTAAGGAACCTGGCTAGCATGCAAGTAGCCTGAAAAGTTGTGGGTTCGAGTCACAGCTGCGACCGTTGTTGTGCCCCTGAGCAAGGCACTTAACCCTAA
>PYXC01001046.1:60000-72500 GCA_015244755.2 Tenualosa ilisha
ACCTCACTCCACACTCTACTCCACACCTCACTCCACACCCCACTGGCTGGGAGTAACAGTGGGTACTGGACAGTGGTAGATGGCTCCACCCTCGCGATCTGTACTATTACGTTGTCAAGACCAGCAGTTGTCAAACTGGGTACTTGGATCAATTCAAGGGGGACACAAAAAAAAGTCTGTGAATAGATTCTCAGGTCTCACCAACATGAAGTTCAGGTACAGACTATACGTGGACAAAGATCTTGCACTCAAATTGTCCCCAATACAACACAATTGCCACTACATGGTAGCCTGTATATCAATATGAGTTCACATTTGTATATGCAGCAATAATAATATGAAAAATATGAATTATAATAGCTAGCTGTCTGTGGTGCAGGGGATACGTGGTAGGACATAGAATGTCTCAGTATTACATGGCAGTTAAAAGTGTGGGAACCACTGGTCTAGATTAACTGTGGTATGGTGTGTGTGTGTGTGTGTGTGTGTGTGTGTGTGTGTGTGTCGTCAGGCTAAAGTGCAGATGCTGGACAACCTGCTGGACATCGAGGTGGCCTACAGCCTTCTGCGCGGGGGAGCCGAGGACCACAAGAAGGACCCCATCGACATCAACTACGAGAAACTCAAAACGCAGATCGAGGTGAGCTCTCGATTGGAAGATCAGATCCCAGCTCTGCGAAGAGAAGCTTTGGGAATGTACTGTGTGTGTGTGTGTGTGTGTGTGTGTGTGTGTGTGTGATCTGTGCATGTGAGATCTAATGTGTGTGTGTGTGTGTGTGTGATCTGTGCCTTTGAGCTCTAGTGTGTGTGTGTGTGTGTGTGTGTGTGTGTGTGATTTGTGCCTTTGAGCTCTAGTGTGTGTGTGTGATCTGTGCCTTTGAGCTCTAGTGTGTGTGTGTGTGTGTGTGTGTGTGATCTGTGCCTTTGAGCTCTAGTGTGTGTGTATGTGTGTGTGTGAGAGAGAGATCTGTGCATGTGAGCGCTAATGTGTGTGTGTGTGTGCGTGTGTGTGTGTGATCGGTGCCTTTGAGCTCTAGTGTCTGTGTATGTGTGTGTGTGTGTGTGTGAGAGAGATCTGTGCCTGTGAGCTCTAATGTGTGTGTGTTTTTTGTGTGTGTGTGTGTGTGATCTGTGCCTGTGAGCTCTAATGTGTGTGTGTTTTTTGTGTGTGTGTGTGTGTGATCTGTGCCTGTGAGCTCTAATATGTGTCTGTGTGTGTGTCTGTGATCTGTGCCTGTGAGCTCTAATGTGTGTCTGTGTGTGTGTGTGTGTGAGACAGAGAGATCTGTGCCTGTGAGCTCTAATGTGTGTGTGTGTGTGTGTGTGATTTGTGCCTGTTAGCTCTAGTGTGTGTGTGTGTGTGTGTGTGTGTGTGTGATCTGTGCCTGTTTGCTCTAATATGTGTGTGTGTGTGTGTGTGTGTGTGTGTTTTGCAGGTGGTTGATAAGTCTTCACACGAGGCTCAGGTCATCCAGCAGTACGTGAAGAACACACACGCCGCCACGCACAACACCTACACTCTGGAGGTCGAAGAGGTGAGAGGTCATCCTCCTTAGAACCTTCTGGAATACTGGAGGGTGTGGGTGTGAGTTTGGTGTGAGTTTGGTGTAGGGGTGTGTGTGTGTTTGGCGTGTGTGTGTGGGGGGGGGGGGGGGGGGGTTTGGTGTATGTGTGTGTGTGTGTGTGTATGAATGTTTTCTCAGTAGAAGTTGAAGGTAGTAAGGTAGGTATGTGTGTGTGTGTGTGTGTGTGTGTGTGTGTGTTGGTGGTGTGTGAGGGAGGTTCTGTATAAATGGCTAATTAACAGATGGTGTGTGTGTGTGTGTGTGTGTGTGTGTGTGTGTGTGTAGATCTTCAAGGTGGTGTATTAATGGCTAATTAACAGACTGTGTGTGTGTGTGTGTAGATCTTCAAGGTGGTGTATTAATGACTAATTAACAGACGGTCTGTGTGTGTGTGTGTGTGTGTGTGTGGGGGGATCTTCAAGGTGGTGTACAAATGGCTAATTAACAGACAGTGTGTGTGCGTGTGTGTGTGTGTGTGTGTAGATCTTCAAGGTGGTGTATTAATGGCTAATTAACAGACGGTGTGTGTGTGTGTGTGTGTGTGTCTAGATCTTCAAGGTGGTGTATTAATGGCTAATTAACAGACGGTGTGTGTGTGTGTGTGTGTGTGTGTGTGTGTGGATCTTCAAGGTGTTGTACAAATGGATAATTAACAAATGGTGGTGTGTGTGCGTGTGTGTGTGTGTGTGTGTGTGTGTTGTGTAGATCTTCAAGGTGGTGTATTAATGGCTAATTAACAGATGGTGTGTGTGTGTGTGTGTGTGTGTGTGTGTGTGTGTGTGTGTAGATCTTCAAAGGTGGTGTACAAATGGCTAATTAACAGACGGTGTGTGTGTGTGTGTAGATCTTAAAGGTGGTGTATTAATGGCTAATTAACAGACGGTGTGTGTGTGTGTGTGTGTGTGTGTGTGTGTGTGTGTGTGTAGATCTTCAAGGTGGTGTATTAATGGCTAATTAACAGACGGTGTGTGTGTGTGTGTGTGTGTGTGTGTGTGGATCTTCAAGGTGTTGTACAAATGGATAATTAACAAATGGTGTGTGTGTGTGCGTGTGTGTGTGTGTGTGTGTGTGTGTGTGTGTAGATCTTCAAGGTGGTGTATTAATGGCTAATTAACAGATGGTGTGTGTGTGTGTGTGTGTGTGTGTGTGTGTGTGTGTGTGTAGATCTTCAAAGGTGGTGTACAAATGGCTAATTAACAGACGGTGTGTGTGTGTGTGTAGATCTTAAAAGTGGTGTATTAATGGCTAATTAACAGACGGTGTGTGTGTGTGTGTGTGTGTGTGTGTGTGTGTAGATCTTCAAGGTGGTGTATTAATGGCTAATTAACAGACGGTGTGTGTGTGTGTGTGTGTGTGTGTCTAGATCTTTAAGGTGGTGTATTAATGGCTAATTAACAGACGGTGTGTGTGTGTGTGTAGATCTTCAAGGTGGTGTTTTAATGGCTAATTAACAGACGGTGTGTGTGTGTGTGTGTGTGTGTGTGTGTGTCCAGATCTTCAAGGTGGTGCGCGAGGGCGAGCACCAACGCTTCCGCCCCTTCCAGGACCTCCACAACAGGCAGCTCCTGTGGCACGGTTCCCGAGCCACCAACTACGCCCGGCATCCTCTCCCAGGGCCTCCGCATCGCGCCCCCTGAGGCGCCAGTGGTGAGACACAGCGCCACCTCCTGCGGAGGAGGCCACATTACACGCACAGGCCTATTCCAGTTAGACGGGCAACACTACACCTGTAATACAGGTGTAATATATACTTTACTACAGTTGTAGGTGTAATACAGGTGTAATACATACTTTACTACAGCTTTTAGGAGGCGTTTAGGAGACGGTTTTATCCAAAGCGACATTTGGCAACTATCAATTACATCAAAAGCGCAAGCGCTAAGTGCTAAGCTACAAGCGCTAAGCTAAGTGCTAAGAGCTAAGTTGTGTCTTGCTTAAGGGCACAACGGTAGCAGCCAGGATGCGAACCCACAATTTTCCAGGCTACACCACTACACCACCCCGCCCACCATATATATATATATATATATATATATATATATATGGCTGTAAACATAGCAGGTCCAGGCGTGCATACCCACATCCATGGTTACCTCCACATGACCAGGGACATGACATGAAAGCAAATGGTAAATGGACTGCATTTATATAAATAGCATTAGCACCATTTCGATAGCGTTAGCATCATTTCGTTAGCATTAGCACCATTTCGTTAGCATCATTCCGTTAGCATTAGCATCATTCCGTTAGCATTACGGTGTGCTATTTGGTCTGTATTAAGGCTATGATCAGTTTAATGATAAAAGGCAAGTCTGGAACCTTTTAACAGAGCTCTCCCTACAGTCACAAATTATTTTGCAATTATTATTATTATTATTACTATTATTTTATTTTGCAACGATCACCAGTGTCCTACATTCTCACCAGTACATGCAGATTTGTTTTAAATGGTAAATGGACTGCATTTATATAGCGCTTTTCTACTCCTACGAGTACTCAAATCGCTCTACAGAGTATGCCTCACATTCACCCATTCACACACAAGCATTCACACACCGGTGGCGGAGGCCGCCATGCAAGGTGCCAACCTGCCACCGGGAGCAATTTGGGGCTTCAGTATCTTGCTCAAGGACACTTCGATGGGGTCGGCTAGAGCGGGGCTCGAACCTGCAACCCTCCGGTTGCCGAACATACCGCCACCACCGCCCCACAAAAGCCTCCTATTGTGCTTCCATTTTAAGGCTGCAACTAACGACTATTTTCGTAATCGATTAATCCGACGATTATTTTTTCGACTAATCGATTATTAATTGGATTATGAAGATACATAAAACAGCGGCAATGTAATTCAACTGTACAATGACTAAAAACGGACAGTTCTAGTTTCATAAGAAGTAGTGTCACCGGGCATCTTAATATATGCCAAACGTTAACTAGTAACAAGTAATAAAATGAGGGGAAAGTATTTCTGTGAGCTGTATCACTGTTCACAATTGCATATGATGTCAATGATTCGCTATTTCGACATGGAATTAATAACTTGCGTCCTTTAACTTGTGTTAGCTTAGAAACACATTGTTCCAATGCAATCGCGGCTAATATGTGCTAACTAGCTAACACCAAGCAACTTCGGTTTAACTCGTATAGTGTCAAACAATAAGTTGTGTTTAAAACGTTGGTATTAACTTATACCAGTAATGCAACCCAACTACTTTTCATGTAAAAAAAAAAAAAAAAAACATATCAGATTAAAATGTTACGTGAGCTAGCATAGATAGCTAGCGAGCAACCAGCACTCGGACAACAGTCAGTGTCACTGTGGTTTTGGTTTGTTTCTTGCCGCAACTGTACTTATATCAGTTGGCTATAACAACACAGACTCAACTAATCGACTACTAAATTAGTTGCCAACTATTTTAATAGTCAATTTTAGTCTATTTAATCAATTAGTTGTTGCAGCCCTATTCCAGTTATTGGAGGTTAATCCCTGTGTGTGTGTGTGTGTGTGTGTGTGTTTGCAGACGGGTTACATGTTCGGTAAGGGTGTGTACTTTGCCGACATGGTCTCCAAGAGTGCCAACTACTGCCACACCTCTCAGGCCGACCCTGTAGGCCTCATTCTCCTCGCCGACGTCGCCCTCGGAAACATGTGAGTAGTGTGTGTGTGTGTGTATGTGTGTCTGTTTATATTTCATGTTTGGTAATACGTGCTTACTCTACACGCTAAACTACAAACACACGTTGTATTATTGTTAGTTTATAGTACATGTTTGGTAATACATACCCACCCTAGACGCTCAAATACAAACACACGTTGTATTATTGTTAGTTTATAGTTCACGTTTGGTTATACATAGCTACGCTACACACTCAAATACAAACACACGTTGTGTTATTGTTAGTTTATAGTTCACGTTTGGTTATACATAGTTACCCTGAATGCTCAAAGACAAACACACATTGTTTTATTTGCTCCACAGGCATGAGTTGAAGAAAGCATCACACATCACCAAACTACCGAAGGGTAAACACAGTGTTAAAGGTGAGCTATATAAATACCCCAGAGTAAACACTTTGTTATAGCTGACCAATTGAACTACTCAAAGGTAAACACAGTGTTAAAGGTGAGCTATGTAAACACCCGAGAGTAAACACGGTGTTAAAGGTAAGCTATATAAATACCCCAGAGTAAACACTGTTAGAGGTGAGCAATTGAACCTACCCAAGGGTAAACAGTGTTAAAGGTGAGCTATGTAAATACCCCAGAGTAAACACAGTGTTAAAGGTGAGCAATGTAACTACCCCAGAGTAGTCATTGTTAGAGGTGAGCAATAGAACTACTCAAGGGTAAACAGTGTTAAAGGTGCGCTTTTTAAATACCCCAGAGTAAACTCGGTGTTAAAGATGGATTGTTACACTGGCCAGAGTTGAACACAGTATTAAAAACAAGGAGTGAAATCATCCAGAGTTAAACACTGTGTGAACGGTGAGGTGTTAACATGGTTATAGTTGTTAACATCAGTCTTCAGTCCCACTCTGTCATCTATGGGAGTGCATTCAGGTCATTCAGATCTGTTGTTATTTACACTTTTTCACTCCACTCTAATGTGCAGTACTGCATATTCAATTCAATTCAGTTTTATTTCTACAGCGCCTTTTACAATAGTATTGTCTCATGGCGCTTTACAGAAGGAGCACCCAAGAGCAACAGGGACAAGGAAAAACTCCCTTATGTTTAGTTAGTCTAGGAAGAAACCTTGGGCAGATCCATGACTCAAGGGGCTAACCCAAGAGCAACAGGGGCCAAGGAAAAACTCCCTTATGTTTAGTTAGTCTAGGAAGAAACCTTGGGCAGATCCACGACTCAAGGGGCTAACCCAAGAGCAACAGGGGCAAGGAAAAACTCCCTTATGTTTAGTTAGTCTAGGAAGAAACCTTGGGCAGATCCCTGACTCAAGGGGCTAACCCAACTGCCAGGGGTCATGCAGGAAAATTACAATCAGTAGTAACCATGACAGACAACAAGTTATCCATGATTTTAGCTAATTTCATAATAGTTCCAGTATTATCCCACTTTACATTACATGGTAGTTAGTTCATTATGGGCAGACATAGTGTTAAACTCAAGGAGTGAGACGGGTCATAGGGGTAATAATAAGGGTGCAATTGAGGGGGGAAGGGACGGGAAGGGGAGCTGGGATTGGCATTGGTGTCTAGGAAGGGCCTCTAGGATGGAGAGTCGGTGGGTTCAGGTATGACGTCATGTGGTGTCTGTGTGCTCTGACTGTCCAGGTTTGGGCCGGACCGCTCCGGACCCCAGCGCCACGGTGAAACTGGACGGAGTGGATGTGCCTCTGGGTAAAGGTACCACCACCAACACAGAGGACACCAGCCTGCTCTACAACGAGTATCCTTTGCCGTCTGGCTCGGTCCGACCCGCAGCCGGCCGACTAGAATCGGTTCTTTGTGGTCCGACCAACGGCCCGCTAACTAGATTCAGTACCACCGTGATCCGACGCGTGGCCGGTTGACTACATTTCACATTTACATTTACATTTACGCATTTAGCTGACGCTTTTATCCAAAGCGACTTACATTTTTTTGTCAACCATCAATGACATCAGGGCCAGTCTCCCTTAGAGCCACTTAGTGCTAAGCTAAGTGCTAAGCTAAGTGCTAAGCTAAGTGCTAAGCTAAGCGCTAAGAGCTAAGTGCCTTGCTCAAGGTGGCAGCCAGGATTTTGAACTCACAATTTTCCAGGCGACTAGCATGCTAGCTAGGTTCCTTAAGCACTATGCCACTACCACCCATAAATGATCAGTACTAGTGTGGCCCGCTCTCTCGTGCGAGCATCGGCGCCATCTAGTGACAGAGGTGAACTGGTGCTCCACATAGCGTGATGTCGGGTCAGCTCGTTATGGCCGAACTCAGGATTGTTATGGTCTGTATTGGGATCACGATTACTTTCCACAGTAACTCGGTGATTTTTGGAAACGCCGTCCATTTTTTAAACTTAAATAAATACGTTAAATATAAATAAGTTGAATCTTTAAAAACTCAACCGACACAAAATTATTTAAATTTACATTTTTGCACTTAGCAGACGCTATTATTCAAAGCGACTTACTTTTATTTTTGTCAACTATCAATGACATCAGGGCCAGTCTCCCTTAGAGCAACTTAGTGCTAA
This sequence comes from Tenualosa ilisha, assembly GCA_015244755.2. NCBI lineage: Eukaryota > Metazoa > Chordata > Actinopteri > Clupeiformes > Clupeidae > Tenualosa > Tenualosa ilisha. The sequence goes on from PYXC01001046.1 coordinate 67,756, forward strand.
GCTAAGCGCTAAGAGCTAAGTGCCTTGCTCAAGGGCACGACGGTCAAAGCCGGGATTCGAACCCACAACTCTCCAGACTACTAGCATGCTAGCCAGGTCCTTTAACCACTACGCTACCACCACCCATCAAACCTTTAAGCGTGTAGATCGGATTACTGGTTAAGGGGCTGAACTTTTCACCTCCTTCCATAATCACTGGAAGGCAATTATGATTAATTACGATTAATTGATGAATTTGATGAATTGTCAGCTGTGGGTGTACTGCGTTCGGTGGGGTAGGCACCAGTTTTTAGTATGTGTACCTGTTGGGTGTTTGCAGTTGAAGAGAGCTGGAATTTCGTTCCTCGGGGAGATAGAAGATGAACTTGATGGATGGATGGATGGATAGATGGATGGATGGATGGATGGATGGATGGATGGATAGATGGATGGATGGATGGATGGATGGATGGATGGATAGATGGATGGATGGATAGATGGATGGATGGATGGATGGATGGATGGATGGATGGATAGATGGATGGATGGATGGATGGATGGATGGATGATGGATGGATGGATGGAAACATGGATGATGGATGGATGGATGGATGGAAACATGGATGATGGACAGATGGATGGATGGATGGAAACATGGATGATGGACAGATGGATGGAAACATGGATGGAAACATGGATGGATGGATGGAAACATGGATGGATGATAGAGGGATAGATGGATGGATAGATGGATGAATGCATGGAAATATGGATGGATGAATGGATGGATGGGTTGATTTGGATTGGAATGAAATGTAAAATGATGACATGAGATGATGCTCTGTTTATGTTGGGCTGATACTGTTTCACATATTGGAGGAGTCGTCTGCCCTTCCTTAACTGCTTGTCTTCAGATACATTGTATATGACGTTGCTCAGGTGAACCTTAAGTACCTCCTGAAGATCCGTTTCAACTACCAGACGTCCCTGTGGTGAGGGAGGGAGGGAGGCTCGGCTCACCTCACCTTTGAACTCTCGCCCCCTAACCTTGACCCTCAAGGGGATGGGGGGGATCTCCTGTGGTCCTGCACATCACCACTGGTCCATCGCTGGGCCCTGCTTCAAAAACAAACACACACACACACACACACACACACACACACACACACACACACACACACACACACACTCACACTCTCTCTCTCGAGGCAGGAACTTCCTGACACGCCCTCAGCCTGCTTTGTCATTTGAGATACTGTAAACTTGTACGTGACTAGCGTTAGCGTTAGCCTTAGCTTTGGGCAGGCTTAGCCAGGCCGTTAGGCCCTTAGCCTCTTCCTCCCTTCCACAGGGAAGTAAGGCCCCACTGAGAGACATGCTATCTTCCTGTTTGAATATTCTCAGAACGCTTTCTTCACCCAGCTGGGAAAAAAAAACGATTCCTGTCACCTGTGAAGGCAGCAAAAGTCAGCAAAAGAAGGGGGGTTTATTGTACTTTATTTGTGATTTCCAGTTAAGCGTTGGTCAGTTCATAGGATGCCCCTTGCAAACAGTGGGATTCGAACTGAAGTTTGATAGTTTTTTTTGTTTGTTTTTTTGGTAGAAAACTGCGACAAATAAATAAAAACCTGTTGGTTTATGCAGAAGTGAAGTTCCTATTGGGTTTTTTTTCTGGAAGCTACCATATGTTTACATGTGTATTTGATGCTAGGTTATAAGACTGTTAAAACACCTGATGGTTAGTCTTTTGTCGTTACCCATTCCACTGCTGTTTCCTCTCTGTCTCTCTCTGCTGTTAAGGCTGGCTCAGTAATAGATTAAACAAGTAAACAAAGTTTTTGTTAGCTAAAACATAATAATAAAAAATTAAAAACATGAAAACGGACTGGCATTCCTAATTTATGTGTTAAAGAGGAATCTGTGGAATTGAATTTCAGATTAGCTTTCTTGTAGCATTGCATAGGATGAAACATCTTACAAGCTTGATCAAGGCATGTTGCCGCTTCCCACGTCTTTCCCATAATGCACTCCGGTCGATGCTCTTTGAAAAAGCGGCGCGGCTAATTCAAGATGGCGGAGATGGAGCAGCTTTTGGACGAGAGTAAGTACCCAAAAAATAATAATTTCAGTCCAGCGTGGTACCACTCTTGTTGTTTTTTTTGGGGGGTGAGCGAAATGTCCAAACGGTCATATAAAGAAACGTCGCGAACATCCCGTGCAATTGCAGAATAAATATAGAACCGAAGTAGCAGCTAGCTGCAGCTCGCTAACGTCCCTAATAAGGTAGCATAGTTGTCGGTAGCTAGCTTGTTAGCAAGCTAAGCTAACAAATGTAATGTATGTATGTTTGTTAGCAAGCTACTCCTTAGGAGGCTAGCCTGGCTAGCTTGCTAAGTTACTAAAAATAATATTGGTGTTGCGGTGGACGCACCAGGTGTTAGTGCATAATTCATTTGGAAGCAATATATGTAGCAGTCCTCTAACTTGATGTCAAACAGAAGTCAAAAGGCATTAATGTGTCTTTACAGTTTATACCTGATGGAAGTTAGAAACTGTCAATAAACACCCAAAGGGAGCCTGCATTGGTTGGTTAGTTGGGCTTTGGACAGTTTCGGATAAAGCAAGCCAAGTAATGTCTGTTCTGCAAAAACCTTTTTTCTTGACAACGGTTAATTCCCAAGGAAGCAAATAGTTTTAATACAAGAAATAAGACGGATTTGTAGTGGCCTGCAAGCATAAAATTCATTTACGAAACGCTAATCGCTCGTTTCGTTATAGGTTGTCAGAAGGTAAACAAAGACTTAAATGTCAAATTCATGGGGACAGTTTAGGATATCTGCATCAATCAATGTTACGAGATGTTAATCAATTTATTAGTTTATCCTTACATGATCATTATATTAGTTTATGATTTATATATTTTATTTTATGTATATATTTTAGATTATTTAGTTTATATATGTTATAATATATATAAACACTCAGATTGGGGTTATGCTGTTTACATGATTGAAAATAACAAGGTTGGGGAAAACCCCTCAAAAGTGGTTATTAATGTCTATAGCTCAGCTGTCGTTTTGCTTTGCAGGTACGTCGGCCAAAGCCCTGGTCAGTCTCAGAGGTACGCTTTCACGATTCTTCTGCGTCACGAGAGAGTGTCAGCAGACACTCGGTTTGTCTGATAACTCGTCTTTTAGTCTCTCAGGTGGCTGAAGCGGTTTCCACCATTTGCAATTGAGAGGGTGTTTAATGGCTGTCAGAGTGTTACTGTGATGATTTTATTGTGATGATTATGCTTCATGTGATGTATGACTGCGCCTAGTCTAAGCCATTTAGACAGTGTTTGTTTCCTGAACAAAGATCTATGACTTCATAATGTGTGTTGTTTCCTGAAGAAGGATCTATGACCTCATAATGTGTGTTGTTTCCTGAACAAGGATCTATGACCTCATAATGTATGTTGTCTCCTGAACAACGTTCTATGACCTCATAATGTATGTTGTTTTCTGAACAAGGATCTATGATGTCATAATGTATGTTGTCTCCTGAACAAGGATCTGTGACCTCATAATGTATGTTGTTTCCTGAACAAGGATCTGTGACCTCATAATGAATGTTGGTACAAGGAGCTATGACCTCATAATGTAGGTTATCTCCTGAACAAGGATCAATGACCTCATAATGTAGGTTGTCTCCTGAACAAAGATCTATGACCTTATAATGTTTGTTGTCTCCTGAACAAGGATCTATGACCTCATAATGTATGTTGGTACAAGGATCTGTGACCTCATAATGTGTGTTGGTTATGTTTATTTGCATGCAGAGGGGAGCCTGCAGAAGTCCCACAACACCAGAGGCAGGAGCAGCCTCACGTCTGTGGAGACGGTGAGATATCTGAGCGGTTACGCCTCTGTGTGCGGAACCAGTAGAAAGAGAGGAAGTGCCCAGTCGGTTCTTTTCGTGTCATTTTTGCCCGAGTGTGTGTGTGTGTGTGTGTGCGCGCGCTGGTGAGCACACTGGCCAGCGTGTGTGTGTGTGTGTGTGTGTGGTGTGTGTGTGTGTGTGTGTTAGTTAGTTAGTTAGTTAGTGTGTTAGTGAGTGAAACTAGCACGCGAGGGTGCTGAGCTCACTGTCTAGTGTGTGTCTGTCTGTGTGTGTGTGTGTGTGTGTGTGTGTGTGTGTGTGTGTGTGTGTGTGTGTGTGTGTGTGTGTGTGTGTGTGTGTGGTGTGTGTCCCAGTTTACGGTGCTGCTGGTCACAGGTTCAAGCCCAGGTGTGTGTAGGGCGACTGGGCCTCGTAGGACAATGCAGGTTACGCCAAGGCCCAATTGACCTGTGTTTAGATACTGTTATAAATTCACATACATCTATATATTTTTTTAATGCGTTTGGGTCTTTTCGTTTAAACGTTAAAATTCGTTTTAGTGGCAGCCACCTCAAACGTACATTTTTACCAAAAAAAAACAAAAAAACTCCCTTCAAAGCGGAGATGTTTTTCAAACCGCTAGTTTCTGCGGATATGTGCTGCACCTGTTGCTGTTAGTTTATGTGTCCGTGTGTGTTTACATTGATTAACAGTGTGTGTGTGTGCATGTTTACATTGATTGATAGTGTGTATGTGTGTGTTTACATCGATTAATAGTGTGTATGTGTGCATGTTTACATCGATTGATAGTGTGTATGTGTGCATGTGTACATTGATTGATAGTGTGTATGTGTGTGTTTACATCGATTAATAGTGTGTATGTGTGCATGTTTACATCGATT
>PYXC01001046.1:82500-95000 GCA_015244755.2 Tenualosa ilisha
GTGTGTGTGTGTGTGTGTGTGTGTGTGTGTGTTGTGGGATCATAAGGTCTTCTCTGTCCCATTGAATGATAAAGACCAGCTGTTTGAGTGGATTCTGTCAAAGACATGGCCTGTGTGTGTGTGTGTGTGTGTGTGTGTGTGTGTGTGTGTGTGTGTGTGTGAATAGTAATAGGACTGCATTTATATAGCGCTTTTCGACTCGAAGCTCTTTGCAGTGTATGCCTCACATTTACACACACACACACACACACACACACACACACACACACACACACACACATTATCACACACACACACACACACACACACACACACCGGTGGTGGCGGAGGCTGCCATGCAAGGTGCCAGTCGGCCACCGGGAGCAATTTGGGGTCCAGTATCTTGCTCAAGGACACTTCAATGGGGTCAGGCAGAGGGGGGGGCTCGAAACCTGCAAACCCTTCGGCACCTCTTCCACCTGCGCCACCTGTCTGTCTGTCTGTCTGTCTGTCTGTCTGTCTGTCTCTTTCTTTCTTTCTGTCTGTCTGTTTCTTTCTTTCTGTCTGTCTGTCTTTCTTTTTTTCTTTCTTTCCGTCTGTCCGTCTGTCTTTTTTTTCTTTCTTTCTATCTGTCTGTCTGTCTCTTTCTTTCTGTCTGTCTCTTTCTGTTTGTCTGTCTGTCTGTCTGTCTGTCTGTCTTTCTTTCTTTCTGTCTGTCTGTCTGTCTCTTTCTTTCTGTCTGTCTGTCTGTCTTTCTTTCTTTCTGTCTGTCTGTCTTTTTCTGTCTGTCTTTCTTTCTTTCTGTCTGTCTCTTTCTGTCTGTCTGTCTGTCTGTCTCTTTCTTTCTTTCTGTCTGTCTGTCTTTCTTTTTTTCTTTCTTTCTGTCTGTCCGTCTTTCTTTTTTTCTTTCTTTCTATCTGTCTGTCTCTCTTTCTGTCTGTCTGTCTGTCTGTCTCTTTCTTTCTGTTTGTCTGTCTGTCTGTCTGTCTGTCTGTCTTTCTTTCTGTCTGTCTGTCTCTTTCTTTCTGTCTGTCTGTCTGTCTGTCTTTCTTTCTTTCTTTCTGTCTGTCTGTCTGTCTGTCTTTTTCTGTCTGTCTTTCTTTCTTTCTGTCTGTCTCTTTCTTTCTGGCTGTCTGCCTGTCTGTCTGTCAGTCTTTCTTTCCCAGAAGTGGTACTCTCTGCCGGTGGGGCTGGACTTCCAGATGTGTGTGTGTTTGACCTGTGTGTGTGTGTGTTTGACCTGTGTGTGCGTGTGTGTGTGTGTGTGTCCTGGACAGAAGTCGTACTCTCTGCCGGTCGGCCTGGACTTCCAGAAGAGGTACGCCACCACCGTCCTGGACCTGGAGCAGCTCAACAAAGACCTCAACAAGGTCTTACACGAGGTGCAGCAGTTCTGCTATGAGGTGTGTGTGTGTGTGTGTGTGTGTGAGGACGACACACGCTAGCCCAGAGTGTGTGTGTATAAAAGCTGAATATGAAACAGATTACAAAAATCGTAGAAATAAAATAAGAATTAATCGGTGATTACGCACCGAAATGAAGTCAAAGTTACGTATTAAATTAATAAAAGTTAATAAGATTTCGATTTTAGATTTCGATTCGACTTTATTGTTATCACACATGTATAAATACAGGTAACGAAATGCAGTTTGGCATCTAATCAGAAGTGCAAAGAGCAGCAAGTGCAGTATATACAGTATGCAGTATGTACAGTTAAAGAGCAAATTATATACAGATAAGAGTAGTAATAATAAATAGGCAGAAGAGCAATATACATGTAAGGTGTAGAGATAGTAAGGGTAATATACAGATGTGCTATATAGATTCAATGTAAGGGCAATATACAGATGTGCTATAGAGATTCAATGTAAGGGTAATATACAGATGTGCTACAGAGATTCAATGTAAGGGCAATATACAGATGTGCTATAGAGATAGTTATGTACAGATGTATTAAGTATATACAGATGTGCTATAGAGATAGTTATGTACAGACGTATTAAGTATATACAGATGTACAGATGTATTAAGTATATACAGATGTGCTATAGAGACAGTTATGTACAGATGTATTAAGTATATACAGATGTGCTATAGAGACAGTTATGTACAGATGTATTAAGTATATACAGATGTGCTATAGAGACAGTTATGTACAGACGTATTAAGTATATACAGATGTACAGATGTGCAGTCCAAGGGCTGTAGCAGCATAGCTATAGCAGCAGAGTCTGAGGCTCAGTGGGGGACAGAGTTCTGTAAGGATGCAGGATATGTCGTTTGTCGGTTAGCAGAAGGAATTTGAAGACAGCTTGGTCTTTAGTCTAGATTTGAACGTTTTTGATGTCCTCTGAGAGTCGGTTCCATAGCTAAATTGCTTAGTAGTTACAGGCCGTTTCACCACACTTTGTTCTAACGGCAGGTTTTACCGACAAGCGTTTCAGCAGCTAATTCTGTGTATGTCTTCGTGTGTATATGTGTGTGTGTGTGTGTGTGTGTTTTTTTTTTCCCCTAGTTGGCCCCCGAGCAGGGCATGCAACCCGCGGACCAGCCCAGCGAGCTCCGTCGGAGGTGCGACGAGGAGGCTCAGGACCTCGTGAGGGCGTCCAACGACGCGCCCGACGGAAACGCGCACGTGCGGAGCCCCGGGCTCACGCTCCTCGTGTCCCGGCTCACCGCCCTGCTGCTGCAGATCAAGGTGAGCGCGCACACACACACACACACACACACACACTCACGCACACACAGCTTTCACCGATCGAACTGGCCACACACACACACAGCACATGCAAGAACTCTGTGTGATATTGGTGTTTTCTCTGTGTGTGTGTGTGTGTGTGTGTGTGTGTGTGTGTGTGTTTCAGTGCCTGGCCGAGGGAAGCGATCTGAACTCCTTCGAGTTCAAGTCGCTGACCGACTCGCTGAACGACATCAAGAGCTCCATCGACGTAGCCAACCTGAGGTGCGCTCTCTCTCACACACACACACACACACACACACACACACACACACTAAGAATCCAGCTTCCTCATGACCTCACACAACCTCGTTTAGACTTTACTCACACACACACACACACACACACACACACTTTCTGAAAATCCTGAATTTCCTACAGGATAAATAAAGAATCCATCCATCCATACATCCCTCCATCCATCCATCTATCTGTCCATCCCTCAATCAATCCATCCATACGACATACGAGGAATCAAAATGACGTTTCTTACTATCCCACGTTTAAACAAAGACAGACGTTGAACGTCGAACATTTAAAAAAATTGAGTTAAACGTTAAACATTAAACGTTAAACGTTTCACAAACAAACAAACAAAGACAAAATGGAGTAATGTAGGGTATTGGTGTTCTTACCTATCCTAAGTGTGGCAAGTAACATACTTACAGTAAGCAACATCTTCCCTAACCGCTACAGTAGTCTCTTTAAGTGAGATTGCACACAGCGCAATTTATAAATAAATAACGTTTTAAAAAGATATCTATGCAGCCCTACTAAAGTACACATACAGAGACAAGTGAAATAGATGGGAGCGTAAACGAACCCATGCGCACAGACACACAGGCTTCCACGCCGGTGCAGTTTAGATATGGTAATGCGTTCTCTAACGTCTCTCGAATACACAGCCGCTGACAGGAAGGGCTAAGCACTGGAGATGGGTCACCAGCTTAGCTGGACTGCACTTACCGGGGTGGTGGGAGAGTGTTTTGGGACATTAGCCCAGCTAATGACAGACAGGAATCCTAATGACTTGTATTCCTTTGAGTTTGACACTATATGTCTGGCCGCTGCTACATTGTCCAGCCATAATTCCTGATAACCACCTACGGATTGACTACCATGTAATGTAAAAGTGGGATAATACTCTATAGAACTTTCTAGAACTATTATGAACCTTAGCTAAAATCATAGGCAACTTATAGTCTGTCATGGTTACTACTGATTGTAATTTTCCTGCATGACCCAAGTAACATTTTCTCTAACCACTAAAGTAGTCTCTTCAAAGTGAGACTGCACACAGTGTAATGTAGAAAGAAACAATGTATTAAAAAATTACCTATACAGCCCTACTAAAGTACATATATTTTGTAATAAGTAAAATTTTCCCTCCCCCCCTTCCTTCCTCTCTCTCTTTCATCTCTCTCTCACTTCATCTCTCCCTCTCTCTCTACCTCCCTCTCTCTTTCTTCATCTCTCCCTCTCTCTACCTCCCTCTCTCTTTCTTCATCTCTCTCTCTCTTCATCTCTGCCTCTCTCTCTTCATCTCTCCCTTCATCCCTCTCTCTCTCTCTTTCCCTCCCTCCCTCTGTCTCTCTTTCTTCATCTCTCCCTCTCTCCACCTTCGTTCCTCTCTCTCTCTCTTCGTCTCTCTCCCTCTCTTCATCTCTGCCTCTCTTTCTCTTCATTTCTCCCTTTATCCCTCTCTCTCTCTCTCTCTCTCTCTCTCCCTCCCTCCCTCCCTCTTTCTTTATCTCTCTCTCTCTCATCTCTCCCTCTCTCTCTCTCCACCTTCATTCCTCTCTCTCTCTTCATCACTCTCTCTCCCTCCCTTCATCTCTCTCTCCCTCTCTCCCTCCCTCTCTCTCTCTCTCTCTCTCTCTCTCTCTCTGGTGCAGTTGCTTTCGAGATAACGTTGAGATCCACGTGGCCCACATCCAGAGCGGACTGAGCCAGCTGGGGAACCTGCATGCCTTCTCGGCCAACAACACCAACACGACATAACCACACACACACACACACACACACACACACACACAGCATGACCCAACACACATACACAACAGCTTCACAGCATTACCGCGTGACTGAACACACACACTCGTCGAACACACACACACACACCTCTGTCTTTGTGTGTGTGTGTGTGTGTGTGTGTGTGTGTGTGTGTGTGCTCTCTGTGGAGTTACAATGTAAAATGTATCTATGTATATATGCATGGAGTTCTATTCTTCATCTGTGTGTGAGTGTGTGTGTGTGTGTGTGTTTGCGTGTGTGTGTGTGTGATGGTTTTTTTGCGTGCAACGTTTTTGTATGTGTTTTCTAGTCCGTATTTGGACTGATTGTTGCATCCATGGTGTATACGAACCCTTAGACAATGTGTGTGTGCGTATGTGTGTGTGTGTGTGTGTGTGTACACACACAGCGCATATGTGTTTGTTTTTAATTCTTCGCGTGGACACACGTTCCGTCCACGGCGCAGAACCACTCGGCGTCTCAAGGGCCGTCCGGGGCGCTCACGCACCGACCGAACTGTCAGCCCGACCCGACCTTACCCGACCCGACCCGACCCGACCCCTCCTGACAGACGATGGGAGGGAGCGATGACCCGGCGAAGACAGCTTTCGATGGGACCGAGCTCAAAACTCACGATTCAGGCATTCATGTTACAAGGCGCTGCGAGCACGTCACGTGACTCGCATCAGTGAGTCACGTGACTTCGTGTCACGTCAGTCACACCACTCATCGCTCACTAAATAAAAAGCGCGAGTTGCTCTTCTTCCCTCTCTGGTGGCCTAGAAATGTATTTAAATCAATTTCCCTCTCTCCTCTTAACAGTTTTCCTAAGACAAATATGTCAAGTCATTTCACTCACTGTTCTAGAAGGTTCTACATCAAACAGTGGACGCCTTAGGTTACTGTCAACCTATTGAGGCAAACATGGACTATTTTTAATTTTTTTTTTCAAAGTGTACAGTGTAGATATCTGTACAGTTTTGCTAGCTGTTAGCTTAGCTTCCGATGTGACCGTTGTGTAATATCTGAAGTGTTATTTTGTAAAGTTATTGTTTGTTTTCATTAACAACCTGTTACTTAAGTCAGTTTAGTTCTCTACAATGACCCGTTTTACTGGTCTGTGTGTTATTTTGGCTTGTAGAATGTAGCAAGTTAGCCTAGCAAGCTAGGCTAACAAGCTAACAAGCTACACATCCCCCAAGAAAGTGTAAATATTTCCTGCCGGTTTTTTTTGTTTGTTTGTTTGTTTATTAAAATTGAACACAAATATGATTACACACATCTGTCTTCCATGGGTTTGTCATAATTTGGTTGTCAATTTATTATTTACAAAAAAAAACATCATTAGTGAGTTTCTTTAAATATTCTGCTCAGTTTTGCGGTTATATACAAAGTTTTTGCCACTATTTACAAATGAAAACACCAGTTTGCGCTTCGTGTGTGGGTGTAAAATTACAGAAAACTGTTAAGCAAAACTTCTCTGTCCCAGTCGGAATCCGAGTCGGAAAGATCCCGGGCCTCGCTACCTTGGATCGGGGAGAATTGGCTGAAAGTGTCGGGTTTGGTTCCGAGTCGGGGAACCGGGACGGGACAGGCGACCTGCTTCGGAGGCGACCTGTTGAAGCCGTGGGAGGGAGGCAGGGGAGGGATGGTCACCCTCATCTCCGGTCCGATGGTCTTGTTTGGCGGAAAGTTGTCGTATTCCACTAACGCGTGCATGCCGCTGAGGTTGGAGGTCAAATTCGCGTTGTGCCCGCGGTAGGACGCGACGTTGCACGGCACGGAGACGCACAGATCCGCGCTCTTGGTCTGCTGATCTCGCTTTGAGCGCCCGTAAACGCACGCAGGTGGTGGCGAGTGGTTGTATCCGCTCCGTTTGATCGGCGGGGTGGGTTTGCATTGGTTGTCCTCGGTAGGGTTCAGACGCGGCAGGATGAACGCGTCCGTCGCGGCGAAGCCGGGGATCCCGTGCGTCTCCCGGCTCATGCGGTTCTGAAGCTGGGCGAGGGGGACGGAGAGGTTCGGTGCGCTACACGACAAGCTGCTGGGACTCTTTTGGGTAATTGGATTCCCAACCTGCCTGCGGGATTTTGCGCGTCGATTTTGAAACCATACCTGGAAGGAAAGAGATTGACACAACTTCAGTAAACAATACCCCTTGGCTAAAGCATTTGACATATGCACTTTTATTACACTATTGCACTTTCAACTTAAAATATTGCAATTTTAATGTTAGCAATACGCACTCTTTCTTAGTTTCTTTCATTGTGAATGTTTATCCTCTTTTGTAAGTCGCTTTGGATAAAAGCGGCTGCTAAATGTAAATGTAACTGACATTACAGCCCTCAGACTACACACTTTGGGCACAAGACTCTGTTTGATAACTTTATTCTAGGACTATAGAGATTAAGCTACTTATATTTGCAATTTAAAAAACAAAATGCCGTTAGTGCAATAACTAGCTGTATGAATGTAGCTATCTAGCTGGATACCGTATATGAGGCAGTGCGTATCTGCAATCTCACCTGGATTCGAGATTCTGGCAAGCCGGTGAGTGACTCGAGCCTCTCCCGTAGGTAGATGTCGGGGTATTTGGTGTCGGAGTAGACTTTCTCCAGCACCTCGATCTGCTGCTGGGTGAAGTTGGTTCTCTTCCTCCGGTGCGTAAGCAGAGCCACGCTGTCAGCTCGAACCCCAGCCGCCGCCGCCGCCGTTGCGCTCTGCGGGTTCAGGTACCGGGCTCTTTCGTGCACGGTGAAATCTGCGGAGAAAGAGGAGATGACGGTGTTGAGTTGGGGGCTGACAGTCTTCAATGCGTTTTAGAGGCTTTTTTTTGGTCTGTGTGGAAATGAAGAATCCTAACTTGGGAAATGTTTAAGTCAAGTGACTTTTACCTGATCGTGCCATGGTCCTTTGCGCGTTGCTTTGAAACATCTGGAACTGAGCGAGCTCTCCAACGGCAGACATAGTCCTCGTGTCCATTTGGGAAGCTGAGCAGCTAACGGTATGACTGTTGTTGGACTTGTGCCATCTATTTATCCGTGATCCGCCCCCGGGTGATCAAAGTGGCTCGAGGTGCGAATGGTCGGCGATAGGTCGCGGCTGGCACTGCGCGCTGAAGCTCGCTCTTGCCCTCAGACGACATTGTTCTTTCTTTTTCTTTTTCTTTTTTTTGACCGCGTCTGATGGTGACCGAGGTGCGAAAGTTCGGCCATCAACGGCTGGCGTGCGCCACCAAAGGATTTTTTTTTTTGTAAAAGGTTTTTTTTAATGGATTCTGCACCTTGAATACACACGCGTTTGGAAAAACATTGCGCTCTTTTTTTCCCTGAGCTGCTGGTTCTGTTAACATATCATAAAATTGTTTGACTCAACGCGGGATATTTTTTTTCTCCCCTCTCAGGTGAGACGGACACAAGACCTGCCAAGGTCTCCAGCCCTCATAGTGGAGTAAAAAAAAAAAATGCTTACGTTCATTAATTTAGTGCTCAGTGCCGTATTTGGACATTTACATTGACGTTCGTCCATTTAGCGGACGCAATTTTATCCAAAGCACTTACAAAAGAGCATAACATTCAAGCTACAATACAATGAAAGAAACTAACAAAGAGTGCATATTGCTAACAGAAAAATTGCAGTATTTTAAGTTGAAAGTGCAATAGTTTAATAAAAGTGCGGTATAAAAGAGAAATTAAGTATAAGAGGTTAAGTGCATTCTCAGAATTCAAGCCAGGAGATATTCTCGTTCTTGTACACAATTTCCTTGGATTAATTATTGATTGATATGAGTATGTTTGAATCTATGGGAAAGTTTGTGATTTTCCACTGTGCTTACAGTCTTTCAATCTAAAAAGACACTACATTACATGACAATGCGGCACTCAAGGTGCAGTTCTGTTTACGGATTGTCTCTTCTTAAGGTCTATGATATTCAACATGATCCTTATGAATTAGCCTACAGGAATCTAACAGGAATCATGTTTAAGTTAAGAATCATGCTTGAACACTGTTGTAAACACTGCCCTTGCTGTTGAAGTGTCCCATTGAAAGCGGCCAACACCAAGGCTAGCTATCCTAGCATGCTAACGTTAACGTAATTGTTAGCTTCTTGAGAGTTCCTCTATGTTCTTGCACCGCGGTAGATATTAATTGTGCGATATTGGAACGATAATTTGCCCCTTATATCGTATAAGGACTATCCCAATGCAATCTCTGTTTGAATAATGTTTTGAATGATGAAGAATTGTGTTATTCATTATGGAAGTATGGAATATTATTCCCTTGCTTTGTCATAATCTGGCATCACGCTGAAGGACTGCTGAAGATCTTTCAAGTTCATGCTTTCGTAGTCTATTCGGCTGGTGTACGAGCTAAGCAGGTAAGCCGATGGCTCGGTGTTTGACGTTGTGTTTTTTTTTTTTTGGTGAATGACAGGAACCTGGATTGTTTCAAAATGTCTGATGATCCTCCTGCAAGAACTTCAATCGAGATGTTTTCCCCCTCACCTTTTTTTTTTTTGTTTACTGCTACCTGTCTCCAATACACAAAGCCGGTTCAAAGGTGCTCATCGTGTAGTTAGCACCTGGTGCGAATGAGTGCGCTCCCCGTTGACTCTCAGAGAATCTGAATCAGAATCCGAATCAGCTTTATTGGCCAAGTATATTTACACCTACAAGGAATTTGACTCCGGTAGATGTTAGCTCTCTGTACACCTAACATATAAACGTGTAGTAATGTACATCTCATATACAACAATATACAACACAATTAAATACTATAGACAAATCAAAAATATGTGGACACATATTGCACAAGGGACAACCATACACCTATAGGCACCTAATATAGGCAGTAATATACATATTGGCACGTAGTGACCAGTTGGAATAAAATAGGGAGAGGGGTAAGTAGGAGGGACCCACACAAGGAGGATGAGCCTGAGAGGTTGCACAGGCTGGGACACTTCAGAGGAGTTTATCGAAAAGGTCACTTTTACCTGACACACCCACACACACACACACACATTATGGAGCATTCAGTTCAATTCAATTCAGTTTTATTTCGACAGCGCCTTTTTACAATAGTATCGTCTCGTGGCGCTTCACAGAAGGAGCACCCAAGAGCAACAGGGGCCAAGGAAAAACTCCCTTATGTTTAGTTAGTCTAGGAAGAAACCTTGGGCAGATCAATGACTCAAGGGGCTAACCCAACTACCAGGGGTCATGGAGAAAAATTACAATCAGTAGTAACCATGACAGACTACAAGTTGTCTATGGTTTTAGCTAAGGTTCATAATAGTTCATAATAGAGTATTATCCCACTTTACATTACATGGTAGTCAGTCTATAGGTGGTTATCAGGAATTATGGCTGGACAATGTAGCAGCGGCCAGACAGATAGTGTCAAACTCAAAGGAATATGAGTCATTAGGATTCCTGTCTGTCATTAGCTGGGCTAATGTCCCAAAACACTCTCCCACCACCCCGGTAAGTGCAGTCCAGCTAAGCTGGTGCCCCATCTCCAGCGCTTAGCCCTTCCTGTCAGCGGCTGTGTATTCGAGAGACGTTAGAGAACGCATTACCATATCTAAACTGCACCGGCGTGGAAGCCTGTGTGTCTGTGCGCACGGGTTCGTTTACGTTCTCATCTATTTCACTTGTCTCTGTATGTGTACTTCAGTAGGGCTGCATAGATATCTTTTTAATACGTTATTTATTTATAAATTGCGCTGTGTGCAATCTCACTTAAGGAGACTACTGTAGCGGTTAGGGAAGATGTTGCTTACTGTAAGTACGTTACTTGCCACACTTAGGATAGGTAAGAACACCAATACCCTACATTACTCCATTTTGTCTTGTCTGGCATTTTAATGGTTGTGAAACGGTTAATGTCTAACTCAGTTGTCTTAAATGCTTAATGTTCATTGTCTGTCTTCGTTTAAGCGTGGGACAGTAAGAAACGTAATTTCGATTCCTCGTATGTCTTGTACACGTGATGACTTGACAATAAAGCCGACTTTGACTCTGACCTTTTCAGATCATCACCCAAGCGACGACTGGATTCCTTTGAAGCCTGTACTTTCCAGACCACTGCACTGTGTGGGGCGGTGGTAGCGTAGCGGTTAAGGAACCTGGCTAGCTAGTGCAAGTAGCCTGAAAAGTTGCGGATTTGAATCCCAGCTGCCACCGTTGTGCCCTTGAGCAAGGCGCTTAACCCCTAAGTTGCTCTAGGGGAGACTGGCCCTGAACTGTTGATAGTTGACAAAAAATGTAAGTCACTTTGGATAAAAGCGTCTGCTAAATGCATAAATGTAAATGTGTAGAAACACACACATGATTATTTGTTGAAGGTTTTTTGCCCCACTGTTGCTTACACTCAAACATGGATTTGCAGTAGTGTAGTCTGTAGTGGTTTGGTTTGAATGGTGATGGCCTTTTGATGGTCCCCCTTTGAATAATAATAATAATAATAATAATTTTGAGCTAAAATATGTTATTAAAATTAAAGTAATAGGCTAATAAAATTCAGACAATGTTTTTATTCTTGAATGAAGCACTTTATTATGAGGTTTGAGGAATATAACCCAAGATTATGAGATTATTACACTCCTACTACGTCATTATTTACATCGCTAGGAGCAACTGCCGGAATTTCCGGTACGAAGAACCGGAAGTAGGTACGTGGCCGCTCCAGCTGACAATTCTGCGCATGATGGCGACTGAGGTTCGGAGCGGCGACCTCAACAGCGGTAATTCCAGCCGACTCGAAGTGTCTATTGACGGCCTCACCCTAAGCCCGGATCCCGAGGGCGACCAGGACCATGTAAAGCCGCTGGACGCCTCGCTAGAAGGCCGGACGAACGGAGACCATGAAGCCGGCGACGGCGAGGATGGGGAGGCGGCGGCGGAGATGGAGGAGGAGGAGGACGGTGAAAGTACCAGAAGCTCCATCGAGAAGAAATGGGGCTTTTCTTTAATCGAACTTTATGGACTGGCGCTGAAATTTTTTAAAGGTAACTTACTATATAATTAACCATTAACGCACCCAAAGGACCATTTACCATGCGAAGAAACCCTGTTAGAAACGTATCGACTTATTTACGTTGCACTTCCGGTTGAAGTGTCACATTAAAAGCAACCGACGCTAAGGCTAGCTCCCCTTAGCAAGTTAACGTAATTGTCAGCATTTTTAGATTTTTTCGATGTTCTTGCACTGCAGCAGATATGAATCGTGCGATATTGGGACGATATTCTGCCCTTTATATCGTATGCGTGGCTACGAGTGTAATTATTGGTTGCGTGGCTATGCTAATTGCTAATGGACAGTTAGCAAGTTGGCTACATCGGCTAGGGGGCAAAAAAACGCAGGGGAAGAGCCGTCACGACGTGTCATGTGGTTTTGATCATGTGTTTGGGTCGTTAACATGAAGGTTTAGCTGATGTGATACTGATGAAGTGATTTGAAGTCGCAAAGTTTACTTTGTCTGGGGTCGTAAAAACCGCTACAGCTAGGTTAGCCCAAAGGAAGCTAGCTAGCCGCAACCATCGGTGTCCTTAGAAGCTGCGGAAAGACGCCGTGGGGGTTGACAGTTTTTGAAGGTGTGTGAGGGTGTGTGTGTGTGAGAGGGTGTGATGATGTCTCATCACCCCGAGGTGCACCCCGCCCGCCGGTGACACGAGATAGCGCGTTTGGCTCCGAGTTCATGCGCGGTCGGTCCTGTGGCGCAAGAGGGCTCTGGGTTGTTTCATGTTAGACACAGGCCTGGCTTGAC
>PYXC01001046.1:102500-103568 GCA_015244755.2 Tenualosa ilisha
CGACTAGCTGCCTGCACTTAGCCTAAAAGACGACTTTGATACATTTTCGAATATTGAATTAAATATCGAATAGCCAGCTACTCGTGACAAATTGGATATTCAAACCGCAGCGTGGACCTGCTGTAACTCGGTGTATTTCACAGCGAACGTGTGTTTACGCTGAAAGTCACGTGTCAACAGCCAGCCAATAGCGAAGGGAAGTTGAAACTTGGCGACGACAGCAAGGACGTCTCCGGTTGGTTCGTTTCAAATGTCGCGTCTGGATGCGGTAATTTAGTGGGCGGGTCAAGCGTGAAGAAGGGGAGGTAACCCCCCCCCCCCCCGTGTGATGACATACGGGGTCAGTTTCTGATTGGTTAAGGCCAGTTCTAGAGGAACTCATAGTAATGTTGAAAAATATCATTAAATCACATTTTCATGCCATGGGACTTTAGGCTTTAGATAACGTTCTAAGCAAAAGGACGCGCGCGCGTGTGTGTGTGTGTGTGTGTGTGTGTATGTTGTGTGTGTGTGTGTGTGTGTGTGTGTGTGTGTGTGTGTGTGTGTGTGTGTGTGTGGATGGCATACTGTAGAATATCTTTGCCAGAAGCACTCATCTCTCTGTCTTTCATCTCTCTCTCTCTCTCTCTCTCTCTCTTCTTCATCTCTCCTCTCTCTCTCTTCATCTCTCCTTCTCTCTCTTCATCTTTCTTCTCTCTCTCTTCATCTCGCTCTCTCTCTCTTCATCTTCCTCCCTTTCTGTCTCTCTCTCATCTCTCTCTTTTCATCTCTGTCTCTCCGTCTCTCTCTCTCCTCTCTCTTTTCATCTCTCTCTCATCTCTCTCATCTCTCCTCTCTTCCATCTCTCTCTTCTCTCTTCATCTCTCTGTTTCTCTCTCTCTCTCTCTTCATCTCTCTGTTTCTCTCTCTCTCTCTATTCATCTCTCTCTTTATCTCTCTGTCTTTATCTCTCTTCTCATCTCTCTCTCTCTCTCTCTCCATCTCTCCCTCTCTACCTCTCTCTCTCTTCATCTCTCTCTTTATCTCTCCTTCTCATATCTCTCTCTCTCTGCCTCTCTCTTTTCTCTC
>PYXC01001047.1:0-2500 GCA_015244755.2 Tenualosa ilisha
GCGCGAGGTTCACCTGTGAATCCGCCAATGGACCAGGCGTAGATGATGATGTCATTGAGCTGGAATCCCAGCTTGTTGACGGCGAACTGAATGACCACATCCATGGCATTGGCCTCGTTCTGAGGGAACGGCACACCCTAGGGAGGGAGCAGAGGCAGTGAGAGTGAGAGTGTGTGTGTGTGTGTGTGTGTGTATGTGTGCCACGTGTATGTGACTGCTCTAATATGCACACAAACATTTTAGTGGATCTAAGTGTCCTTCTCTGAGCAAGTGTGTGTGTGTGTCTATGTGTTTGTTCTTTGTGTGTGTGTGCGCGTGGGTGTGCATGTGTGTTGGGGAAAAAAGTTTGCTGGCACTTACGGTGCTTCCTCCAAATCCTGGATGGTTCCAACCTAATACTGAGTATCCTCCTACGGCGCACACACGCACACACACACTATATCATAAACACATACTAGCACATTACATCAGAAAAAACACACACGTTACATCATAACACCTATTTACATTTCTGCATTTAGCAGACGCTTTTATCCAAAGTGACTTACAAAAGAGGAAACATTCAAGCTACAGCACAATGAACATACATATAACACACACACACACACACACACATGTTAAATCATAAAACACACACACACATGCACACTCACCTTCCAAAGGTGTGTTCATGCAGCCAACCTCATAAAAACCAGCATTTCCCTCACAGCAAATCACCTGTAAAACACACACATTTAGCACTGAGGAGACGCACACACACTCTCTCCTTGTCAAACACACACACACACATGCACGTGCACGCACGCACACACACACACACACACACACACACTCACTCACTCAAACGCACGCACGCACACAGCCTATTTTTTTCTCATGCACGCACACACTCACTCACACACACACACACACGCATGCATACACAGCCTCTGTCTTTCTCACGCACGCACGCACACACACAGCCTCTTTCTTTCTCACACACACCTTACCAAAGTTTTTCCCTTGGTTCCACCATCTCTACGGCGATCTACAAACATGGTGTCGATCTCGTTCCCATCACATGCAATCAGTTTATTCCTCTGACCATTCAGCTGAGAGAGAGAGAGAGAGAGAGAGAGAGAGAGATGGATTTAGGCAGAGGAGACTAGGCGTGGGAACTGACAGCATTTAATCAATACTGATGCTATTGCCCTTGTGTGTGTGTGTGTGTGTGTGTGTGTGTGTGTGTGAGTCTTTATCAGTTCCCCTTGAGAAGGGTTTCAGTATCAAGACTGTACTACTGCAAGCCCATCACAGCTCACCAGACTGAGGGCAACCATGTAGAACTGTGCCGTCAACTTCAATTCCACTTTCAGACAGACCAAACACAAACAATAAGTCATTAGACGGAGGCATCAGAGTCTCGCTTCTTTAGGTACCCACTTCTCAATTCCCACCCTCTAAGGAAGACACAACCGGGGGCGGCATGGCCGTCTGGTTAGGACTCCGATTCCTGACCAGTGGGATCACGGCTGAAGTGCCCTTCATCAAGGCTCCTAACCCTCACTGCTCCCGGGGGCCACTGCCCTTCATCAAGGCTCCTAACCCTCACTGCTCCCCGGGGCCACTGCCAGTGCTGGAACTCAGTGCTTCAGTAGAAGTACAAATAACCATCAAATATACAAACTCAAGCAGAAGTAGAACTACAGCATCAACAGTCCTGCTGCAGTGAAAGTCATAAGTGCTTGATTTGAATGTGCTTAAAGCACTGGAAGCAGAAGCACTGCTGCAATGTGTGTCTCTTAATGCTCTACATGTCAACACCAAATCAGGCCCACAGAATTAGCTCCTGGATGAAACTGCACAAAACTCCTCATTCCATAAATAAGAAAATAGCACGGTGGAAATATTTGAGCCCTTACAGTCAATAGTGTACGTTTCCAGTCTCAACAACCTGTCCATCTCCTTACTAGACAGGCTGGTCAGAGAGATCATGGCTGGTTCTACCATGGGCTGCTCCATCACATCCAAATTCTCCATCTCCATCCTCAGAATTGTTGACAGTAAGTTTAATTGTTGTCTTGTAAGTTTGTAAAGCAGAACAGGCTACAGACAGTCGCTTAGGTAACATTAAGCTCACCTACTGAAGATAACGCTGGTCAAACTGGGACCCAAATTCATACGAGTGGAGCAGCGTGTCTCACAGCAACAACTGGACTACTTGTTGACATGAGAAGGCCAGTAGTCACACAAGATAAACACATCAGGTAAGGTGCATCGTCCATAAAAACACGCTAACTGATCTAGCAGGTAGCAAACTGTAAAGTAGACAGCTAGTAGACAGCTAACAATGGTGATGCTAAGCCCAGATAAAAGGCTCTCTGGCCCAGACAAGAGTGCTTCCAGTTCAAGAAGACAAAACGTAGCAAAGCATTTTAGACGAATGGGAACCTCAAACCTCCCTCATGGGATCATATACATACAGCTAAATCTAATCCCTGTGTGTGTGTGTGTGTGTGTG
>PYXC01001047.1:5000-22500 GCA_015244755.2 Tenualosa ilisha
AGAACATCAGTTAAGTTATGCTACAAGCCGCAACAGTTAACTAAGCTATGGAGTGCATTCATGATATATGATAAAGCTGTACTTATAGCTAAAAGCGGAGCAGAGGTCGTCCTTTGGTTATCTATGCAGTCCGCTGACTAATTCAGCTCTGCTCATCGCTTTTGCTTTCAATAACACTTCCGCACTTAGCTAGGACGGCTAACGTCAAACGCAAGCTAGCGCTTAGGGCACTATTGAGCTGAGTGCGTCCCGGTTGGCTTGGCGAGAGACTTCAGGCTCTCGTATGTGACAACATACAACCGTACCCTTCTCGCTACCCGTCCGTCGGCCCGGGGAGCCTCCGGTGAACGGTGAGTCCGATTAAGATTGGGCCCCAAAAGACATCGAATCCAGCCGGCCATTCTGCTCAATTGATATCAACGGAAGCCCGTATTGTCCAAACCCAACGTCTGTGAAAAAGCGAAACGAATACTTGACTTCGAGAGGGTGACGTCATTCGTTGCCGTTTTAAAGATGGTTTTAAAGATGGCCCGTGATTTTCACTCGGTTCAGTCCGTTCACGCGCCGTACACCCACATAGACTAGGCCAACTTATAAACGGTTTGTCATGTTCTTACCTTCATCACCAAGTGTAACACCACCTTTCTCTCCTGTCTGTATGCTACAGTAAAAATCCTATTTGTAGGTGACTAAACAAACATGAATAGGTCTGTAGACCTTTACTGAAGGCCTACTGTGTCTACTGAAGGCCTGCATTCATTCTGTGTCTGCTAGGTGATGCAGGTAAGCTCACACGTACTTTGTAACGCTTGTCTGTAAAAAGGTATAATAAAATGATGAAGTAAATATTCAGGCCTACTTACATAGGCCACTTCTCTGTCATAAACATTGTGTTGCATTTTCCATGTGATGCAGAGAAATGTAAACAAACATGTTCAATGACTAAGATACCTGTCTTTCAATAGTGCTCATATAAGGGCCAGTACTGTCTGAACTAATAGACTGTGTTGGCCACACATCCCCGTGTGGTCAGGTGGCGTGGGAGAAGGCTAACGCTAGTACTATTGGCCAACTGGCTTTGCTATCTACCAAATGCAGGGGTGCCAATAATCGTGGCACATGTGTATTCAGTTAAAAGATATTTATTCCTTTCAATTCATGATTCTTTGTCAGAATAAACATGCTCGGCTTTTCATGATTCTTTGTCAGAATAAACATGCTCGGCTTTTCATGATTCTTTGTCAGAATAAACATGCTTGGCTTTTCATGATTCTTTGTCAGAATAAACATGCTCGGCTTTTCCTTCATGTTTTTGTCTAATGAGTGTAAGTGACTAATATTTGATGGATGTGATTTGAAATGTGCTTTATATGTATTTTTGGTCAACTTTAACAGCAGTACTGAATATGATTGGCCCAGCCACCATGCCCCTCACAGCAGTACTGAATATGATTGGCCCAGCCACCATGCCCCTCACAGCAGTACTGAATATGATTGGCCCAGCCACCATGCCCTCACAGCAGTACTGAATATGATTGGCCCAGCCACCATGCCCCTCACAGCAGTACTGAATATGATTGGCCCAGCCACCATGCCCCTCACAGCAGTACTGAATATGATTGGCCCAGCCACCATGCCCCTCACAGCAGTACTGAACAGTACACATCATTTGATCGCGCCTATGTGTTATGTTAACATACATACACGCAATCTGAATGCCTACAAACACACAATCTCAAGTTCATACCCTTCAAGTGTGTGTGTGTGTGTGTGCGTGTGTGCGCACATGGGGTGCTTGTGTACAAATGTGTGTGTGTGTTTGTTTATTGACTTGTTTCTGTTCATGTGCAGATCAATTCTACATAGATATATACAGTGCCCAGCATAAATGAGTACACCCCCTTTGAGAAGTAACAGTTTAAACAATATGTCCATGAAAACAAAAAATATTCCCAAAAATTTTGCAGACTAAGTTTAATATCACTCCTGCATAACATACAACACAAATGTTTGCTTAATAATATAACTTAGATTACATATTTTTCAGTTTTACTCAAATTAGGGGGGAGCAACAATGAGTGCACCCCCAACAGGGGGCGGTGGTAGCGTAGTGGTTAAGAAACCTGGCTAGTGTGCAAGTAGCCTGAAAAGTTGTGGGTTCAAATCCCAGCCGCCACTGCTGTGCCCTTGAGCAAGGCGCTGAACCCTAAGTTGCTCTAGGGTAGACTGGCCCTGAACAATTGATAATTGAAAAAAATTGTAAGTCGCTTTGGATAAAAGTGTCTGCTAAATGCATAAACAATACTACTGCATCTAGTATTTTGTATGGCCTCCATGATTTTTAATGACGGCACCAAGTCTTCTGAGCATGGAATGAACTAGTTGGCAACATTTTGTAACATCAATCTTTTTCCATTCTTCAATAATGACCTGTTTTAAAGACTGAATGTTGGATGGAGAGTGATGCTCCACTTGTCTCTTTAGAATTCCCCATAGGTGTTCGATTGGGTTCAGATCAGGTGACATGCTTGGCCACTGAATCACTCTTACCCTGTTCCTCTTCTGAAAGCCGACAGTGGCCTTAGATGTGTGTTTAGGATCACTGTCATGTTGGAAAAGTGCACCACGACCAAGTGCACGGAGTGATGGTAGCATTTTATTTTTCAGTATAGAGCAATACATCTCTGAATTCATGATTTCATGATGCCATCAATGAAATGCAGCTCCCCAACACCAGCAGCACTCATGCAGCCCCACGTAAGGACACTGCCACCACCATGCTTCACTGTAGGCACCATGCATTTTTCTTTGTATTCCTCACCTTTGCGACACCATACAGTTTTGAAGCCATCAGTTCCAAAAACATAAATTTTGGTCTCATCACTCCACAATACAGAGTCCCAGTAGCCTTCATCTTTGTCAGCATGGGCCCTGGCAAACTCTAGGCAGGCTTTTTTGTGCCTGGGCTTTAGGAGAGGCTTCTTTCATGGACGGCATCCAGGCATGCCATTCCTCTGCAGTGTACGGCGTATTGTGTCACGGGACAGTCACCCCCGTTTGGCTTTCTACTTCTTTAGCTAACTGTAGTGAACTTGTGTGCCGATTTTCTTCAACCCTTCTCATCAGAAGACGTTCTTGTCGAGGTGTTAACTTCCGTGGACGACCAGGACGTCTCTGTGACATGGTCGCAGTTCCATTTTTCTTAAATCTTTGTACCACTTTTGCTATAGTATTCTGACTAATAAGTAAAGCTTGGCTGATCTTCTTGTAGCCTTTACCTTTCTGGTGTAAGGAAATAATTGTCTTTCTCAGGTCTTGTGTCATTTCTCTTTCATGTGGTGCCATTGCTGACAGCAGGGAATGGGGAGGGGTTTTCTTAGAGCAACACCCTTTTATAGTCAACTGTTTGAATGGACTAATTGAATAATTACTCACCTGTGATTGAATTCTTGGTAAATCAGACATTTGTAGTCTAAAATCTTGCTTTGCCCTGAGACTTTCAGTGGGGTGTACTAATTTTTGCTCCCCCCTAATTATGACCGCCGCTAGCGAAGTTAGCGAAAGCGGTCATATTGGTGTTGCTGCACGTTTTTCCCTTTTTTTTTTTTTTCACCGATTTTCCGTCAACGATTCCCGGGACACTGAAACTCAGGGGGAGATGAATGTTTGTAGGCATGTAGCCCTAGAAGTTTGTGAGCGAATATGAGCTTTTGGCCCCCAAAGGCCCCCCCCCCCCACTGTGCCAGTGTCTGTCAAAGAGGGGGAGACCGGCAAAAGTTTTCGCTGAATAACTCGATGAACCTTTCACCCAACAACACGAAATTTTTGTAATATGTCGGTGTTACAGAGACGTATCGACCCAGCCCATAAACACTCACTTGAAGCATAGCGCCACCTACTGATATGGGTAAATGCAAAAATTGGGATTTTGAGTTGGCAATATCTTGGACCAAGAAGCTGGGAACTGCGCAAAATATGTCATGCACGATCACCCTAAAGACTTCTAAAACCACAGCACAAGCCATGAAATTTGGACCATAGGGGGCGCTGTAATTGCAGAAAATGTCATTTTGCCTATTATCTAGAGAATGCTAATGTTTACAGCAATTTTCTTTTTATTGTGAAAACTACTGACCCTCACGCATTGAAAACACTGGTCGACGCCCACTTCCAACGAAAACGGTTTACGTGAAATTTTAACATTGCCAAAACGAATCTGAACGAACTCGTCATAGGCCGTTAATGTGAATCTCACCAAATTTGGTATACGTCATCTACAGACAATGCTGACAAAAAGTTATCAAAGGATTTATCTTGAGATAAATTGTTTCGAAGTTACACGTCAATGAACATTTAACACGTAGCTTAAAATTCCTTAAAAGTACATATCTTGGCTTTTAATTGCTCAAATTTGGTCAAACTTGGCATGCCATCTCTAAACAGCTTTTTGTCATGTGTACTAAATTTTGTGACATTTTGTCATAGGGGGCGCTGTTTATCGCCGAAGCTAGGTGTCAAAAAACAGTTTTTGTTAAATAACTCGTTAACATTTTTGCCCAAGATAACGATTTTGTGGTAGTATGTTGGTGTTACAGAGACGTATCAACCCAGCCCATAAACGCTCACATGAAGCATAGCGCCACCTAGTGATAAGGGTAAATGCAAAAATTGGGATTTTGAGTTGCCAATATCTTGGACCGAGAAGGTGGGAACTGCACGAAATATGTCATGTACGATCACCACAAAGACCTCTGAAACCACAGCACATGCCATAAAATTTGGTCCATAGGGGGCGCTGTAATTGTAGAAAATGTCATTTTGCCTATTATCTAGAGAATGCTAATGTTTACAACATTTTTTTTTTATCGTGAAATCTATTGAACCTCACGCATGGAAAACACTGGTCGACGCCCACTTCCAACGAAAACAATTTACATGAAATTTGAACATTGCGAAAATGAATCTGAACGAATAGGCCGTTAATGAGAATCTCACCAAATTTGGTATACGTCATCTGCAGACAATGCTAACAAAAAGTTATCAAAGGATTTATCTTGAGATAAATTGTTTCGAAGTTACACGTCAATGAACAGTGAACACGTAGCTTAAAAATTTTCAAAAGTACATATCTTGGCTTTTAATTGCTCAAATTTGGTCAAAGTTGACATGCCATCTCTAAACAGCTTTCTTGTCATGTGTACTAAATTTTGTGACATTTCGTCATAGGGGCGCTGTTTATCGCCATATATAGGTGTCAAAAGACCTATATATATATATATATATATTTTTTTTTATATAATACTCCATACAAGACAATCTTATGACTACCATCTCTACACAAACACCAAGTGGCAAGAGTTCAAATTAACACATGTAGGCTACATACATACTATGACAACACCTACCCTTTCATAAATCACTCCTACACACTACAAAATCACACACAATCTCATTCATTCAAAAAACACATCCATACCCACTTCCAAGACATAATTTCCAATCTAATTCCCACCTCACAACACTGTTCTACCACACACTTGTCATGCCAACAGTTCTCACATTTCAATACATTGCGGCGGTCATACCATGTATCGCTATGCGGTACATCTAGTTTGAGTAAAACTGAAAAATATGTAATCTAAGTTATGTTATTATGCAAAGTTTTGTGTTGTATGTTACACAGATGTGATATTAAACTTAGTCTGCGAAAATTTTGGAAATATTTTTTTTTGTTTTCATGGACATATTGTTTAAACTGTTACTTTTCAAAGGGGGTGTACTCATTTATGCTGGGCACTGTAGATGGATACTGCTTTTATTACATTTACATTTATGCATTTAGCCGACGCTTTTATCCAAAGCGACTTACAACTCATCAACTATCAATTGTTCAGGGCCAGTCTCCCCTAGAGCAACTTAGGGTTAAGTGCCTTGCTCAAGGGCACAACAGTGGCAGCCGGGATTCAAACCCACAACTTTTCAGGCTACTTACACGCTAGCCAGGTTCCTTAACCACTACACTACCACCACCCCACCATTACCCCATTAATGTAGATAGATAGATAGATAGATAGATAGATAGATAGATAGATAGATAGATAGATAGATAGACAGACAGTGCTTGTATATAGATAGTGGATGGTGTATATAGATAGTGGATGGTGTATATAGATAGTGGATGGTGTGTTTATATAGATAGTGGATAGTGTGTTTATATAGATAGTGGATAGTGTGTTTATATAGATAGTGGATAGTGTATATAGATAGTGGATAGTGTGTTTATATAGATAGTGGATGGTGTGTTTATTATCCCGAAAGAAGTTCTGTAGCATTCATTGCATGACAAAAATACAAGACACACACACACACAGATCTACTTCAGAAACTCTAATATGGGCATAAAACACAAGACACACACACACACACAGATCTACTTCAGAAACTCTAATATGGGCATAAAACACAAGACACACACACCTACACAGATCTACTTCAGAAACTCTAATATGGGCATAAAACACAAGACACACACACCTACACAGATCTACTTCAGAAACTCTAATATGGGCATAAAACACAAGACACACACACACACACAGATCTACTTCAGAAACTCTAATATGGGCATCATTTGTGCAGCTGTCATTAGAGATGATGTGATAGACAGCCACTGTAAATACAGGAGAAATATGTTCTTTTGGTCACAAGTCTCTGTGTGTGTGTGTGTGTGTGTGTGTGCATACATATTCCTATAGTCCAGTCCAGGACCAATGAGAGATGAGGTCTTCTTCAGTGTGTGTGTGTGTGTGTGTGTGTTCCAGGTCAGGAATAGTTCTTCAGTGTTTTATTTACACTTATCGTATCTGAAATGACAAACAACATGTCAATATCCTTATGACATCTACAAACATATATGTAGTGTGTGTATGTGTGTGTGTGTGTGTGTGTGTGTGCGTGTGATATGTGTTTCTTTCAATATTCTTATGACATTAGACAGTGTGTGTGTGTGTATGTGTGTGTATATCTGTGTGTGTGTGTGTGTACTGTATATCTGTATATGTGTGTGTGTGTGTGTATCTGTATGTGTGTGTGTGTGTGTGTATGTGTGTGTACTGTTTATCTGTATATATATATGTGTGTGTGTGTGTGTGTATGTGTGTGTGTAGCATTAGGCTGTGTTGCAGTGACCCCCTTGGTGAGCTGCAGGTGTCCATCTCTCACCTGTCCAACTCCTTATACACACTGTCCTCTCCAGTGGGCTTCAGAGCCTGAGAGAGTGATAGAGAGAGGGGTGGGCACGGGAAGGAGAGAGAGAGGGAGAGAGAGGGAAAGAGGGGGAGAGAGAGGGAAAGGGAGAGAGGGAGAGAGAGGGAAAGAGGGAGAGAGAGGGGGAGAGAGAGGGAGAGAGAGGGGGAGAGGGAGGGAGAGGTTGTGATTCAGTTTATTAGTTCACAGCTTTAATGTTGAGAATACATGAGGGGAAGAATGGAGGGAGAGATAAACACACACACACACACACACACACACACACACGCACGTACAAACACACACAGACAAGTATAGAGGAAGAGATAAAAACATACACATGCACACACACTTTTTCTCTCACACACAGAGGCAAGGCTAACTTACCATGTAAACAGCTCCCTGTGGAGTCTGTCGGGGGAGGAGATAAGAGAGAGTCACACATCAATGTGTTTACAGGCACACGTATGTAGTATACACAATAAATAAATAAGACACACACTCAGTGTGTGTGTGTGTGTGTGTGTGTGTGTGTGGGTTGGGGGGGTGTTCTATTGGATTGGACACCTTGTTGTTCGCAGTCACCAAATGCTGTCAGTAGGAAAACAAATGAATAAATTGTGAACATTCTAGACTGAATAGTGAATGGGGCACAGTCACTTACTTTCAGTTTCATTTTGCTATGCCCCATTCAGTTAACATTAGTTATTGGTTCGTTATTTGGTCTGTGTCTCCTCCCTACAGACAGAATTCTGTGACCTTGAACAACAGGGCTATTACTCATTTATACTGGATTTCCCCTTTAAGCTATACTAAGTTTTTTCAATTGTTCAAGGATTAACCTTATACTTAAAATACGTTATCTAAACTCTTAACACAGCAAAACACCTAGACCACACAATTAGCCTAACAGTCAGTTTTCTTATCAAAAGCACATGTTGTTAACTAAACACTAAGTCTGTTTCAAAATGCAAAAAAAAATATCTCTGTACATGCTAACACCACCAAAATCAAAGAATTCTGCCAAACACGATGGTGTTTTCTCTATGCAGTGAACATGTGGTCAGTCAGCGTATACTGACTCTCAGAATACTAACGAGTCCAGTGTGAGTGTTTCCAGTCATGTGTGCGGGGCTGTTCCAGTAACCACCAGTTATATTTGTGTGAGTGTCTCCAGTCATGTGTGCGGGGCTGTTCCAGTAACCACCAGTTATATTTGTGTGAGTGTCTCCAGTCATGTGTGCGGGGCTGTTCCAGTAACCACCAGTTATATTTGTGTGAGTGTCTCCAGTCATGTGTGCGGGGCTGTTATTTGGCATCTAAAGTGAGTCAGTCATTTTCCAGTTCGTTCCAGCCGCTAAGCTTTTGTCCAATCTGTAATCACTTTTTGAAAACACCAACGACAACAAAACATCAGTGTTGTCTGTCAGCTTCTCCAAATGCAGTTGAGATTGGAGATGGTTTGTCTATTTTTCCTTGAATGCTTTTTTAAATGATCTCTTTAATGTTTGAAGAATTCTCATCTTTGTCATCCCTGTGCTGCTGTTAGTTCTGGACTGAGGGTTTTGTACAGTATTTAAGATTTTGGACATTAGAGTTCCATTTCTGGCACGCTGTGTGCAAGCATTTGCAAGTAAGACATAAAGGATACATCATTTGGTGCTGGGGGTGATCCTGTATGTAAAGAAAATGTAAACATTGTAGAAATGTGTTCATTGACTACATATTGTCCAAAAACAACAACAAATGTGTCAACAGTCTGTTTGAACAGAGCGGTGGCATGCTGATTGGACTGATGGTTTGGAGAATTAGGCTCAAGATCTGACAAAGGTTGTTAGCGATTGAAAAGAAACTGGAAATGGGAAATGGGAAAAATGCAGTTGGCTTTTGAAACACTGAAAGCTACATTTGGTGCATAAAATCTCGCTGAATGAACCCCATCTTTTAAGAGGGATTAAATGACATTAATTACATTGATAGCCTCCACTGCATCCATGTGTGTGTGTGCGTGTGTGTGTGCGTGTGTGTGTGTGTGTTCTGTATTTTCTTAATGTAGTGACCAGGATCGTTTTGAGGATTTGTTCTTCTATTTGACCATGTAGTGGCCTAATCACGAGTGTGTTCATGTACAAGCTACATCAAATTCAGGTGTGTGTTCATGGAGAAACTACATCAAATTCAGGTGTGTGTTCATGGAGAAACTACATCAAATTCAGGTGTGTGTTCATGTAGAAACTACATCAAATCAGGTGTGTTCAGTAGAAACTACATCAAATTCAGTGTGTGTTCATGTGTCATGTAGAAACTACATCAAATTCAGTTGTATTCACACATAAAACTGGTGGAATAATAAACCCCATATTTGGACTTTATGGATGAGATTGCCAGTTAATGGGGAAAAGACCACTGAAGTTTGTATGCAGCAATACATAAACACAGGCAATACATAAACACAGAGGCAATACATAAACACAGGCAATACACAAACACAGAGGCAATACATAAACACAGAGGCAATACATAAACACAGAGGCAATACATAAACACAGGCAATACATAAACACAGAGGCAATACACAAACACAGAGGCAATACATAAACACAGGCAATACATAAACACAGAGGCAATACACAAACACAGAGGCAATACATAAACACACAGGCAATACATAAACACAGGCAATACATAAACACAGGCAATACATAAACACAGAGGCAATACATAAACACAGAGGCAATACACAAACACAGGCAATACATAAACACAGAGGCAATACATAAACAC
Organism: Tenualosa ilisha; assembly: GCA_015244755.2. Taxonomy (NCBI): domain Eukaryota; kingdom Metazoa; phylum Chordata; class Actinopteri; order Clupeiformes; family Clupeidae; genus Tenualosa; species Tenualosa ilisha. The sequence goes on from PYXC01001047.1 coordinate 15,030, forward strand.
AGAGGCCTATTAGTATATTAGTCTATTAGTACATTAGTCTATTAGTTTATAAGTCTATTAGTACATTAGTATATTAGTATATTAGTATAGTAGTCTATTAGTATATTAGTCTGGCCAGTAAAGCCTTGAGAGGGAGGGAGGAGAAGAGGGAGGGAGGAGAAGAGGGAGGGAAGAGAAGAGGGAGGGAAGAGAGGAGGGAGAGACAAAAGCCTCTTTATTGAGAGAAATCTCTCAGTCTGCATCCATCTCATCCCCATCATTTCATCCCTTTGATCTTTTGCCTGTGGCCTCCTGTGAGCTCCCATTATTCAGGAAATGTGTAATGTGGCATTGATGAAGTGTATTGATGAAGTGCATTGATGAAGTGTATTGATGAAGTGTATTGATGAAGTGTATTGATGAAGTGTATTGTGGGTATTGATGAAGTGTATTGTGGGTATTGATGAAGTGCATTGATGAAGTGTATTGTGGGTATTGATGAAGTGTATTGATGAAGTGTATTGATGAAGTGTATTGATGAAGTGTATTGTGGGTATTGATGAAGTGTATTGTGTGTATTGATGAAGTGCATTGATGAAGTGTATTGTGGGTATTGATGAAGTGCATTGATGAAGTGTATTGTGGGTATTGATGAAGTGCATTGATGAAGTGTATTGATGAAGTGTATTGATGAAGTGTATTGTGGGTATTGATGAAGTGCATTGATGAAGTGTATTGATGAAGTGTATTGATGAAGTGTATTGATGAAGTGCATTGATGAAGTGTATTGATGAAGTGTATTGATGAAGTGTATTGTGGGTATTGATGAAGTGTATTGATGAAGTGTATTGATGAAGTGTATTGATGAAGTGTATTGATGAAGTGTATTGATGAAGTGTATTGTGGGTATTGATGAAGTGTATTGATGAAGTGTATTGATGAAGTGTATTGACGAAGTGTATTGTGGGTATTGATGAAGTGTATTGTGGGTATTGATGAAGTGTATTGATGAAGTGTATTGTGGGTATTGATGAAGTGCATTGATGAAGTGTATTGATGAAGTGTATTGATGAAGTGCATTGATGAAGTGTATTGATGAAGTGTATTGATGAAGTGTATTGATGAAGTGTATTGTGGGTATTGATGAAGTGTATTGTGGGTATTGATGAAGTGTATTGATGAAGTGTATTGATGAAGTGTATTGACGAAGTGTATTGTGGGTATTGATGAAGTGTACTGATGAAGTGTATTGTGGGTATTGATGAAGTGTATTGTGGGTATTGATGAAGTGTATTGATGAAGTGTATTGTGGGTATTGATGAAGTGTATTGATGAAGTGTATTGATGAAGTGTATTGTGGGCATTGATGAAGTGTATTGATGAAGTGTATTGATGAAGTGTATTGTGGGCATTGATGAAGTGTATTGATGAAGTGTATTGTGTGTATTGATGAAGTGTATTGTGGGTATGATGAAGTGCATGATGAAGTGTATTGATGAAGTGTATTGATGAAGTGTATTGATGAAGTGTATTGTGGGTATTGATGAAGTGTATTGATGAAGTGTACTGATGAAGTGTATTGACGAAGTGTATTGTGGGTATTGATGAAGTGTACTGATGAAGTGTATTGTGGGTATTGATGAAGTGTATTGTGGGTATTGATGAAGTGTATTGATGAAGTGTATTGTGGGTATTGATGAAGTGTATTGATGAAGTGTATTGATGAAGTGTATTGACGAAGTGTATTGTGGGTATTGATGAAGTGTACTGATGAAGTGTATTGTGGGTATTGATGAAGTGTATTGTGGGTATTGATGAAGTGTATTGATGAAGTGTATTGTGGGTATTGATGAAGTGTATTGATGAAGTGTATTGATGAAGTGTATTGATGAAGTGTATTGTGGGCATTGATGAAGTGTATTGATGAAGTGTATTGATGAAGTGTATTGTGTGTATTGATGAAGTGTATTGTGGGTATTGATGAAGTGCATTGATGAAGTGTATTGATGAAGTGTATTGATGAAGTGTATTGTGGGTATTGATGAAGTGTATTGATGAAGTGTATTGACGAAGTGTATTGTGGGTATTGATGAAGTGTACTGATGAAGTGTATTGTGGGTATGATGAAGTGTATTGTGGGTATTGATGAAGTGTATTGATGAAGTGTATTGTGGGTATTGATGAAGTGTATTGATGAAGTGTATTGTGGGTATTGATGAAGTGTATTGATGAAGTGTATTGTGGGTATTGATGAAGTGTATTGATGAAGTGTATTGTGGGTATTGATGAAGTGTATTGTGGGTATTGATGAAGTGTATTGATGAAGTGTATTGTGGGTATTGATGAAGTGTATTGTGGATATTGATGAAGTGTATTGATGAAGTGTATTGTGGGTATTGATGAAGTGTATTGATGAAGTGTATTGTGGGTATTGATGAAGTGTATTGATGAAGTGTATTGATGAAGTGTATTGTGGTATTGATGAAGTGTATTGTGGTATTGATGAGGTGTACTGATGAAGTGTATTGTGGGTATTGATGAAGTGTATTGTGGGTATTGATGAAGCGTATTGATGAAGTGTATTGATGAAGTGTATTGTGGGTATTGATGAAGTGTATTGATGAAGTGTATTGTGTGTATTGATGAAGTGTATTGTGGGGTATTGATGAAGTGTATTGTGGGTATTGATGAAGTGTATTGATGAAGTGTATTGTGTGTATTGATGAAGTGTATTGTGGGTATTGATGAAGTGTATTGTGGGTATTGATGAAGTGTATTGATGAAGTGTATTGTGGGTATTGATGAAGTGTATTGTGGGTATTGATGAAGTGTATTGATGAAGTGTATTGTGGGTATTGATGAAGTGTATTGTGTGTATTGATGAAGTGTATTGTGGGTATTGATGAAGTGTATTGATGAAGTGTATTGATGAAGTGTATTGTGTGTATTGATGAAGTGTATTGTGGGTATTGATGAAGTGTATTGTGGGTATTGATGAAGTGTATTGATGAAGTGTATTGTGTGTATTGATGAAGTGTATTGTGGGTATTGATGAAGTGTATTGATGAAGTGTATTGTGGGTATTGATGAAGTGTATTGTGGGTATTGATGAAGTGTATTGATGAAGTGTATTGTGTGTATTGATGAAGTGTATTGTGGGTATTGATGAAGTGTATTGATGAAGTGTATTGTGGTATTGATGAAGTGTATTGTGGGTATTGATGAAGTGTATTGATGAAGTGCATTGTGGGTATTGATGAAGTGTATTGTGGGTATTGATGAAATGTATTGATGAAGTGTATTGTGGGTATTGATGAAGTGTATTGTGGGTATTGATGAAGTGTATTGTGTGTATTGTGATGGTGTAAAATATGCAGCTGTATTCGTCAATGGGTCCGCACACACACACACACACACAGATTTCTCAAGAATAATTACAGAATGAAGGGAATTCAAAGATGTATGAAGATAATGAAGTCCTCAGGATAATGAAGCCTATTGTCCTCCTCTCATCTATCAGGACTCAATGAAACCAGACCTCCAGAGATAGAGAGAGAGAGAGAGGGAGATAGAGATGCAGAGAGAGAGAGGGAGAGTTGGAGAGAGAGAGAGAGAGAGAGAGAGAGATGCAGAGAGAGAGAGAGGGAGAGTTGGAGAGAGAGAGATGCAGAGAGAGAGAGGGAGAGGGAGAGTTGGAGAGAGAGAGAGAGAGAGAGAGAGAGATGCAGAGAGAGAGAGAGGGAAAGTTGGAGAGAGAGAGATGCAGAGAGAGAGTTGGAGAGAGAGAGAGAGATGCAGAGAGAGTTGGAGCGAGAGGGATTTGGAGAGAGAGAGTTCAGAGAGAGAGAGAGGGGGACAGAGAGAGCACTTTGGAGAAGGAACTGCAAGATTTCGTCATTTTGTGGGCAGGAACTAGATGATATTGGGATAATGAAATATTTAGCAGACGGGAGGAAGACTGGAGGAGAGATGGAGGGATGGAGAGAGAGAGGGAGAGGAAGAGAGGGGGATGGAGAGGGAGAGAGGGGGATGGAGAGGGAGAGGGAGAGAGAATAAGGAGGTAGGGAAGTGTGGGAGTAAAAAAGAGTGAGAGACAGAGTAAAAGAGGGAGGAAGTAAACGTGTATGTTTGTTGTGTGTGTGTGTGTGTGTGTGTGTGTGCGTGTGTGTGTGTGTGTGTTTGTGCACACTTGTCTGACATCTTCAGGATTCTCATAAATATTCTCCACATCCCCACAACGAGAGGAGTGCTCCACTCCTGTTGAGAACACACACACACACAGACACAGACACAGACACACACACACACACACAGACACACACACACACACACACACACACAGAGAGAGGAGCAGGCAGGGATCAGAGCAATGATGGACAGAATGAGAAGAGGAGGAAATGATGGACAGAATGCAGATAGAGGAGGGCTCACCGCGGCGAGAGATGCTCCGTGCCCGTCGCCATAGAAACAGCCCAGTAACCATGGTTGTCACAGGAACCAGAAGGAGAAGAGCAGACAGGGAGGGAAGAAGAGAATGGACAGATCCACTGGAACTCTCTGGAAGAAAAAGAGAGAGAGAGAAGGAAATTATCATAGCATCGTCAGATTACTGCGTATGTGTGTGTGTGTGTGTGTGTGTGTGTGTGTGTGTGTGTGTGGTTGACTCTAGCAGGCAGCGGGGGCACCCAGCACAAACAGGAGTATTGGTGGCAAATTGGTGCTGTACCAGACAGTGTCCACACAGGGGCAGCAGAGTGCCTCATACACACCACACACCACAGACAGAGGGAAAGAGAGAGAAGAATGGTGGAGAGACAGAGGGAGAAAAAGGGAACGAGACAGAAGGAGAGGGGGAGAGAGAGAGATAGAAAGAGGAGGAGAGAGAGAGACAGACAGAAGGAGAGGGAGAGAGAAAGAGAAAGATAGGAAGAGGAGAGAGAGAATGTAGAGGGAGAGGGGAAGAGAGAGAGAGGGAGTGAGAGGAGGAGAGAGAGAGCTAGGAGAGAGAGAGAATAAAAGGAGAGAGAGAGGAGGGCAGCACAGATCAGTGAGCATCACTCCATCCCTGTGACAGCTCTGGCAGTTCAGAGGACATTGGTCTGTCCTCGCTGTGTATGTGTGTGTGTGTGTGTGTGTGTGTGTGTGTGTGCGTGCGCGCATGTACAACTCCCTCTGTTCAAGGCTGCTATAGCAGAAGTTCACCAACCCAATCTCTCTCTCTCTCTCTCTCTCTCTCTTAGACACACACACACACACACACTCTGCAGCCTGACCACCCTCACAGATATTCACTTTTCTGCAAGCTGAAAATGACAGCTGTGTGTGTGTGTGTGTGTGTGTGAGAGAGAGAGAGAGAGAGAGAAAAACATGGAGGGTGATAAATGACATCAATTCAATTAAGTTTATGTTGCTGTTTCCATGGTGTCCAAGCTTAGCAACACCCATAAACACACACACACACACACACACACACAGCATCTGGCAGTTAAAAATACACACCCTCAGAACATGACATTTCTGATAAACCTTTACAAATCATTATTCAGAGGCTTCGGGGTACTGGGGTGACCTCTCTCTCACACACACACACACACACACACAACCACACATGAACGCCCTCATGCAACACACACACATTTGAGAACAGCAGACCTTGAAAATGATTAGACTTGTCAGGAGAGTCACACCTCCCTCCTTACAAATGACAGATGAATAACGAGGGAGAGAGAGAGAGAGAGAGAGAGAGAGAGAGAACTGAAGGAAGGAGAGAATAAAGAAAAGAAGTGTGAGAGAGAAAAGTGAGAGGTGAGAAATGGAGGAAGGAAGGAGGGTGTGTGTGTGTGTGTGTGTGTTGGTCTGTGTCCCAGATGAGCTCATCACAGGCAAATCATGACTAGGAAAAGGAAAGCCACTAGTTTGCATGCAGTGAGGTAATACATGCAAACGTAGTAGTGTGTGTGTGTGTGTGTGTGCGCACGTATGTATGTGTGTGTGTGTGTGTGTGTGAGTGTGCGTGTGTGTGTGTGTGTGTATATGTATGTTGGTATGTATGCGTGTGTGTATGCGTATGTATGTGTGTGTATATGTATGTTGGTGTGTGTGTGTGTGTGTGTGTGTGTGTGTATGTATGTTGGTGTGTGTGTGTGTGTGTGACTAATGACACAGCTCTGCTCTCCCCAGGAGGCCGAGAATTCCATGTGATGCTTCAGACTTCATAACTAAGCCTAACCCAATGTGTGTGTGTGTGTGTGTGTACGCATGTATGTATGTGTGTGTATGTGTGTGTGTGTATACATATAGCATTGGTATAACCAAATCATATTTAGCTACTCTAGTCTTTGAGGCTTCTAATTCAGCCACAGAGAGATTTTTAATATTTTAACATGGGAGTCACTTCTTCTTTTCATTCTTTTTTTTGGAGAATTTGAGAATCTTAACATCCAACATGCACACACACACACTCTCTCTCTCTCATCATAAACAATAGTAACAGTAATGAGGACTTCAAACATCCCAGAGAGATGTATGCTGTACACATAGAGACGAAAAGAGGTCAGTTTGTGTGTGTGTGTGTGTCTATGTTTGTGAGAGGGAGTGTGTGTATGTGTGTGAGTGTGTGTGTGTCTATGCATGTGTGTGTGAGAGAGATTGAGTTGTTTATATTTATGAATCTGAGCAATACAACTGAGTGACCTGAAATCAATGGACTCAATCAATGAACTGTGATTTTGTCACTAGGCAGGTGAAATGTGAATTCTACTGTTACATTAAGCTAATGACAATAGCGTTTTTCACTGCTCGGTTGTTATCTGCTATTCGACATATATGGTATTACACAATGTACCAGACATACCAGATGTGCCAGAAGATCAGCAGCCCGTCGGAGGACCGCCAGAGAGCCGGTGAGCAAAAACACACACACACACATACACATTGGCCTACACACACTCATAACACTGGCTATGCTAACCATAGCATCACAGCACTGGCTAAGCGAATGGCTATGTTAACCATAATATCACAGCCCTGGTTATGCCTATCATAACATCACAGCACCGGCTATGCTAATGGCTATGCTAACCTTAATATCACCGCACTGGTTATGCCAATCATAACATCATAGCACTGGCTATGCTAATGGCTATGCTAACCTTAATATCACAGCCCTGGCTATGTTCTCGTCCTCTTTCTAAAGCGCTTTACAAGCACAACAGCGACTATACTAATCAGACTTTCTACTCATCACTGCACTGGCTAACCCGACTATCTGCTACTAATCCTATCCTCCTTCTGCAGCACAGGCAGGCTCTGCTCCTGTGTGATGCAGTGGTCTTGCCTTAAGAGGTTGCTGTGATGGTGTGGTGGAAACGTAGTCCCCTGTAAGGAGCAGTGTGATGGAGTACATACCCCTCTAGGGAGCAGTGTGATGGAGTACATACCCCTCTAGGGAGCAGTGTGATGGAGTACATACCCCTCTAGGGAGCAGTGTGAT
>PYXC01001047.1:30000-35000 GCA_015244755.2 Tenualosa ilisha
GGGTTAGCAGGGACCACTGAAACTACACACACACACACACACACACACACACACACATAAATACAGTACTGCCCTCAAGAACAGGGCTTGCAGGGAGCACTGAAACTACACACACACACACACACACACACACACACATAAATACAGTACTGTTCTCAGGCACAGGGTTAGCAGGGAGCACTGAAACTACACACACACACACACACACACACACACACACACACACACATAAATACAGTACTGTTCTCAGGCACAGGGTTAGCAGGGAGCACTGAAACTACACACACACACACACACACACACACACACACACACACACATAAATACAGTACTGTCCTCAGGCACAGGGTTAGCAGGGACCACTGAAACTACACACACACACACACACACACACACACACATAAATACAGTACTGCCCTCAGGCACAGGGTTAGCAGGGACCACTGAAACTACACACACACACACACACACACACACACACATAAATACAGTACTGCCCTCAGGAACAGGGCTAGCAGGGAGCACTGAAACTACACTCACACACACACACAAACAAACACACACACTCACACACACACACACACTCACACACACACACACACACACACACACACTCACTGTTGACGAGTGCCAGGAGCACCACGGCCATCTTGACTTGCTCACTGCCCTGCTCCACCAGACACCTATAGCGCCCCACATCCGTCTCCGTGGCAACCAGCTGCAGTGATAGGTCACCCGTCGTCTGGTAGTTTTGATTGGCCAGTCTGAGACCGACCTTAGGGAAGTGCTGGAATTTTGTGTTCTGATTTGCCGACAGCAGCATGGTCTCCACCCCCCTCAGAGGCAGCACTGACCAGCGCACAGTCAGGGGCCTCTCCCCCACAGATGTGTGAAGACACGGCAACGTCACGGTGGAACCGGGCCTGGCCAGCACCACGTCATCCCAGTCCACACCTGCATGGACAGGGTCGGAAGGGTTAGAACATGCACAGATGCTGGAGCAAAGGATTGTGGGAAAGCAGGGTCATGGCAAACCAAGGCTGCTGGTGAAGCGTCACATCCTGCTCCCTACGAGGAGTTAGTGAATGAAGTGCGCAAAAAGAAGACAAATGAATTAGTATAGATGTGTTAGTGTACAGACACCAGTCTATGTGACTTAGTGCACAAGAGAGGACAACAGAAAAGTTAGTGTAGACGAATTAGTATAGATTGGTTAGTGCACAGAGGGTGATAGATGAGTTAGTATAGATTAGTTAGTATAGATTTATCAGTATAGATGAGTAAGTGGAATAACTATTAGTATACTTCTCAGAGCAGAGACAACTAGAACTTACTGTAAACTACGTCCTGTAGTTCAGTAGCAAAAGCAGTAGAAGTTATTGTTTCAAACACCTCCTGTAGTTTATTTACCCTGTGTGAGTTAAAAACTACAGTAGGACACTTCCTGTAGTTCATTTACCCCGTGTGAGTTAAAAACTACAGTAGGACACTTCCTGTAGTTTATTTACCCCGTGTGAGTTAAAAACTACAGTAGGACACTTCCTGTAGTTTATTTACCCCGTGTGAGTTGAAAACTATAGCAGGACACTTCCTGTAGTTTATTTACCCTGTGTGAGTTTAGAATTATAGTAGGACACTTTCTGTAGTTTATTTGCCTTGTGTGAACCTTGAGTCTACTTTTAAGATCTCTGAGTACTGCCAGTACCAAAACATGAACAGAATGGGTACGACTGTGGAGGATCCATCACATTAGCAGTGAGACAGAATTAGTGCTGCTATAGCACAGATATCACATTAGCAAACTACTACTACTACTAGATATCAGACTAGCAGACTACTACTACTAGATATCAGACTAGCAGACTACTACTACTAGATATCACATTAGCAGACTACTACTACTACTAGATATCAGACTAGCAGACTAGTACTACTGCTAGATATCACATTAGCAGACTACTACTACTACTAGATATCACATTAGCAGACTACTACTACTAGATATCAGACTAGCAGACTACTACTACTAGATATCAGACTAGCAGACTACTACTACTACTAGATATCAGACTAGCAGACTACTACTACTAGATATCAGACTAGCAGACTACTACTACTACTAGATATCAGACTAGCAGACTACTACTACTAGATATCAGACTAGCAGACTACTACTACTACTAGATATCAGACTAGCAGACTAGTACTACTAGATATCAGACTAGCAGACTAGTACTACTACTAGATATCAGACTAGCAGACTACTACTACTAGATATCAGACTAGCAGACTACTACTACTAGATATCAGACTAGCAGACTAGTACTACTACTAGCTAAAACACAGAGTGAACCGGGCAGATTTCTAACATCTAAGCAGATGTATTTTATGCCTTTATAGAGGCTGTACGTGTCTTTGTAAGCCTTGTGCCAGAGACAAGGGTCATGCCTCTCTAGTGCTAAAGAAACACCATTAATTAAGTGTTTGTGCAGGCAGCCACATACTTCTGTTTACTTTTCATAAATTACCGTAGGGCACTTCCTGTAGTTTATTTGCCCTGTCTGAGTTTAAAACTACAATAGAGCACTTCCTGTAGTTTAATTGCCCTGTTTGAGTTTAAAACTGCAATAGGGCACTTCCTGTAGTTTAATTGCCCTGTCTGAGTTTAAAACTACAATAGAGCACTTCCTGTAGTTTAATTGCCCTGTTTGAGTTTAAAACTGCAATAGGGCACTTCCTGTAGTTTAATTGCCCTGTCTGAGTTTAAAACTACAATAGCGCACTTCCTGTAGTTTAATTGCCCTGTTTGAGTTTAAAACTGCAATAGGGCACTTCCTGTAGTTTAATTGCCCTGTTTGAGTTTAAAACTGCAATAGGGCACTTCCTGTAGTTTAATTGCCCTGTTTGAGTTTAAAACTGCAATAGGGCACTTCCTGTAGTTTAATTGCCCTGTTTGAGTTTAAAACTGCAATAGCGCACTTCCTGTAGTTTAATTGCCCTGTTTGAGTTTAAAACTGCAATAGGGCACTTGAGATGACTGAGACCAAAGAAAGAAGCAGAAAAACAAATGGCTTATTTGTGTGTGTGTGTGTGTGTGTGTGCGTACATACGTGTTTGTGTATGTGTGTGTGCGCCTACCTCTGGTCATGATGGTTGGAGTCCAGGTCAGGACAAACACAAACATAATGAAAAGAGAATCCATCTTCCTCCTTCAGTTAGGTACACTACTTCACCTCTCTCTCACTCTCTCTCACACACACACTCTACACCAGGAATAAACACGCCCTGCTGTCACACAGTCCTGACACACACCAGAATGCTTCCTTAAAACATTAAAACAGTGACTGCCTGCTACTTTCTGTCTTACATAACACACACACACACACACACACACACACACACACACGCAAAGTGACAGCAGTCAGGAAGAGGGGGCTGGCCTGAGGTCATATCATGCACTGTGTGTGTTTGCCTGATAAACATGTGTGTGAGAGTTATTGACATCACATCACTCAACTTAACACAGCAGAAGTGCAAACACACACACACACACACACACACACACACACACACACACAGAGACATATCAATGCAAGCAGAATTCAGTATATGAAGCCTAGATATAGGTATGTGAGTATGAGGTTTGGAAGGCAGAAATATTATGCCAAATTAACACAGCAAGAACACACACATTAGATTGACTAGATTCAGGGATGGTTCTAGATTGGTCAGGTTTACATATGGTTCTAGATTGGTAACACTCAGGGATGGTTCTAGAATAGCCAGGCTCAGACATGGTTCTAGAATAGTTCGACTCCAGGATGGTTCTGAAAGGAACTGCCAGAGATGGTTCTAGATTGGTTCCGTTTGGGCATTGTTCTATATTAACTCAGAAATTCAAACTCAAATGAGAATCCCTTTTCTACTCTGATCCACATGTACTACTCCATAGGGAGATATGTGTGTGTGTGTGTGTGTGTGTGTGTGTGTGTGTGTGTACTACTCCATAGGGAGATATGAGAGAGTGTGTGTGTGTGTGTGTGTACTACTCCATAGGGAGATATGAGTGTGTGTGTGTGTGTGTGTGTGTGTACTACTCCATAGGGAGATATGAGTGTGTGTGTGTGTGTGTGTGGTGTACTACTCCATAGGGAACTATGAGAGAGCATGTGTGTGTGTGTGTGTGTGTGTGTGTGTGTACTACTCCATAGGGAGATATGAGAGTGTGTGTGTGTGTGTGTGTACTACTCCATAGGGAGATATGAGTGTGTGTGTGTGTGTGTGTGTACTACTCCATAGGGAGATATGAGTGTGTGTGTGTGTGTGTGTGTGTGTGTATACTACTCCACAGGGAGATATGAGTGTGTGTGTGTGTGTGTGTGTGTGTGTATACTACTCCATAGGGAGATATGAGTGTGTGTGTGTGTGTGGTGTGTACTACTCCATAAGGAACTATGAGAGAGCATGTGTGTGTGTGTGTGGTGTGTGTGTGTGTGTGTGTGTGTGTGTGTACTACTCCATAGGGAGATATGAGTGTGTGTGTGTGTATACTACTCCATAGGGAGATATGAGTGTGTGTGTGTGTGTGTGTGTGTGTACTACTCCATAGGGAACTATGAGAGAGCATGTGTGTGTGTATGTGTGTGTGTGTGTGTATGTGTGTGTGTGTGTGTACTACTCCATAGGGAGATATGAGTGTGTGTGTGTGTGTGTGTGTGTGTATACTACTCCATAGGGAGATATGAGTGTGTGTGTGTGTGTGTGTGTACTACTCCATAGGGAACTATGAGAGAGCATTGTGTGTGTGTGTGTGTGTGTGTGTGTGTGTGTACTACTCCATAGGGAGATATGAGTGTGTGTGTGTGTGTGTGTGTGTGTATACTACTCCATAGGGAGATATGAGTGTGTGTGTGTGTGTGTGTGTGTGTGTGTGTGTGTGTGTGTGTACTACTCCATAGGGAGATATGAGTGTGTGTGTGTGTGTGTGTGTACTACTCCAT
>PYXC01001047.1:50000-52500 GCA_015244755.2 Tenualosa ilisha
GAAACTACTACAGGTTTGGGGGCGTTAAATGCTAACAGGAGAAACTACTACAGGTTTGGGGGCGTTAAATGCTAACAGGAGAAACTACTACAGGTTTGGGGGCGTTAAATGCTAACAGGAGAAACTACTACAGGTTTGGGCGTTAAATGCTAACAGGAGAAACTACTACAGGTTTGGGGGCATTAAATGCTAACAGGAGAAACTACTACAGGTTTGGGGGCGTTAAATGCTAACAGGAGAAACTACTACAGGTTTGGGGGCGTTAAATGCTAACAGGAGAAACTACTACAGGTTTGGGGGGCGTTAAATGCTAACAGGAGAAACTACTACAGGTTTGGGCGTTTCTTCCCCATAAAGGCAATGCCTCGTCATGCACAGTATCTAGGGCCCGACACGTCATGCACAGTATCTAGGGCCCGACACGTCATGCACAGTATCTAGGGCCCGACACGTCATGCACAGTATCCAGGGCCCGACACGTCATGCACAGTATCCAGGGCCCGACACGTCATGCACAGTATCTAGGGCCCGACACGTCATGCATAGTATCTAGGGCCCGACACGTCATGCACAGTATCTAGGGCCCGACACGTCATGCATAGTATCTAGGGCCCGACACGTCATGCACAGTATCTAGGGCCCGACACGTCATGCATAGTATCTAGGGCCCGACACGTCATGCACAGTATCTAGGGCCCGACACGTCATGCACAGTATCTAGGGCCCGACACGTCATGCACAGTATCTAGGGCCCGACACGTCATGCACAGTATCTAGGGCCCGACACGCCGGGTGGATTCATCATGTTAGTTCAAATGAGTTATGGCTTTGATGTTGGAACAAGAATAAAACCCACAAGATACCGTTTATGTGAGGCTTGTGTTTCTGTCAGAAATATAAACTACACATTAACGTGGAGATTATGCACATTTTTCAGTTGACCAACGGAAGCATCACTACTTCTACCCAATCCAAAACTGTTGCCTGTGGATGTTTGATGGCTTGTGGAAGGCTAACCCTCAGAATGGCACCTATGTATGCTATTGGTTACATCTGAATTTACTTTCACACTCTAACATGTCATGTGGTCTTATTGTCAACAAATAAGATCAGCCAGTTTGCTGAGTGCTCTGACTATACCCAGTTAGCCTGTAAGCAAGCTAATTGAGCTAACGCTAAATGTGAGTTTGTCAGAGAAAGTGATGAAGGGGAAGTGAATGATCTTCTGTTTGAACATTTGTTTGAATATTGTTGCTTTGTCCTGCTATTTTAGTCAATAGGGAAGGGGAAGACTTGATCTCTCTCTCACACACACACACACACACACACAGCCTGACTCTTGGTCTTTTTATCTCTTTGGCTCACAGGCTTCTCTCACATGTGCGTGCGCACACACACACACACACACACACACACACACACACACACACACACACACACACGCCTGTCTTGTTCCTCTGAGCATGGAGGAGGGGGCAGGAAGGGAGAATGGGGTTGTTTGGATGAAAGGGAAAGGGAGGAGAGAGAGAGAGAGAGAGTAGAAGGGGAGGGGGGTTGTTACAGGAATGCAAATGACCAGTGGAACAGGTGTATCCACTTACCACTTCCCCCCTCTCTCTCGCTCCCTACCCCCACCCCACCCTCTCTATCTCCCCCCCCCCCCCCCACCCTCTCTATCTCCCCCCCCCTTCTCTCCCTCCCCCTCTCAACTAGAAAACAAATAGCAAGAAACAGCCAGTGAACACCAATAAACAGCCACAAGCCAAATAAACCGCAGCTGGATGTGAGCTGCATGGAGCTGGTTGGGATCATGATGTTCACTCAGGGTCTTTCTCCAGCTGGGCTGTGTGTCCGCTGTAGCCTTCCTCCCTCCCTCTGGCTGGAGCTGGTTGGGATCATGATGTTCACTCAGGGTCTTTCTCCAGCTGGGCTGTGTGTCCGCTGTAGCCTTCCTCCCTCCCTCTGGCTGGAGCTGGTTGGGATCATGATGTTCACTCAATGTCTTTCTCCAGCTGGGCTGTGTGGACGCTGTAGCCTTCCTCCCTCCCTCTGGCTGATGTGTGTGTCTGCGCTGATGTGAACGGGAACAGCTGTTACCTCTCCTCTTTTCCCTTTCCTGATAGGGGTGTGTGTGTTTGTGTGTGTGCCTGAGTTGTGTGTCTGTGTGGGTGTGTGAGGTTAAGATATGTGTGTGTGTGTTGCCGGAGGTTTAGTTGTTTAGCTGTGTTTGAGTGTTGGGATTGGAGTGGAATGTTGACCCTTGTGGGTGGGGCTCCTCTGGTCTCCACGGTGACCTTTGTGAGTGATGCAACATGACTCCGCCCTGAGAGACAGAGAGGCCACTAGCATGAGATGTGGAGGTAAAAGGGGGCGGGGCTCCTACTGCTTGAACACAACTGTCAAACACAACTAACAGAGGTTCAGTCCCTTAGGGGGGAACAGATGCAAACATCTGGACACACACACACACACACACACACACACACACACACACACACTC
>PYXC01001047.1:57500-60000 GCA_015244755.2 Tenualosa ilisha
TCTCTCTCTCTCTCTCTCTCTTCAGTTCAATAGAGCTTTATTGACATGACCAAAATACACATTGCATTGCCAAAGCATTTCTAGTTATACAAGTACAAGTAGTGTGTACACAAAAGGACAAATTAATTATATGCCGTGTGTGTATGCTTGTGTGTGTGTGTGCATGCTTGTGTGTGTGTGCATGCTTGTGTGTGTGTGCATGCTTGTGTGTGTGTATGCTTGTGTGTGTGTGCGTGTGTGTGTGTGTGTGTGTGTGTGCGTGTGTGTGTATGCTTGTGTGCGTGTGTGTGTGTATGCTTGTGTATGTGTGTGTGTGTGTGCATGCTTGTGTGTGTGTGCATGCTTGTGTGTGTGTGCATGTGTGTATGTGTGTGTGTGTGTATGCTTGTGTGTGTGTGCATGCATGTGTGGATGTGATGCATGTGTGTGCAGGGGTGTGTGTGGGTATCTGTACATGGCAATATGTATTTGTGTTGAGGTGACTCTCTCTTGTACTCTTGTTCCTCAGCTAGAGGTATTCTCAGTAACTTGTTGCCCTCTAGGTTTGGAAAGTCAGGATGTATATTTCTGAATTCAGGAAAGAACTGGTTACGTATTTCTGTCCTTTGTCTGCATTCACTTCAAGTGAAATCCAGTTTCTACGGCGCCTTGGTTGCGTTTTTTGTGTTTCTTCTCTAGGTGGCCAAGTCTGTCTATGACTGCCTTTTCTCTAGCCAGACTCTGGCTGCTTAGTCTGGATCTGGTCAGGGTTTCTGTGTCTAGTATTAGTAACTGTGGAGAGGTGGTCTGCCACAGTGTGCTCTCTGTTTAAGGCCAAATAACATTGAAGTTTATGTAGATTTTTTGTTGTTCCAGTCCAATATGATAAGTAGAATGTATAAGCAGTAGAATGTATAAGCAGTAGAAGAAGTAGTTTTGTTTTTTTGCATTTATTGCTTGATTGGGCCAATTTGTTTGAGCAGCGGTGGCAAGATGGCAAGATCCTGAGGCTGCTAGTTAGCTGTGTTAGTCTGATGAGTTCTATTAGATCCTGAGGCTGCTAGTTAGCTGTGTTAGTCTGATGAGTTCTATTAGATCCTGAGGCTGCTAGTTAGCTGTGTTAGTCTGATGAGTTCTATTAGATCCTGAGGCTGCTAGTTAGCTGTGTTAGTCTGATGAGTTCTATTAGATCCTGAGGCTGCTAGTTAGCTGTGTTAGTCTGATGAGTTCTATTATATTGGGTTGGGTGATATTAGGTTCTGATGAGTTCTATTATATTGGGTTGGGTGATATTAGGTTCTGATGAGTTCTATTATATTGGGTTGGGTGATATTAGGTTTCGGTAGTTAGTTGTGTTAAGTCTGGTTAGTTCTATTAATTGGGTGAGATTAGGTTCGTGAGCCTCAAGACCAGCTGGATGAGGGTCTGTTGGACTCATCAAGGGCTTGGAAGCAAAAGGATTAGGGGTCACTTGTTTTTAGGTGTTTTCATGGCTCTTTTTTTCTTGGTTGATTAGTAGTGGGGATTGTCCTAATTCAGCCCTGCATGCATTGTTGGATGTATTCCTCTGTACCTCTGTAGGCATTCCAGGATGGCGGCCGAGTGAAGGGTCTTGCCTTAGAAGGACTTTGATATTACAGGATAGCCAGGCTGATGCTAGTGTATTAGCATTTTGTGTGGATATCAGAGGAAGGTCAGGCCGATGCTAGTGGAATAGCATGCTAACTTGAGTGGATATCAGTGGAAGGCCAGGCTGATGCTAGTGTATTAGCATGCTAACTTGAGTGGCTATCAGGGGTTGTTTCTTCACACTTGTTTCCTGGCCATTTGAACTTAAAGGTCTTACAAACACTGTAGTTCCTTTGACATAATTACCCAGTGATCTTGGCAACGATGCCCATTGTCTGAGAGAAAAAAAACAAACAAAAACAAAAACTAAAATTGACAGACAGTATTCACGGGTCATTATCCTGTAGGAAATTCTTAGCAAAGCTAATAGTTAGCCGAAAAACAAACTGGTGAAGCATCTGCCGCTATGTGCTCAGTAGAAGCTGAGAGACTGTCAGGCGTGCATTAGGATGTTTACATCATCAGCACAAGGCTTCATTAAGATGAATCATTGGAATTGATTAATGGTACAACCTTACACTCCCAGTCCGCTCTCTCCTGTCCAGTCTAGTCATCTCTTGCTGATCCACACACATACACACACACACACACACACACACACACACACACACACACACACATACATACACACACACACATACACACAGAGCTAAGCCCAACATGGTGCTTTGCATACCAAACAAACCTGAGTTCTGTGCACACCTCTGCATACCACACACACACACACACACACACACACAGTGTGCACGTGTCCAGAGTGTGTGAGGAGGTCCTGTGAGATTTGAGAAGGATTAGGAGGATCCAGTATGCTTTTCAGCTCACACACACACATCATACACTGATCAATACTCCTCAGAAGTCTGTGTGAGTGTGTGTGCACTCGGCTTGCTTT
>PYXC01001047.1:65000-67500 GCA_015244755.2 Tenualosa ilisha
TTCCAGCGATGGAAAAGGGAGGGATGGATTAGGGAGGCCGAAAGCAGATAGAATCGGAATGTTAAGGTTTTAGGGCGAGATGCTTACAATTTTCAAACCTCTCTCTGTCCAAACTGGGCTCCGATTTTAGCCAAATCCTTTTGTGAGGCAATGAGTGTCTCCATGATGTTATCCATCGCCTTGAGCTTCTCCAAGATGTGATCCTTTTGCGGTCTATAGCCGCAGTCTGAGTGCCCACAGTTCCCTCAGCTCTGCCCACTGCCTCAACCATGACGGGCAGCCCAGTGGGGCTTTTGACAGCTGTTGCCGTCTTTTTCAATTCTCGATAACCCAGGCCAATGCCCAATCCAATCAGCAAGAAGCCTGTGATCATGGTTCCAAATAGGTAGATTTCTTCAATGTCCTCCACAGAAGGAACTGCCAGACACACGACCCTCCACCTCTCCCAACCGTCCATCGTGTAGCCAGCTGCAAATGTTCCGGCAGGGCAATCAGGTTCCCCCGAACCCGAGCTTCTCCTGGAGAAGATGGTGTCAATTGCATTTAGAGACCAGTTATCAAATCCATAGTTCTCAGTTTGAAGAGCAGGGTGGAGAGAGTCTCTCAGACAGATTCAGTCGAGACAAAGAAGCAAAGCAGGCAAGATAAGGGGAGGGAAGGGAGAGACGAAGAATGCGACCGCCTTCGCTGAGAGCCAGACACACTTGCACACACACACACACACACTTGCACGCACGCACACATGCACATACACGCATACACACTTGCACACACATGCACACACACACATACATGCACACACACTTGCATGCACACTTGCAGCCTTTCACACACACACACACACACACGTCCATCTAGACAACCCTGGTGTGAATCTCATGGGACACACAAGCAGTAAAGAATAATGTACTTCTCTCCCTCTCTCTTTCTCTCTCTCTTCCTCTCTCTTTTGATCTCTCTATCTTTCAGCCAAACCCAGGAACTCTGCGTCCGTGGTAACGGTTGTCGCTGGCGATATGCCGGTGGTTGTGGCGCGGTGTGAGTCTGCCAATGGCCGTCCGGCGTCTCAGATTCTGTGGATGACGGCGGTGAATGGGAACGGCACGGCGTCCACCGTGCAGGAGAACGACAACACAGTGACCCTCCGCAGCGACTACCGACTGACCCCCACACCCGCCGACAACGGCAAAGACATCAGCTGCGTGGTGGAGCACCGGACACAAGCCAAGGCTGACAGCTTCCCCATGAAACTGGTCATCGAGTGTAAGCACGCGTGTGTGTGTGCGTGTGAACAAAGCTTCCCCATGATATGGACCATCAAGTGTGTGTGTGTGTGTGTGTGTGTGTGTGTGTGTGTGTGTTTTCTCAGACCCTCCATGGTGTTTATATTATAATAATTGGTGTGTGTGTGTGTGTGTGTTTTCTCAGACCCTCCATGGTGTTTATATTATAATAATTGGTGTGTGTGTGTGTGTGTGTGTGTGTTTTCTCAGACCCTCCATGGTGTTTATATTATAATAATTGGTGTGTGTGTGTGTGTGTGTGTGTGTGTGTGTGTTTTCTCAGACCCTCCATGGTGTTTATATTATAATAATTGGTGTGTGTGTGTGTGTGTGTGTGTGTGCGTTTGTCTTCCCAGACCCCCCCATGGTGTCTATTGTTGGCTATGATAATAACTGGTATGTTGGACGCACCAATGTGGGAGCTCACCTGTCAAGCTAAAGCCAACCCCATCCCTACTACTGTTACCTGGAGAACGTGAGTGACACACACACACACACACACACACACACACACACACACAACACAAGCGTTTTGACACACTACCTTCTCGGGTAACGCAACTGGTTAATTGAATGGACATGCAGCAGGTGAAAATGCTCTTTGCCAATGATGTGCATCCCGTTTCATGATGTCATAAAGTCGTATGTCCAGCAGTTTTGATTGGCTCAATGTCTTCCTCGTCCGAGAACAACGACACCATTTCTTCAGCTGCTGCTTTTTGTGCTGATGCTTCATCATCATCAGGAGCAAATGGCCAGAGGCAGGAGGCATCATGGGAGGAAGAGCTGGACTAGGGGAAGTTGGTTTGAAATGGTTTCAGCTGTTGGACTATCGTGTGCTGTTCAGGAGGCGTTGGGTGTGAGAGTTGTAGGGTGTGTGGGGGTGTGTGGAGGCGTTGGGTGTGAGAGAGGTGTGTGTGTGTGTGTGTGGAGGTGTTGGGTGTGAGAGTTGTAGGGTGTGTGTGTGTGTGTGTGTGTGGAGGCGTTGGGTGTGAGAGTTGTAGGGTGTGTTTGTGTGTGTGTGTGGAGGCGTTGGGTGTGAAAGTTGTAGGGTGTGTGGGGGTGTGTGGAGGCGTTGGGTGTGAGGTGTGTGTGTGTGTGTGTGTGGAGGCGTTGGGTGTGAGAGTTGTAGGTGTGTGGGGGTGTGTGGAGGCGTTGGGTGTGAGGTGTGTGTGTGTGTGTGCACGTGTGCGCGTAGCTTGTGCTGCTCGGGAGGC
>PYXC01001047.1:70000-72500 GCA_015244755.2 Tenualosa ilisha
TCCTCTTCTCTTTTCACACACACACACATACACACACACAGCTGACATCTCCTTGCCCTGTCCACATATATCAGCCCTCTTGCTTCCTTCTCTTTCTCCTTTTTGTCCTCTCTCTCTCTCCTGTCTCTCTTTCTCTCCTTCTCTCCTCTTTCTCTCTCAATCACTCTTTCAGAGAAGTGTGTCTCTCTAGTTAAAACACCCTTATGCCCCCCCCCACACACAACCACATGCACAAATCTTGTATCCTCTTTGCACTGTTTTTTCTGTGTGCGTGTGTGTTTTTGTGTATCTGTTTGTATGTCCGTGTGTGTGTGTGTGTGTGTGTGTGTGTGTGTGTGTGTCTGCATGCGTGTGTGTGCGCACGTGCCTATGCATTTGTAGACTAATAGAGGTCAGTGTTGTGTGATTGAGTCAGTGTTAGTGTGTGTGTGTGTGTGTGTGTGAGAGGCATGATTGTGTATATGTGTTAATCGTAAGTACAATACAGTCAGTGCGCTCATACACACACACACACACACACACACATATATATATATATATATACACACACAGAATTAGTCAGTAGTCAGGCAAGGACTGTGTGTGTGTGTGTGTGTGTGTGTGGCTCTGAGGTAATCTTGTCTCTCCCTCCATCAGTCATCTCACATCCATCCATCCATCCGTCCATCCGTGCTTCTCTATCCCCCCCCCCCCCCCCCCCTCTGCATGGGACCCAATCTCTCTTCCTCTCCATGACAGGAGACCCCAGCTGCTCGGTCCAGTACACACACACACACTCACACGCACAAGCACACACACTCACACGCACACACTCACACGCACACACACACACGCACACACTCACACGCACTCACACTCAGAGCTTGGTCTTTTCAAAAAACTAAGATAGCTCATCCCTCTCTACCTTCTCTCATTCACACCTTCTTCCCCCTCTCTTCCTCTCTCTGTCTCTCTCTTCCCCTCTCTCTCTCTCGCACACTAACACCCTGCTCTCCTGCTCGCACTCTCTCTCTCTCTATCCCTCTCTTTCTCACACACAGATCCTCCTACAGACCCGTCCAATGCTGGGGTGGTAGCAGGTGTGGTCATCGGCAGCCTCCTGGCGCTCCTATTGGTCGGCGCTCTGGTGGCCATCTTGGTGACGCACAGCCGCCGACAGCAGCAGGGTTACCGCGGTAACCAAAAGGGTGGGGCCTTTGACATTAAGTCCCGCCTCTTTGGCTCCAAGGCCAGTAAAAACGGCAGCGGCCCTGGCAACGGCCCTAGCAACAACAACGGCCCCATCTACACCTACCGAGAGGGCGTGTCTGGGGGCGGGCTCACGGAGAAGGCGTCTAATCACGGTCTTCTGTCGACCACGCCCACGGCGCAGGACATCCTGCTGAGCAGCGAGATGGACGAGGCGGAACGGAAGAAGTTTGACCAGCTGGTGGACGACGAGGACGACGAGCGCTACGACCACTTCACCGCCGCCGGCCCCATCCTCCAGCTCCGTCACCATGACGACCAGCCGCATGGCGACTATCTGGACGATGACATGGAGTCACAGAGAGACGGATCAGTCATCTCACGGACCGCCGTCTACGTCTAAGACTGTCTCACACACACACACACACTCACACACGCACGCACCTCACGGACCGCCGTCTACGTCTAAAGACTATCTCACACACACACACTCACACACGCACGCACCTCACGGACCGCCGTCTACGTCTAAAGACTATCTCTCACATACACACACACACACAAACCTCACAGACTGCTGTCTCTATTTAGAGACACACACACACGCACACACACACACACACACACACACCTCATGGACCGCCGAATATGCGTAGAGACCGGGAGAGAGAGAGACGTGTGTGTGTGCGCACATGTTATTTGCCCCTCGGAAAGGGGGAAGTTAGACGGATGGACTGATGGGTGAATGGAGGGATAGAGGGATGGATGGAGACACTGGGAGATGAGTGGACAGCTGATAAAGGGAGAGTATTGTGACCAAAAACAGAGACAATCTTCTGCTTCCTGCATAACCATGAACGCACGCACACACACACACACACACACACACACACACACACTCACACACTCAAATCTGCCTGAGTCACTGCTGTACTGGTATTGCTAGTAGTTGCCCTTCCGAGGGTGCAGTTATGTGTGTGTCTGTGTTAATGGGAGACACACACACACACACACACACTCATTGTGAACAGAAGCACTGGCCAGCAGTGATGATGAATGCAGTCAGAGGTGCAGGAGGCATCAAACAGCACATTAGGGGTGTGTGTGTGTGCACAGCATGTGTGTGTGTGTGTGTGTGTGTGTGTAATGAGATGTGACGCAGCCTCTGTTGACCTATGCTGGACAGATGCTGCCGCTAGACACTATGACGGGATTAGATGACTCTCCATCTCTCTCTCTTACACACACACACACACACACACACACACACACACACACACACACTAAGTGTCAATGTATGACTGTGTACTGT
>PYXC01001047.1:82500-85000 GCA_015244755.2 Tenualosa ilisha
ATTCTTCGCTCCAAACGCCCCAAATCCGACAGACCGCAAATAAAAGAGCTGTCTGCCGCAGACGCGCACCACAGATCAGTATCGCTGGATGACTATTTGGGTTGACTTTACGCTATTCTCTTCATCGGACACTTGTCTTAAGTGACATATTGTGGGTAGATGTGTTTTCTGCTTAAACAACGCACGTTACTCATTTTAAATGTGGGGTTTTAGCCAGCATAAACCCTCTTCTCTTACGGTACTGCGCACCGCCTGTAAGTCTTATATCCGTAGGTAGTACAGGAGGAGAAATATTTTTCAGACATCAGATATTTCTTTACCTTGTGTTACTGAAATGAATGAACTATTGATACAATAAACTCTTAATACAATAAACAAACAAAACAAAAACAATATTATAATTTCTGAAGCTTTACCTGTATTGTGTAACTACACAAATTGCAATGCATTACAATTATCAAGACACTAACAATAAAGTGCATATAGCACTTCGTCCACTTTTGCCTTGTTCAAGTGAATTGTAAAAAAAGTCATTACTGATTGTCTCTTGATTTACCTTACCTTACTCGAGGAGAGGAGGATGTATGTAGTCCTATCTGAGAGGAGAATGTATGTATGTGAGAGGAGAATGTATGTATGTGAAAGGAGAATGTATGTATGTGAAAGGAGAATGTATGTATGTGAAAGGAGAATGTATGTATGTGCGAAGAGAATTTATGTATGTGAATGTGAAATATGTATGTATGTATGTATGTGAGAGTGAAAATATATATGTACATGAGAGGAGAATGTATGTATGTGAGAGTGAAAACATGTGTATGTGAGAGTGAAAACATGTGTATGTGAGAGTGAAAACATGTGTATGTGAGAGTGAAAACATGTGTATGTGAGAGTGAAAACATGTGTATGTGAGAGGGCCAGAATGAATAATGTCTTGAAGGGCCCCTCATACCGTCAGACCTTACACACTGTTACACCGTCAGACTGTCACACTGTTACACCGTCAGACTGTCACACCGTCAGACTGTCACACTGTTACACTGAGTACGTTGTGAGTCACACTGTCAGAGTTAGAAGGGAGTCATTTTAATGTACACAGTCAGAGTCATGTCATTGGACACCTCATGTGATGGTCACATTCAGAGCTCTGTAGGCAGAAAGGGACGCTTGAGACACCTGATGCGACTACATCTTTGAATTCTAGATTGCCTCCTGACACACAGTCTGAAGAGAAAACCTGGATAGAAACTTTCTGTCTTTCAAGTTAAATATTGCCTAATAATGTACCAGCTCTAAGTGCCGGCATAGTGTAAAAGTACACACACACACACACACACACACACACACACACACACACACACACAAGCTCCAGGCAAGCCATATGGACAACAGATTGATAGATGAATGGTGGCTACTCTGTTTTCCCATAATGCACCTCTCCAGGGGTATCTGATATATGAGGTCAGAATGTTCTCAGGTACCTCCACACTGGTTCACTGTATCGATCTGTGAGTGTGTGTGTGCGCATGTGTGGCCTCTTTGTACCTCTGACAGCATTCTGTCAGACCTTGAGAGGGAGTGTGTGTGTGTGTTTGTGTGTGTGTGTGTGTGCACGTGCTATTTGAGGCTGAGAGTTTGTATGCAAATGTGCGAGTTGACCTTTTCTGTGTGACATTTGTAGAAATGAGTGCAGGTCTTTTCTAGCAGAGAGAATAACCTGTGTGTGTGTGTGTGTGTGTGTGTGTGTGTGTGTGTGTGTGTGTGTGTGTGTGTGCTCATCCAACTGAAAGAATAGGTACAGTGCAAACACAGGGCTATTAATATTCACTCTGCCACTGATGCCACCACCACCTGCCTGGAATACACACACACACACATTTTACTCCTCATACTTAATTCCACTGTGTGTGTGTGTGTGTGCATATAATATAACCTGATGAGGGTGTTAAAGAAAGGTGTGTGTGTGTGTTTGTTTGTTGTTTGTGAGTGTGTGTGTGTGTGTGTGTGTGTGTGCATGTGTGTTTGTGTGCATGCATTCTTGATGAACATTCCTGATGAGGGTGTTAAAGAAAGGCGTGTGTGTGTTTGTGTGTGTGTGTGTGTGTGTGTGTGTGTGTGTGTGTTAGAGGTGGTGGCATTCTCTTATTCCCACATGAGGTGGGAATCTTTCCTCCTTAATCTTTCCACACAGGAAATCGTGTGTGTGTGGGGGTGTGGGGGGGTGGGGGGTGCAATGGTGTGGTTGTGTGTTTGTGTGTGTGAGAGAGAGCGAGAGACCGCAGAACCCTGTCTCTTGGCACCACCTAGGGTTAGGTGTGTTTGTGTATGGGTGTGTGTGTGTGTGTGTGTGTCACACACACACACACACACACACCCATACACATACACACACACACACACACACACACACATACACACACACACACAAACACACACACACACCTATACACATACACACACACAAACACACACACACACACATACACAGGCTGAATGCAAG
>PYXC01001048.1:0-75342 GCA_015244755.2 Tenualosa ilisha
GGGACATCAGCATTACTGAACAACACTGGTGATCTTAAGGAGGGAAGTTCAGTGACTCTGACCTGCAGCAGTGATGCCAACCCACCAGTGGAGAACTACACCTGGTATAGAAGGACTGGAGATGAAACTGCTGCAGTAGACTCAGGAGAGACCATCACCTTCACTCTGACCTCCACCACTGCTGGACTTTACCACTGTGAGGCTAAGAATAGAATTGGAAGTACATCTGCAACAGTCAGGTCTTTTTGACAGGTAAACATTGTAACTTCACCTTCATTGTATGGATTTATGTTGAATTGTTGCAGTCTATAGATTAAACTCTGTGCTCACAAGTCTCATGCATCTTTCTAATATGTAAATCAGGCTCAGGTGTGGTTGTGATTGCTGGAGGAGCCGGTGCTTTTCTCATAGTCCTCATAATGGTGCTGGCTGTCGTTATGTTTCAGTGAGTGACAAAGAAGTATTTTATATCATACCCTACAAAGTGTCGCTCTGTTCTTTAAGTCTGCTATAACTCTGTGTCATGTTTTTTGTTTGTTTGTTTGTTTGCTTGTTTGTTTGTTTGTTTTTTTAACAGGAGAAGGAAGACAGCAACCGCCTCAACCAGCAACTCAGTCAGTAAGACACAGGTGTGTGGTCAGATGAACCATGTGTTGACAAAGTCATTCACACAATTTCAGCCTATGTCTTTGATGATTATCATACCATAGAGGAAGTGTACAGTGGAGTATGTCACATTTCTGTTTCCCTAGCTTACCCTTATTGTTCATTTTTTTACACTTCCAAATGTGACATATTATCCTGACTGTACTGATATGGTTCATACGAATCTCATTCTCTCCCACAGGGTTCTCCTGACAGTGATTATGCCAGCTATAGCCCTGTGACCTCTGACCCTGCCCAGAACCTGGACTCAGATAACCCTGATGATGTCCAGTATGCCAGTGTTCAGTTCAAGAGCTCCAGAGGGCACTCTACTGCTCAGAAGCCCAAATCCCAACAGCAACAGGAGGAGAAAGTGGAGTACGCAGCAGTCAACTTCTCCAGGCACACTGCTGCCATCAAGTGAGTAGACTGGGACATTGCAAAAAAAATGTACACTAGTGCTTTGATTCACATTATTTCCTAAAGTCAAGCGAAATCAAGCCAGCTTTATTGTCAATTTCTCCACATATACTAGACATACCATGGAATTGAAAGTCTGGAGAGATGCACAACTGATAAGACATTTCCTAGCACTAAAAAAAAAAGTGCATAGCAGATAAGGACACTATTTAAAACCCTATACTGCAGATTAAAGCCATTTCCTAACAAGCAACATCACAAGACAAAAAGATCACAAGAAAAAAACACAAAAGAATGTCACAAGCAGCAAAAAATTCTGTATGATGTGTTGTGATAGTGTAAACATGCAGAATGAAGTGCAAAAATGTAATTGTGCAAAAAGATGTGTTTTCATGCTGTATACAAAAAAAAACAAACTTCAGGGCCCACAAAACAAAAAGATCACAAGACAAAAACACAAGAATGTCACAACATGCAGAATGATGTGCAAAAATGTAATTGTGCAAAAAGATGTGTTTTAATGGTGGAAGAATATAAACAGCAGCAACTTCAGAGCCCAGAGTTTTTGGGGGGCAGAGAGGAGGGGGTGGGAGAGAGGGAAGAGAGGGGAAAGAGTTCAGTTTCTTGATGGCCTGGTGGATAAAGATGTTTTCTAGTGTGGTGGAGCAGGCATGGATCACCCAAAATCTCCTCCCAGAGGGCAGGAGGCCGAAGAGGTTGTGTGTGGGGCGGCTGGTGAGACGCTCTCACTGGCACCCCTATAGAAAGTGCCCATGATGGCTCTTGCTCGCTTGAGTTTGAGGAGGAACTAGAGACGCTGCTGTGCTTTCTTCTCATGCAGTGTTGGTGGTCCAGGAGAGGTCGACACTTATGTGCATCCCCAAGAATTTGGTGCTGCTCTCTTTCTCCACAGCAGCACCATTGACAGTCAGTGGTGGGTGTTGGGTGTGACCTCTCCGGAAGTCAACGAAAATCTCCTTGGTCTTGCTGACATTCAGCAGGAGGCTGCTGTGTCTGCACCATGTGGTCAGGAGGTCGACCTCCTTCTTGTAGTTGGTCGTCGTTCTTGGGGGAAAGCACACTGTTACCCCTGCTAGAATGGTTGTAATTACACTACAGACAAACAATGGAGCATTTTTGATATTAGATATTTAGTCTGTGTGATCATTGCCTCAGTGTATTTAACACCCTTATTTAACACCATCATTGTTGTCCACAGCACCAGTGCAGATGCAGATGTCTACAGCGCCATCAACAAACCAAGACAGAAGAAGAACTGAGATCAGCATGCAACACACTAGTGTGAGTGTAACATCTTCAGTAGGGAAATTCAACATTCTCTCATGAACCTGTCAAGAGTTCATCCATACATGTATTCATAATATTTTTTCTTTCCCTTAATTCATACCATGTATCAGTGTGCAAAATACTCATCAATACTCTGGGTGGTGCTCACCTCCCGACTGTTACGCAATACCGATCTAAATTTACTCAACATGCAGTAGGCTTCTAACCTTACAATATTTCATGGATGCAAACCAATCAGTCTGATGTTGCACTGGCAAAATTAGTATGGATGCACGTTGTTTTATAACAAAGACAGACAAAGTTGTGCATCACACTGCAGACCTGAGAACAGTACCAATCTGGTGCACTTAAAAGAGCTATTGACTGAATAAGTTTCAGGTATAGCCTATCGGCACACAATCAGCGCACTTGCAAATGCCTGCAGTGTGATGACAGATTGTGTGACATTTAATAATCTACAGCAAATATGATCAGACAGATTAAAATTTTGCTTTTGAGGCTTTTAGGCGGTCTAATGGGTTAATCAGGGGTGTCACACACCACCATGTATCCATTCATTTAGTGTGATTGACTGGAGTTTCTCCTGTGTAAGCTTGAGTGTTATAGAGCTAGAGTGTTTTTTTTTTCTTTCTTTAAAACAAACAAACAAACAAACAAACAAATACTGTATATAGTGTGGTAGTATGTGCTTTGTTTAATAATTGTGTTTTTTTTTATGAGTAAAGTGGAAATCAAGTGTAAATACAATAACTGTTTAAATTATTATTTAAATGACAATGACCTTGGCTCAATTGGGAAAGTTGGTAAGAAAAACATAAGAATGAGAATCTCTTGTGCAACCAGAATATTCGGCTATTTAATGTTTTGACTGAATTAATGAATTGACTGAATTGAAAGTGGGGGTGGTGGTCGCGTAGTGGTTAAGGAACCTGGCTAGCGTGTAAGTAGCCTGAAAAGTTGTGGGTTCGAATCCCGGCTGCCACCGTTGTGCCCTTGAGCAAGGCACTTAACCCTAAGTTGCTCTAGGGGAGACTGGCCCTGAACATTTGATAGTTGATGAGTTGTAAGTCGCTTTGGATAAAAGCATCTGCTAAATGCGTAAATGTAAATGAATTATATTCATTGTATCTGGGCAATGTGTGAGAATATGGTTTTATTGTGTCTGCAGGAATTTAGACCTGCATTTAAAATGTTTACAAACATAATTCATTATGCATATACAATATTTTATATCGTGTACTGTGTCATCTAATACAGATTATTTGGTTATTTTTAAATAGAAATTTATAAAATATTAATCCACTATTTTCATAATGAATAAACATATTTTAAAAATCTTTTTCTTTTTTTTTTGTTATTTAATTTATTGTTTCTCCTTTGCTCTTGACTTTTTTCTGTCATTAACCAATGCATGTATCCAAGTGACATCTTCTGCCACACACCTGTACAGACACCTGTGCTAATTCTATTCCTAGCAATCCATCATCCAAACCACCATGACCACACTCTTGGTCTTCTAACACATATCTGCTGCCATTGTTTCTGGATTAGATCCAATGTGGTACTGATGCTGTTCTGAAACTGATCCATGGAATTCCACACGTTTGCCACCTGCATGTTGTTTCAATCTTACAGACAGGCTCCTACTGCTGGGCAACTGGACAGTGTACAACTTCTAATATCCTGCAGAGGGAGCTAGTGATTTACACTAACCGTCTTACAGTCCCAGTTTCTGTGGAGGGCCAATAATCAGAGCTCCCCTGGTGTCCAAAATCTCTCAGTGAAATCAGAGGCACTTGCAGAGTGAACGAAAATGACTGGGCTGCTCACAGTTCTCAGGAAGGCTTCTATCAGCATAAAATTAAGGATATAGTGGCATGATTCTCTGATGCTCAGGAAAGGTGATTGAATGTCTTCTGTCAAAGCTCCTTTAGCACATAAATGTATCTGTGGGGGATAAATCATGCCAAAATCATGTCCAATGAAGCTGGTACTTGACAATGACTCCTACCCTCCCTTAAGTGTAAATGAAGTCGGGCTCTCTCATAGTAAAAGCACAGTGTTCTTCTTATATGTCCCTATAAATTCATCTTTATGTTTTCCTTGGACCCCGTGTTGATGTTTTCCAGTTAGGTCAAGGTGAAGTCGGTTGTGGAAGGACAGACAGACAGGCCTAACGCAAAAGGGAACCTGCAGAGGGAGTGAAGTCTCTCACTCTTTCTGCTTGTCAATCGATGGATCTGAGCTCTCCCTGGTGGCCAAAGTTTAAAGTGCACACACATATCATTCAGCTTCACACTTGTTTGTCACTAAACTAATCAACTAATGGTAACATGCGCTAACATTAATCTGTTATGTACAAACATAATGTTTCTGTACCTTGGACACATGCTGATAAGCATCATGGAGGAAGTCTCAGAGTCAGAGGGGAGCAAAAATGTCATGTGGTCTGTGCCAGTTAGATGCCTCTTTAAGTGTGAAAATGTCATGTGATCTGTGGCAGTCAGTGTGCAGTGCAAGTTTACACTTCACAAAAACTAGTTCAAAGGACAGTTCATACAGAAAAAGAAAATGATTGAAGACGTGATGAAAATAATAGACATTCATATTCCACTACTGGAACTGACAACTCAGTGAGTGAGTATTTCTGTGCTTATCTTTTCAAATATGTAAGCCCTCCTTATAATCAGCTGCCTATCACTACA
This sequence comes from Tenualosa ilisha, assembly GCA_015244755.2. NCBI lineage: Eukaryota > Metazoa > Chordata > Actinopteri > Clupeiformes > Clupeidae > Tenualosa > Tenualosa ilisha. The sequence goes on from PYXC01001048.1 coordinate 5,079, forward strand.
ATCTCCAACTTTTGTGGATATTATTTGTATGTTTGATTCATCACAGATTCTACTAGGCAGTAATCCTATATCACCAAACTTTAATCTGGACCCAAAGAGTGATTCAGAATCTGAACTAGTTCAAGTTCAAAAGTTCTTTAGTTATTAATGTGTTAAGTTCACACATTCACTTGTTTAGTCCATGGGCAACATTACCAATGAAAGAAGAAGAGAGAATAGGAGGAGGAGAAAATAGAGCATCAGTGATGAGGTCTCTTCCTGTTCTCAAAGTCAACCACAAGCCGCTTGTACATTTAGATCAGTCTGTGAACATGCATCTGTTCACCATTGTACTGATTCTCATCGAACACATAGTTGCTAAGTCGCAAGACTGAACCCCACCATTTGTGTTTTCAGTTCAACCACATTTGAGTGCACCAGCAAGGATGAGAGCAGCTCTTTCTATTACTGTGGCTCTGCTAACTGCCCTCACCATAAGTCAAGGTAAAAAAAAGACTTACTGATTGTAGAGATCACATATGTATTAGACACCCTAATATAAAGTTGATAAGGTTTGTAAAATGGAATTGGTTGCACTGCATACTACATGAGACCAGGCCTATTAATTAGATTCCACTTATAGACCTCTTTTGTGTTTACAAACATTGTGTCATAAACATTTTACATTCTGTTGCCAGTGTGCATGTTGGTTGCAGAAAGCCACCCTACCTACCCTGTACCGTAAAACTGGTGATTTTCAGAAGCGTCTTTAAAGGCTTATCAAGTAATCTTGTGCTTAATGACTTTAATACCTGATTTTGACCGTCTATCAAGTGTATGTTCAGTATTCCTTGCTGACAATAATCATTATTTGCACCTTCAATCTATTAAGGCATAACAATTATTAAAATAACGTGTCTGCTTTGCGGAAAGTATTCTGATCATGGTGAACTTCACATACGGATATTAGCTGACCGTGAGGTGGCAACAGTTCTGTAACTAACTGAACAGAGCTGTGCCGTCTAGATGTAAAACCAGTAACGAGTGAAATTTCAGTGTGAAAGTAGGCTAGTTGTGTAGTTTAAGACAGGATGTTGTCGATGAGTGTTAGCCAAGTAGGCTAGCTATAACGTGTCACTGTCAGTTTTTAGGAAGGTCATGGCATGTTTAATGTTGATATATATCAATATCAATTACACATGATTACATGGCCAATAAACTACAACGTTAAATAGGACACACACAGCCTCAGAGGAAACCACAAGTGAATCACACTGACTTCATAGAGCCAGTTAGATTTGACGGCACTTGTGCACGGACACTGCACACAAACACTGACTTTTACTACTTTTCTTTTGATCTCTGTCAAGGGGAATACTAGAGGTCCAAAGCTAGTTTGGACAAATATGGTCAAACACAGAATGCTCTTTCTATTATCTGTCTAACGCTAATGGCTTGGGCAGATATGTCAGATGTACATTTGTGTCTAAACATAGACTGTGTATTGTTACGCACAAAGTTAGACACAATGATAAGAACTGTTAAATTCCAGATCAGACTGGGGCTTACTTGAATCTGATAAAGATCATGAGAGAATGCACATTTTAATTTGTGTAAATAAATAAATGAATAAATAAATAGATAAAAATAGTTTGATTCTTTCATATCTTCAGTCTTCAGGACAGAGTGATCTTGCTTCCTCTTTTTTTCATTTCTAAAAAAAAATGTATTTCAGCAGCTCACCAGCAAACCACACAGACCCTCTTAGATGCAACGTATAATAAAGACACACACACACATGCACGCACGCACACATGCACACACACACACACACACACACACACACACACACACACACGCAGAATATAAAAACATAGCAGTAATTTCCCACATGTAAATAGGCAATAGTGTAGTATACTGTATGTGAATGTACATATGTATGTGTACAGACATTATTTTACTTCTATAGGTAAATCCCGTGCTCAGGAAGTGCTGTTTAACAGAATGCTGATTTACAACAGGATGTGAATAATGACACAAAATAACTGGTGAACACATGCTGGAATTGAGTAGAACTGTGTAGTATTTGTATTGCTAATTGACCTATTTATTGACATTTACATTCAAGCAAGGTGATCATGGCCCATGGACAAAACTGGTCTTTTACAATTGTAATGTTATATGTTCTTATTTTCAGGAGGTCCTGGTCAAAAATGGGAGGTGACTATGACTCATGACAGTATCTGTGCTGTGACTGGATCATCAGTGGTCATGCCCTGCTCTTTCACTCATCCATCTGGACTCACAGTGACTAAAAAATTCTGGCTAATTAACCCTAGAGAGGATGGTGAAATGACTGACATATCTACAACTGAACAGTATAAGGGGCGAGTGAAGTACAGTACAGGGACCAAAAACTGCACACTGACTCTGAGAGATGTGAGAGTCACAGATACAGCTGAGTATCATGCCAGAATTGAAACAAACAGTCCAGTGGAGAAGTGGCGATCAAAAAGTAAAGTAAAGCTCACAATTGAAGGTAAAATAACAAAAAGAACAATAAATAGAAAAATAAAAGTGGGCATCAATCATTTTTGACACTAATGTTCACAAATGTTTATGTAAAAATAATCCCAGAGGCATAACTTATAATTACAGAATTATTTTATGATTTTGCAGAGCTTTTTGTCCAGACATCCCAACCAGCGATTGAGGGGAAAGAAGTGAAGCTGAGCTGCAAGAGCCGTTGCTTTCTGAGACAAGACTCCAAGATACTGTGGAGAAAGAATGGGAAGATTTTACATGATACTCAAGCAAACAGCAATGAGATGATACTCCGCAACATTAGGATTGAGAATGAGGGCAACTATTCCTGTGCATTAGAAGGCCAAAGGGATCATCCATCTCCACCAGTGAAGCTCAATGTCATGTGTGAGTACAGGAGTGAATGTTAATATAACTGGCACTGGAACAAGTAATGATGTAACAAACAATACAAATGCAAACAATAATACACATTAGAAATGCATTGACATGCAATGATAACTATTTAATCAAAATACTATGTTTACTTTAATATTAATGGATGAGGTCTTGTGATATATTTATCCTCCAGACTCTCCAAAGAACACCTCAGTTTCTGTCAGTCCTGCTGGTCAGATTCTTATAGGAGCATCCGTGACTCTGACCTGCAGCAGTGATGCCAACCCACCAGTGGAGAACTATACCTGGTACAGGAAGACTGGAGATGAAACTACTACAGTAGACTCAGGAGAGACCATCACGTTCAATCTGACCTCCACCACTGCTGGACTTTACCACTGTGAGGCTAAGAATAGAATTGGGAAGAATTCTACATCAGTCAAGGTCTCTTTAGCAGGTAAACAGCAACAAAGTCTGTAAGTAATTCTCTGCATTCTTTTGCTGATTTTCTTTGCATTTTGTAACACCCACTCGGTGCAATATGCATACACAAGAGTAATTTATTCCAATACCCATGGATTAAACTGGAGTATTTATGTGTGAGTCTCAGTGGCAATGCAACTTTTGTAATCAGTCCCAGGGGGACAAGGAGTGGCTGCAATTGCTGGAGGTGCTGGTGCTGTCTTCCTGGTTGTCATGGTGATGCTGGCTGTTATTATGTCCAGGTGAGTGACAAACCAGTATTTGATACAAATGCTCAACAAAGCACTTGTCTGTTGCTCGAGCCTGATACAACTCTGTGTTAATTGTGTTGAAGGAGGAGAAAGACGGCACCCAACTCAATTGGTGACTCCTTCAGGACGACTCAGGTATGTCATAGCGGTAGCAGAAATTATTATTGTACAAGTACATGCCGTTGGTAAACAAAACATGAAGAAACTGTACTGAAATGGAACCTGTAATGTTCCTTCCACTAACTGTTTGGAATAAATAATTGTGTGTGCACACATTATCTCTCATTATCTGTTTTCCCACTTTCAAAACTATACAGTGTTGATTGCCTGTATGGATTATGATTACTCAGGGATCTATTATGGGAATCTCATTCTCTCTCGTGCCCCACAGGCTGTTGCTGATAATGACTACATCAACGTCAACCCAGTGACCTCTGACCCTGACCAGAGTGCAGATGCCGGAGATCCGGATGATGTCCAGTATGCTAGTGTTCAGTTTAAGAACTCCAGAGGACAGCAGGAGCCCCCTCACTCCACTGCTCAGAGGCTAAGACTCTCCGAACCCCCCACACAGCAGAAAACGGAGGAAGTGGAGTATGCAGTGGTCCATTTCTCCAGGCACACTGCTGCCACCAAGTGAGTAAAATGGGATATTGCAAATAAAATGCACACTTTTGCACAGATTCACATTCTCTCCTAAAACACACTGCTGCCCCCTTCTGAATAGACAAACAAATGAGCTTTGTTTCTATACATTAAGATGTAGTATACGTATGACCTTGGTTTGTCTGTGTGATCATTGTCTCAGTGTGTTTATTTCTAAAAACCATCACTGTCTAAAGCATCAATGCCGATACTGCCACCAAGTGAACAGAATGGGGAATTACAAATTTGTAATATTTTTGTCCAACACTTTTCCTTTCATTATTTCCACTGGTGTTTAAATGTATGTAACCTTAGAGGATAATTTGACTGTAGTGGCTGGGGACGTGATGGGAAGTGGCCCAGCTACAGCAAAAGAGTGCAACAAAATGGGCCTTTTTATGTGTCATTTCTCGATTTCATGAGATTTCTTAAGATCGTTGTTGTTTACAGCACCAGTGCAGATACAGCCCTTTACAGCACCATCAACAAACCAAGGAAGTAGAAGCACTGAGATCAGCACATAAATATACCAGTGTGAGCAACTGACTGATGAGCCAATTACATCTGCTGTAGAGAGATTTCAAAATTCTCTCATGAACCTGAGAAGAATTTATTCGTTCATTCATTCACTATTTTGATTTCTTCTCTCTTCCCAACCATTTACATGTGTCAGTTGATTTAGTTGATGTATTTAGTTAATGCAAAAAACACACACCTCTATCAATGTGGGATTTATGTAGTGTATTATTTATTGTACTTTATTTTATTACTATTGCAGTCTTCCCATATTGAGACAATATGTCATTTTAATACTTTGCAATAATAAAAATAAGAATGTCCTCTTTTGCCGTGAAAATAGGCTATTTAATCAGAGATGGGGACTCGGACATGATGGGACTTGGACTTGAGTCGCACTTAAGACTTGAGACTCGAGCTCTTAAGACTTGGACTTGACTCGAGATTTGAGACTTATGAACATCTAGATTTATTTATTATTTACACAAATCTCAGGCTGGATGTAATTCCCTTCCATATGTGATATTTTTGATGTATGTATCTATGTATGTATCTATCTAGCAAATACTATATCAATATCACCATATGTGTTACCCACACACCCACACTTGAGTTGGACCTGCTCCTCAAAGACTCGAGACTTGACTTGGACCCGAGCTCAGAGACCTCAGACTTGACTTGGACTTGCAAACTTGTGAATATCATTTAATCCTTTGTGTTTTATATGTTTCATATCTTTTTTCAATAGTTAGATTAGATTTATTGTGTGTGAATTTATATTCTCATAAAAAAATAAAAAACAAAACATGATTTGCATGATTAAAATTATTATTTAAAAATAGCTTTTGTTTGTTTGTTGAATTCATTTCTTTCTTTAACCTTCTCCACTTTGTCGAGGTCAAGATCAAGATACAGTGAATTGCTAAAGGAAATGGGAGAAACAGTCGACAGAATATAGAGCCTGTGCCCCTTTCAGCTCTGGTCCAGCCGTTTCTGTGAGCTCCCTCTGGTGGCCAAACTCTAGAGAGCACAAACATCTACTAGTATCACAGGCAGAGAACCCCTGCAGTCCTCATGCCTCTGTTCATGTTCGTGTCCCTGTACTGTACGACAAAACAAACCAATTACAGATGGCAAAAAGCGTTTGTAGGCAGACATTTCTGCAGCTGGCAGGGGTGTGACATGAAGGAATCTTGTAAAGCTGGCGTTTTAAAGTCCAGTTCCTCCAGCGTAAGGGTTTTGATAATCAGACACATAGGTTTATGCCCTGCCAGAGGCCTCTGCGTGTGTGGTGGGCGTCATGTGACCTGAACAAACTTCTAATGAAATGTAAACTGGAGGAGGAGGAAGAGGAGGAGGAGGAGGAGGAGGAGGGGGAAAAAACAGCTAATCAGAGATACCGGAGGTCTCTTCCTGTTCTGAAAGTCAACCACTAGCTGCTTTTTTTAGGTCAGGTTGTGTTTTTCTGCTTTGACAAAAAAAAACATCAAAGACACTTTCCACACGGTAAGAGCCTTCTCTGTTCTTTTTTCAGTCATCCAATAAGAACAACAAACACATTTGATAGCAAATTGAGGTCAGCATTATGTCTGCTGCTATATTCACTGATACTGATCAAGCACCCATGTTACATATAGCAGCTGTTGTACAAGACTGAACACCACCACCATTTGACGTGTTCAGTCAGACACAAAAATTAAGCTCTCCCTGTAATATGCAAAAATGAAGTTGTTTTTTTATATTCGTTTACAAGTAATCTCTGTTAAAGAGCAATTTGAATGTCATTAGCAAGTGAAAACAAATCATGGCAAAACAATCCAAATGAAGTTAGATAATAAAGTTCATCAAAATCACATACATTTATTCCCGTAAATTCATCGCAAATGGACTTTTTTGCATCTGATCTCCTTATTTATTTATTTATTTATTTTCTTTTTCAGTTCCTTCGTACTTGAGTAAATGGATTTATGAATGCCTGAGTGCACCTGACAGGATGAGGGCAGCCTCTGCTCTCTCACTGACTCTGCTTGGCATACTAGCATAGTAGGTTGTGTAGCGTAGGTGACGAAGGTAAAACGACATAGACTGGAGGACATGAACTGTGTTTCTTTGCTCATGAAGATGTTTAGCCGTTATTACAGATATGCAGTGTATTTCAAAATGACATGGAGGATAGAGGCCAGTAATCAGTTTGCACTGCAGATTATGTGGGAAAGGGCCTGTAATCAGTTTCCACTGCAGATTATGTGGGAAAGAGCCGGTAATCAGTTTGCACTGCAGATTATGTAGGAATGGGCCGGTAATCTAAGAAAGAATCTAAGAAATGAGCTTCATGTGAGTTGATTCAATTCACACTTCCATCATTGCCTGTCAGAGCCCCGATAAGCAATCAACAGCACAAGAGCAGAGAAAGGAAGTACAGAAATAAACCCCATTAGCGTCTAACGCCAGATACACTGTTGTGGTGAAGTAGTTTCAGAACACAGACCGACCCCAGGGGTTCTCGGGCCCTGAAGGTTGAAGCAACTCTCTTGTAGTAACATGTTGTGTGTTTACCTCTGCCTGATATATAGCCTTTGAACTCCAAGAAATGTTGTGTTTTATCTGAGTTTACTCAGTTCACACTTAATCTTATATCACTGTCTGTCAGAGCCCTCAAAAAATAAATCGCCTAACAGCTTATAACAGCAGAGAAAGGAAGTACAGAAATTAACCCCATTAGCGTCTAACGCCAGCTACACTGTTGTGGTGAAGTAGTTTCAGAACACAGACCGACCACAGGGGTTCTCGGGCCCTGAAGACTGAAGCAACTCTCGTGTGGTAACACACATAGAATTTAGGTCATTCTAACCATAGGGGGACATTTGGGGCTCACAAATGTTTAAAGTGTAACAACAAATGAAACTTATACTGATATGAGGACTTTTAAACAGTCAAAAACTCACCTAATGTTACTGAAAGAACTTTATTTAATTGCATTGTTGCTGTTTAGTTGTTTATTTGATGAATTGTTAGTGATAAGTTTACTTTGCCAGAATTCTAAGATAATGTAATTGGGAGGATGCGAGATGTGAATAATCAAAAATACAATCAAATAATTTATTTTAACCTGAACGTAACATTAATCTCTGGATGTTACAGGAACAAACACGTCAGCAATGTTCACTAAAAATGTCAGCCAGTACATCACCGTGGTGATCTCTCATTGGTTGTTGTTCTTTTTTTTTCTGCAGCAAACCCACAGCAGCTACAAGAGTGTTGATCCCCTCTAGAATTCAAATGAACACATTTTACACATCTGATCAGAACAGATATTCATCTGCAACTTTGTGAGGTAGGCCATGATAAATAATTAATATCATGAACATTTATATTAATACTAAAATTATGTTGGTAATTAAATATAATATATAATATAATATTAGTAAAGTGCTTTTTTTGTATCACACTTCTGTACTAAATGAATGTCATTATAGCGTTTTATTATTGAGACCTTTCCATAACTATGGAACATTAAAAAAAAAAAGAAAACTGTCCTAATATAAATCATGAAAGTATAAATAATGACACAATGTTCAAATGTGTATAAATGTTCAGACACGTATGACACATATTTCAAAGTGGTAATACTTTGTGTTCAAAGTGGTAATACTTTGCCGTTAACGATTGTTGTTAAATATGGGTGACTTACACCCTCTGATGACTGGATATTTTGGAGACAAAAGAAAACATGTTGTGTCATGAGTCATGCCTCCTTTATTCAACACACCATCAAGGTGTTTGTGGAAAATAATTAATGGTATTCTTCTTGTGAACATGTTTAGTTGCTGATGAAATGAGTTGAGTGAGCTTCTCATAAGAAATATACAATATCTGTCAAGCTGTTACTGGCTAATTGTCCCCTCTCTCTCCACATCTCTTTCCTGACTGTTTTTTTCTCATTTCATTCATTACACTCAATGCAACACAAACTGTTTAATGTCCTTTGGATTTGAGTGTGTGTGTGTGTGTGTGTGTGGGGGGGGGGGTCATGGCAGCACTTTGCAATGCTCTGTCATTCACACTGGTTATCACACAAGGTGAGCACGTTGTAATGAGGTTTGAAAGAAATATAAAAAGAAAATGTTTGAGCAAGAAGGGGTTTGGGGTCATTTTGAACCAGACCATCTTATTAAGTCTGACAAAATTCAAACTGGTCTTGAGTGGAAAGATGCGGGCTTGGAGTCATCTGAATGTCCTATATGTACCCACAGGTACTGATGTGTGGCATCTGATGTGGTATCGTGTAAATATGAAATCTCTTACATTTAATATCATTCTACTAGGTGTTCTCAGCAAATGTCCTCAAAATGACTGGGCAAGAATCACCCTCAATGAGATCTATGCTGTGCCTGGATCATCAGTCGTCATTCCCTGCACTCTCACTCCCCCTGCTGGTCACACGGTGACTAAAGTCTTTTGGCTGATTAATCCAGTAGAGGGCGTGGAACCTAATGATATTGCACAGAACCCATCTTACACTGGCCGTGTGGAGTACTACTGGAGCAATAAGAGGAGCAATGAGAAGAACTGCACCTTAAAACTGACTAATGTGAAGATGTCAGACAGTACTAAATACAAGGCAAGGATTATAACACAGAAAGACAAATGGCAGCGCTGCACGACAATTAATCTGTCAGTCACAGGTGAGTTTGGCTATATGCTAATTGTGTTTTTTTTTTTTACCAACCTATTTCTTTCAATGAAAATAAGGCCATATTCACATTTAGTCAGAAGTTTATCCATAATTCCCTCATTTCCCTCTTAGATCTGACTGTCTGGGTTCCTGAGCCAGTGGTTGAAGGTAGTGAGGTACAGCTGAGCTGTAAACACACCTGTAATCAGAACAGCAACGCCACAGTGATATGGAGAAAGAATGGAGATGATTTACCTGTTAAACAAACACACAACTCTGAACTTCTCTTCCAGAGAGTCAGTAGTGAAGATGAGGGAGATTATTCTTGTGCTCTGAAAGGCCATGAGGGGCAACCATCTAAACCAGTGAAGCTGAATATCAAGTGTAAATATTCACACTTCCTTTGTAAACACAGAAAGTGTTATGTAATTGACAGTAAGACCCATGACCTTATCAGTTAATTAAAGTGACTATGCAAATTAAATGTCTTCAGTCCCACCAAGGAACACCACAGTCTCCATCAGACCTGATGTGATGGTAACCCAGGGCTCTTCAATGACTCTGACCTGCAGCAGTGATGCCAACCCACCAGTGGAGAACTACACCTGGTTTAAGGTGAATGAGTTCACTCCAGTAGGATCAGGACAGCAGTACAACATCACTGACATCAGTTCTGAAGATGGAGGACAGTTCTACTGTGAGGCCAGGAATAAATATGGATCTGAGAATGCAACTGCTGTGTCCATCACTGTCAGCAGGGTGTCCTCTACAGTTACAGGTGTGGATATCTGTCTCCCATGTTTCCTATGCATTTCTCTGTCCTGGATTACTAGCATGTTGCCATGATCTGTTTGTCCCTTACAGGAGACCATACCCCTGTGGTGTTGTATGTGACAGCAGGAGTCTCAGTCTGTGGAGCTACAGGTCTGCTCTGTGTGCTGGTCTGGATTAGGTCAGTACTGATCCTCACTCAGGTACAGATCAGTTTCACTTTTCACATTTGATTCATGTCATGACTGCCTGGTAGTATCTCCCGGTCTCTCTCTGATCACTTGCCCCTCCCACTCACTCACGCTCCTGATTCAATCAGTACCTGTTCACCTGCTGCTTGCTGTCTGTTGTCTATTTAAACCCCTGTCTCCCAGTGTTTCCTGTCAGATCATCTGCGAACCTTAAGCTTTACGCTCGGCAAGCATTATAGACCCTGGCTCCTGTTCCTGTTCCCGAATCCCGTTTTCCTGAAGCTTCCGTGTTACGTTTGTCCGCCTGTTCCTGTGTCTTTGTCCGGTTTCCCCGCTTGCCCCTGTTCTCTGTTCCCCTTGTCCAGTCCTGCTGCCCTCCCGTTGACGACTTCAGACCGTATTGGTAACGACCACTGCCTGTCCTCCACCCACGCTCCGCTCTCCAGCCCCCGGTAACAACCTCTGCCCGTCCTCGGACTACGCTCTGCTGTCCTGCCCCGGCTTTCGACCTCTGCCTGCCCACGACCCACGCTCCGCTCTCCAGCCCCGGGTAACGACCTCTACCCGTCCCAGGACTACGCACTGCTCTTCTGCCCCTGGTTGCGACCTCTGCCTGTCCCTGGTCTTCACTCTGCTCTCCAGCCCCCAGTGTTTCAACCCGCCACTCGAAGAGCATCCACACACTCCTTTTCCCCTTTCCTAAATAAACTGTATTTACGTGATGCTTTTGGACAGACCGCAGGGGGAGCAAAGGATGATGTCCACTATGCCAGTGTCCAGGTCCACCTCTCCAGGCAGACTGCACGAGGAGGAGAGGAAGCCAGAGTCCTGCCCAAGCACTCCAGACAGACTTCAGAAGTCCAGTATGCCAGTGTCCAGTTGAACCACTCCAGATTGAAAGGTCTGTAAATTATTTTAGTTTCTTTTTTTTTTTTTCTACATCATTCATTCACCAGTAATGCACTTTGGCGATGTAACATTAAATCCTACATTCTTTTTGCTCATGACAAAGCACATTCTATTCAGATCTCCTAATCAATTCATGGTAAGTGTGTAGTTAGCTGTACAGTGAAAGAAAGAAATGCACCATTTTATGTCTTTTGTGAATGTAAATATCTCTCATTGTACCGTCTTCCTGCAGTTCTTCAGAGCAACCAGAAGGGGGCGCCCTGTAATCTACAGAAGTGAGCCCAACTTCCACATGGGTCTGCTTGCTGTCTGTGACATATTAACTAGCCACAATATGCTCTCTGGTGTTGAAATGTAATATTACGTTAGGATTAGGTTCACATGAGTGTTCATGAGAGACATGAGTTTAAGAAACAGAAAAGCCAGTTGTATTTGATAAACTGTTATGAGCAACATTTTGGTGGTGATATATCACAGCATGTTTGCTGTTTCCAAATGAAACTAGTTTTATTTTTGGTCTAATAAACAGGCAAATCTCTCCTGAGGTATTTGTAATCATGATCAAAGATGTAGTCAAAGACGTTTGTCTTAAAGGTGTCATAAAATGGAAAAAAACATTTTTGGTGAATTAGGCGAGGTTTTGCATGGCCATAGTGTTGTATTTCTTAATCTTGAATTTAGAAATAGACACAAAAAATAGGTAATTTAGAGCGAAGCCTGGCTGTGTTGCAAAAGTGCGGAAACCAAATATAGTTTGCTTGTGATTGTCAATAAGGGCACATTTAGCCAAGATGGGCAATTTTAATCTCCGGCCTAAAGGTCTGTTTACACTAAGAATGATAACTAGAACGATATCGACAAATAAATATTGCTCTAATTAATATGAACGACAATGTCCACATCGCAAACTATGACCACAAGGATATGTGCAATGAACGATTTTTAGAACAATAAAAAGTTGACAGCCAGTCGGAAACCATGGAATTTTAGACATAAGTTCATTCACGTGAGGACATGCTTGTGTTATAGGTCAGCATGGATGGAAATATTGTTCTAGTTCTGGTTCTGGTTCTAGTTCTAGTTATCTTTATAGTTCCACGTGTGAATGGCCCTTAAGTGTAAGATTTAACTGGGCTTCTAAATTTTATTTTTATTGAGCTGAAAATATTCTATTTTAACAACAGAGAATGATGTACAATACTCAATTCAATACTCAAAAGGGGGTGGTGGTAGCGTAGTGGTTAAGGAACCTGGCTAGCGTGTAAGTAGCCTGAAAAGTTGTGGGTTCGAATCCCGGCTGCCACTGTTGTGCCCTTGAGCAAGGCACTTAACCCTAAGTTGCTCTAGGGGAGACTGGCCCTGAACAATTGATAGTTGATGAGTTGTAAGTCGCTTTGGCTAAAAGCGTCTGCTAAATGCATAAATGTAAATTCATCCAATCTATGTTGCCTTTAATGAAATATATACAATGTGTATTTTGACAGATCTGCTGTAGTTTTTATTTGCTGTATATTTTCATATAACTTTATGCCTTTATATTTTAATAAAATTCAAGCTACCATGATCTCTCCATTTTTTCTTTCTCAGAAAGATTTCCATTTCCCCTTTCATGTGTTCATGAAGTCAACACTGCATAACAGAAGCTCAGTTGAATCAAATCTGCTCATAGACAGAGAGTGATCAAGGTTGTGCTTGTATATTTGAACTGTAGTAGCATCTAATGTCCAGTAGAGGGCATCCAGAACAGCACAAACTCCACTTGTCCTTAGCATTTTCTTTCTGTACTCCTGTCTTCAGGACTCTGGACTTAGGTCCACACTTTAGCCCACAGCTAGTCTGACACACACACACACACACACACAGAGAGAGAGAGAGAGAGAGAGAGATGATAGATATGAGATAGATAGATAGATAGATAGATAGATAGATAGATAGATAGATAGATAGATAGATAGATAGATAGATATGAGAGAGAGTTATGCCTGTTTTGTGTGTTGATGAGAGCTTCAAAGTGAACATAAGCACAGTCCACTCACATCTAGTAGTAAAGCTGTAATTCCTTTTCAAGCTTTTTGGAGTTTTTTAAGAGATTTATTTAGAGTGATGTGCATCCGGGGAGAGACAAGAGAGATTCTTGTCATTTTATATGTATACACACACACACACACACACACACACACACACACATATCATTTTGAGAGAGTAAGATTAAGGACAAATTGCAAATGACAAAGTCAAATGAACCATTGATGGATGGTGAGGAGCTTTTATGAACCATGTCAGAGCTACAGCCTGCCCTGAACAGTGTCGGCTGTAGGGCAAACCTCTGCTTTCATTGGCTGCCATGCAGCAAAACCACAGTGTCTATGAAAGCGTGGTTTCACTTCATGCTTATCATGTGAATAACGTGTTCTACATATCTGAACAAGAGTAAGATACTTCTGTAACCTCATAAGGTAAGATTTCAAAATAAACTAGATGTTTTGTTTTATTGTACAATACAGTAAATTACTCTATATTGTGTGCATCCATTGGTCTGCTGATGCAGCGCATCAATGCACAGCAATGCAGTGCATGACAACATATTCGGTTTTAGGCAGAAGTCGGTTGGGAAAAACGAGACAGGCGTTGATTCATGAGTTGCTGAAGCCTCAGCTTGTAAAGTGGCATAGGCCTACTATGAGCATATGTTTAACAGATCAAAGTTGCATAGGCCTACCATATGAGAACAAGGCAAAATACTCAGTCCATTCCTCAGTATGAGCCATTGCTAGTTTATAATGATATTTTGTGAAGATTTAGTTAAACAGTGGACATTTTCTAATGGTGTAACTGCTTGACACAGGAAGAGCAATACGACACAGGAGGGGAAGATGAAACTGACGTTTTCCCTCCCTCTGGTTTTGTTTCTCTTTCTGACCAGCAGTCAATGTAAGTAGTCATATTTTATTAGATAGAAGATAATGGCACAACGTGTACATTTCTGTACAATCTGTAGGTCTGCATGCCAGAGAATGGAGAAATAATAGTCATGTTTAAATGATAAAGATTTACATTACGGTAAGACTGACATGATGATATAATCATCTCAATTTTATGTCAGATTTGACTGGATATCTCTGAAGTAGAACTAACTTTTCAACTTGATGTTTGTATTATTTATTTCTGTGGCCAATTAACCAATTTGCACTAAATCAAATTCATTGAAATTAAATATATTTCATATTTATATTTCATAGGTACCAGCAGTGATGAAAAAGGTCTGTCGGTAGTTTTTACTTACACAAACATCTGTGCTGCACAAGGATCCTCACTGATGATACCCTGCGCTTTCAAACATCCATCTGGTCTCACAGTCACTAAAGTCTACTGGGTCATCATATCTGAGAAAGGAAAGGAACTGATTGATATTACCAACAGAGAACGTACAGAATATTTCTGGAAAAATGACAACAACTGCACATTAACATTGTCCCCAGTTAACAAGCAGGACAGTTCAAATTATCTTCCAATTTGTGTGACTGACGATGACAAAAATCCAAAAAAGGAAGGAAAATTTAAAGTCAATGTGTCAGTCACAGGAAAATAAGGTTATTTTTATGATTCCAATGTGATGCCATTTTTGAAATCACCTGCTAATGACAACTTTGTCATTTATGCATCTAGCTGATGTCTTATACTGTTTGTGGAAATGTTTAAAATGCAATTGAAGTGTGATTATGTAATTAAATGTGATTATTATTATGAACGTAAATCCAACAAAATTTGGACTTTTTAGTTTGCCTGATAGACTGGAGTCTTTCACTTAGTGGAAAGAGTCTGGACAATTCCAATAGGCATATGTTTATTTTGTGGTGAGTGGGCACTTGGTTTGAACTTTAAACATGTTGATTCTGTGTTCAATTTCTGTTCTGACTGGAATGTCTAGTTAGAATCCAACATTTTTGGAGAGTACCCTGACTTAGTACCGGAGTGAAATACAATACTGAGCAGAGTTACTATGGCGCCGCGAACCTGGCTACTTTTACAGTCACATCCAATAACATCAATAAAGTGCCACGTGTATATTTTTATGACAGATAGATAGACAGATAGATAGATGGATAGACAAATAGATAGACAAATAGATAGAGAAAGAGAGAAAGAGAGAGAGAGAGAGAGAGAGAGAGAGAGAGAGCTGTTTTAATTATTAATGAATCTGAAATTCTTGTTATCCCTTTAAGACCTTACAGTGATAGTACCGCCACCCATGCCTGAGGGTCATAATGTGACGTTAAGGTGCAGGGGTATGTGCACGTTGACAGGCAATCCCACTGTGATATGGAAAAAGAATGGACAAGATTTACCTGGGAAAGGGAGAGACAGAGACGAACTTAACCTCCCCCAAATCACTGCTGCTGATGAAGGCTTCTATTCCTGTGCTTTACAAGGCCACGGAAACACTTCATCTACTCCCGTGAAACTCAATGTCCTGTGTGAGTATGAGAAGCCTGTAGTCAGGAATCATATTCCTACTATGCAAAGCTTGCTGATAACAGATGCTACACATATTGCTCATGGACTTCAGCCTAAAACTATTCCTGAATACTTTGCATTCACTGACATTGTATCAAATACAGCAATAGTGGGGAAGCATAGTGGTGTTTGCTCTTAGAGAGTTGATTTCCATTCTATCTTTCAGAAGGACACTGTATTTAGTCTCTTTGTTGTTATGGCAATACTGTACAGTTTCCTCATATTTTGCTGCTATTTCTAGGTTACATGTTTGAACCTAAAACTACACATAGCTCATAGCTCATAGCTCATTCACAACAGGTTAAAGAAAATTGTAATGTAATTAATACATTTTCCCATGTCCACTCTAGTTTCTCCCAGAAACACATCAGCTTTTGTTGGCCCTCATCTGACTCTGACCTGTATCAGTATTGCCAACCCACCAGTGGAAAACTACACCTGGTTTAAGGTGAATGAGTCCACTCCAGTAGGATCAGGACAGCAGTACAGCATCACTAACATCAGATCTGAAGATGGAGAACAGTTCTACTGTGAGGCCAGGAATAAATATGGATCTGAGAGCTCTACTGCTGTGTTAGTTATCCTACCAGGTAAGGACATTTCTAAATATAGAGCTACGTTTTGGGGATAAATATTAATATTTTGATTAATATATTTCATTTTCTTCCATTGCAGAGGATAGCCCTGTTGTGTATTTGATCATTGGGATGGGTGTGTGCGGAGCTGGTGCTTTGCTCTGTGTGATGAACCTCATCAGGTCAGGTTGAAATTATTGACAAATGACACATTTTTACTGCAGATTTTTGACTTTCTTTTTTTATTCATTCATTTTCTGATAACATTTGTCGAAAATGTTATCATATTTTAACAGAATCAAGAGGAATTTACGGGGGGATACAAACAGGGTGAGATATCACTTTTAGGTTGATTAGAAATTTCTGGACCCTTTTTTTTCTTAGTGTACAATATTATTGCATACCTCTCTACGCCTTCATTGACTTTATGGCTACAGGTTGGAGAGGATGATGGCCAGTTCTCCACCATCCAGGTGAATGGCTCCAGACAGACCAAGGGAGATCAGGGGGGCGATGTATTGTACACCAGCATCCAACCAAAGAGTCTGAGGCAGACTGCAGGAGCTAAGGACAATGACGTCCAGTATGCCAGTGTCCAGTTTAAGAGGGGCAGATCTGAAAAAGGGTGAGCCACTCAAAGATCAGGCCTTTATATACAGTGTGCGATTTGTAGGGGGGGATGGGGGGGGAATCACATCGTGGCCGGCACAGAAAATGAAATGTTTCGTGTCTTTTTAAGTTTGCATTGAAGATGAATGCTCATCTGTTCATAATTTAGGCACATAGGGTCTACCATTAACCTCAAAAAGAATTAAATCTGTTGATTGCTTATTTTTTCATGATTAAAAAACAACAACAAAAAAGAAACATCCTCCCCTCTGTTTTTTTGACAAATTGCACCCTGTAAATACATACATATATATATATATAGGGGTGGTGGTAGCGTAGTGGTTAAGGAACCTGCTTAGTGTGTAATTAGCCTGGAAAGGTTTGGGTTCGAATCCTGGCTGCCACCGTTGTGCCCTTGAGCAAGGCACTTAACCCTAAGTTGCTCTAGGGGAGACTGGCCCGGAACAATTGATAGTTGATGAGTTGTAAGTCGCTTTGGATAAAAGCGTCTGCTAAATGCATAAATGTAAATGTAAATATATATATATACTGTATATAAACCCTACCAAAGGGACTGGAGGATATTCGGCGCAGCTACAAAGTTTGCACACACAAAATAGACTGTACAGGTGTCATGAAATGAATCAATATTTACAAGCTATAGACTTTTTTGTGAATGTGATGCCCAGTTTTGCTGAGGTCTCTGACACTGTATTCGTGCCGTCCTGCAGTTCACCTGACCATCCAGAGGAGGAGCACTTCCCAGTGATCTACAGTTCTGTTTGAACAAGGGCCCAGGAGGAGCCCAACCAAACCAGCTAGTCTTCTTCGGGGAACAGGAGACCATATTTTTAAAAAATCCCTCCCCTATTATGTAGTTTATGTCTTGATATGTATTAGGATCAGTTCAGTAAAGCCAGAATCCTTTCTTGTCTACTTGGGGCTGCTGCTGTAATTTATGTTAAGGGGGCCATCATGATATTTCTTCCTTAATGTGTATCACTGTTAAAAACTATTGTCTGTCTGGGTCTTCCTTCATTTATTTGTTCCATGTGTGCTTTGTCTTGTGTTCCCCCTGAACGTTGTTGCCATACCATGAGTACCCCCTGACTCATACGTGTTGATGATTCTCCAAAAGTAGAATGTAACACAACTGGCCCGGAGTGCCACAGGTTATTGTCTCCCCGGGAATACTAGTTGTAGTGCACACCTACCATTTTATTGACGGGCTTAATATGAAATGACTAGGAATAATTCTTTATCATCTTGTAAATAAATTATTATTAAATATTTCCACGTACCCCCTGCAGTGTGCTTGCGTACCCCTGGTTGGGAATCACTGCTGGAGGAGGCATTCAAAACTACACTTGTCCACTGGCGCCATCTTGTGACCAGAAGTCAAATGAGCATACTATAGTACTGTGCCACAGAGGAATAACTGCACACTGCACATGGTCTCATAGAAGTTTCATGTAGAGAATGATGATGTTATAATGTTACTGCAATGTCCAGTAGAGGGCCCAAACTTCCAAGCATCATTATATCTGTGTTCAACTCGACAGTAATTTACAAAATTGTGTTTACAAGGTATCATCTAAATAAATCAGGGTTTAATTTTTTTGGATTTGTATGTATAACATACAAATTCATCTGTATTCAATATACAATTCATCTTTATGTTTTCCTTGGACCCCGTGGTGATGTTTTCCAGTGAGGTGAAGGTGAAGTCTGTTGTGGAAGGACAGACAGACAAACCTAACGCAAAAGGGAACCTGCAGAGGGAGTGAAGTCTCTCACTCTTTCTGCTTCAGTCAATCGATGGATCTGACCCCTGGTGGCCAAAGTTTAAAGTGCACACACATATCATTCAGCTTCACACTTGTTTGTCACTAAATTAATCAACTAATGATAACATGCGCTAACATGAATCTGTTATGTGTAGGTACAAACATAATGTTTCTGTACCTTGGACACATGCAGATAAGCATCAGGGAGGAAGTCTCAGAGTCAGAAGGGAGCAAAAATGTCACGTGGTCTGTGCCAGTTAGATGCCTCTTTAGGTGTGAAAATGTCATGTGATCTGTGGCAGTAAGTGTGCAGTGCAAGTTTACACTTCACAAAAACTAGTTCAAAGGTCAGTTCATACAGAAAAAGAAAATGATTGAAGACATGATGAAAATAATAGACATTCATATTCCACTATTGGAACTGACAACTCTGTGAGTATTTCTGTGCTTATCTTTTCAAATATGTAAGACCCAAAGAGTGATTCAGAATCTGAAATTGTTCAAATTTCAAAAGTACTTTAGTTATTAATGTGTTAAGTTCTGTTTGCATTTTACAGACACATTAACTTGTTTAGTCCATGGGCAACATTGCCAATGAAAGAAAAAGAGAGAATAGGAAGAGGAGAACATAGAACATCAGTGATGAGGTCTCTTCCTGTTCTCAAAGTCAACCACATGCCGCTTGTATATTTAGGTCAGTCTATGTTTCTGCTTGGACTGGACACACATCAGAGAACACTTCTCACACAGTAAGAAACATTTTATTATGTTATATTATATTATATTCCTGTAAGTTTCAAACACTTTTTCATCACATGCACATACATCTATTCACCATTTTACTGATTCTCATCAGAGACATAGTTGCTAAGTCGCGAGACTGAACCCCACCATTTGTGTTTTCAGTTCAACCACATTTGAGTGCACCAGCAAGGATGAGAGCAGCTCTTTCTATTACTGTGGCTCTGCTAACTGCCCTCACCATAAGTCAAGGTAAAAAAAAACACTTATTGATTGTAGAGATCACATATGTATGACACACACTTATATAAAGTTGATAAGGTTTGTGGAATGTAATTGGTTGCACTGCATACTACATGAGACCAGGCCTATTAATTAGATTCCACTTGTAGACCTCTTTTGTGTTTACAAACATTGTGTCATAAACGTTTTCCATTCTGTTGCCAGTGTGCATGTTGGTTGGAGAAAGCCACCGTACCTAACCTGTACCGTAAAACTGGTGATTTTCAGAAGCGTCTTTAAAGGCATATCAAGTAATCTTGTGCTTAATGACTTTAACACCTGATTTTGACTGTCTATCAAGTGTATGTTTAGTATTCCTTGCTGACTATAATAATTATTTGCACCTTGAATCTATTAAGGCATAACAATTATTAAAATAACGTGTCTGCTTTGCAGAAACTAGTCTGATCAAGGTGAACTTCACATACGGATATTACCTGACCGTGAGGTGGCAGCAGTTTGGTAACTAACTGTAAAGAGCTGTGCCGTCTAGATGTAAAACCAGTAACGAGTGAAATTTCAGTGTGAAAGTAGGCTAGTTGTGTAGTTTCAGACAGGATGTTGTCGATGAGTGTTAGCCAAGTAGGCTAGCTATAACGCGTGACTGTCAGGAGTTTTTAGGAAGGTAATGGTACGTTTAATATTGATATATATCAATATCAATTACACATGATTACATTGCCAATACACTACAACGTTAAATAGAACACACAGAGCCTCAGAGCAAACTACAAGTGAACCACACTGACTTCATAGAGCCAGTTAGACTTGACTGCACTTGTGCATGGACACTGCACACAAACAGTGACTTTTAATACTTTTCTTTTGATCTCTGTCAAGGGGGAATATTAGAGGTCCAAAGCTAGTTTGGACAAATATGGTCAAACACAGAATGCTCTTTCTATTATCAGTCTAACACTAATGGCTTGGGCAGATATGTCAGATGTACATTTGTGTCTAAACGTAGGCTGTGTACTGTTACGCACAAAGTTAGACACAATGATAAGAACTGTTAAATTCCAGGTCAGACTGGGGCTTACTTGAATCTGATAAAGATCATGAGAGAATGCACATTTTATTTGTGTAAATAAATAAATGAATAAATAAATAGATAAGAAATGTTTGATTCTTTCATGTCTTTAGTCTTCAGGACAGAGTGATCTTGCTTCCTCTTTTTTTCGTTTCTAAAAAAAAATGTATTTTAGCAGCTCAGCAGCAAACCACACAGAGCCTCTTAGATGCAACGTATAATAAAGTCACACACACACACATGCACGCACGCACACATGCATGCACGCACACACACACAAACACTCGCGTGTGCACACATGCACACACAAACACACACACACACACACACACACACACACACACACACACACACAGAATATAAAAACATAGCAGTAATTTCCCACATGTAAATAGGCAATAGGGATAGGCATGAACTATAGTATACTGGATGAGAATGTACATATGTATGTGTACAGACATTATTTTACTTCTATGGGTAAATCCCATGCTAAGGAAGCGCTGTTTAATGCTGATTTTCAACAGGATATGAATTAATGACACAAAATAACTGGTGAACACATGCTGGAATTGAGTAGAACTGTGTAGTATTTGTATTGCTAATTGACCTATTTATTGATATTTACATTCAAGCAAGGTGATCATGGCCCATGGACAAAACTGGCCTTTTACTATTGTAATGTTTTATTTTCTTATTTTAAGGAGGTTCTGGTCAACAATGGGAGGTGACTATGACTCATGACAGTATCTGTGCTGTGACTGGATCATCAGTGGTCATGCCCTGCTCTTTCACTCATCCATCTGGACTCACAGTGACTAAAAAATTCTGGCTAATTAACCCTAGAAATGATGGTGAAGTGACGGACATATCTAGAACTGAACAGTATATGGAGCGAGTGAAGTACAGTACAGGGACCAAAAACTGCACACTGACTCTGAGCGATGTGAGAGTCACAGATACAGCTGAGTATCATGCCAGAATTGAAACAAACAGTCCAGTGGAGAAGTGGCAATCAAGAAGTAAAGTAGAACTCACAATTGAAGGTAAAGTAACAAAAAGAACAATAAATAAATAAATAAATAAAAGTGGGCTTCAATCATTTTTTAAAACTAATGTTCACAAATGTTTATGTAAAAATAATCCCTGAGTCGTAACGTATAATTACAGAATTATTTTATGACTTTGCAGAGCTTTTTGTCCAGACATCCCAACCAGCGATTGAGGGGAAAGAAGTGAAGCTGAGCTGCAAGAGACGTTGCTTTCTGAGACAAGACTCCAAGATACTGTGGAGAAAGAATGGGAAGATTTTACATGATACTCAAGCAAACAGCAATGAGATGATTCTCCGCAACATTAGGATTGAGGATGAGGGCAACTATTCCTGTGCATTAGAAGGCCAAAGGGATCATCCATCTCCACCAGTGAAGCTCAATGTCATGTGTGAGTACAGGAGTGAATGTTAATATAACTGGCACTGGAACAAGTAATGATGTAACAACCAATACAAATACAAACAATAATACACATTAGAAATGCATTGACATGCAATGATAACTATTTAATCAAAATACTATGTTTACTTTAATATTAATGGATGAGGTCTTGTGAAATATTTGTCCTCCAGACTCTCCAAAGAACACATCAGTTTCTGTCAGTCCTGCTGGTCAGATTCTTATGGGAGCTTCAGTGACTCTGACCTGCAGCAGTGATGCCAACCCACCAGTGGAGAACTACACCTGGTTTAAGAAGCATGAAACAGTGATGAAGGGAACAGAGAAGATGTTTAAAATCACCAACATCACTCCTGCAGATAGTGGTCACTATTATTGTGTGGTGAAAAACCAAATTGGTGATGATACATCTCCAGCTGTCAATTTAAATGTCCAATGTGAGTCGAAAAAACAAACAGAATAATTTCAGACTTTCAAAAAATTTCAAACACATATGCCCCATGACTTTACTCTTACTGCCCTTTAAAGATCAGTCTTATACTCTTGTGTTTATTTACATCTTTCATTTTGATTTGTTTGTTTGTTCACCAGATGCCCCCAAGCACACCTCAGCAACAGTCAGTCTCTCTGGTGAGATACTTGAGGGAGATTTAGTGACTCTGACCTGCAGCAGTGATGCAAACCCACCAGTTCAGAGCTACACCTGGTATAAGAGGAGTGAATCAGGGTTGATAAAGATAGCAACACAACAGGATTACACCATCAGTAATGTTAGGTCAAGGTTTCCCTCTGTCAGCAACCATCTGCTCCTACTCCCTCTGTCTCTGTCCGTCGCAATCTCCGGAATCTATCTCCTACTCACTTTTCCTCCTTGGTGGCGTCTGCTCTACCACCGTCTAGAAGTTTCTCATCTCTTGAGGTTGATGACGCCACAGAGTCACTCTGTTCTACGCTGAGATTCTGCTTGGATCGTGTGTGCCCTCTGTCTACCAGACCCGCACGACCCACCCAGTCTCATGCGTGGCTTAATGACTCACTTCGGTCAATGCGCACTAACCTCAGAGCTGCTGAAAGGAAATGGCACAAAACTAAGAATTCGGCCGATCTAGCACAATTCCAAGTACTACTATCTTCCTTCTCATCCAGTGTCACTGCTGCGAAAAAGGCTTTCTATCATGACAAGATTAACAACGCCACGGACACCAAGAAACTCTTTTCCACCTTTAAATCTTTACTAAACCCACCTCCTCCACCTCCTCCAACTAACCTCACAGCTGACACTTTTGCTGCATTCTTCACTAACAAAGTTGCAGCTATTAGTAGTCAGTTCTCAAACCAATCTACAGTGGTTCCTTCTCCTAGCCTCTCTACACCAACTGCTTCCTTTTCTTCTTTCACTCCTCTCTCCGAGGCAGAGGTGTCTAAGCTTCTCACAGACAGCCGGCCTACCTCTTGTCTTCTGGATCCTATCCCAACAACCCTTCTTCAGGCCATAACCCCCACAATTGTGACAGCAACCACACATGTGGTCAATGCGTCACTAACTAGGGGTACATTTCCCACTGCCTTCAAACAAGCCCAGGTAACACCATTGCTCAAAAAACCATCCCTCGCTCCCACTCAAGTGGAGAACTACCGGCCTGTCTCTCTTCTTCCCTTCCTTTCCAAAGCCATTGAACGAGCTGTCTTTAAACAGGTCACAGGATTTCTCACTCAGAACAACCTCCTCGACTCCAACCAATCCGGCTTCAGAAGTGGCCACTCCACTGAAACGGCGCTTCTGTCTGTGACGGAAGCACTAAAAGAGGCCAGAGCGGCAGGTCAGTCCTCAGTGCTCATCCTGCTGGACCTATCAGCAGCATTTGACACGGTCAACCACAGCATCCTACTGGACAAGCTGACCAACATTGGGATTGATGGCACAGTGCACTCCTGGTTCAAGTCCTATCTTACTGGACGGTCGTTCAACGTATCGTGGCTAGGACAGACATCGGCACTTCACCAACTCACCACAGGAGTACCCCAAGGATCTGTGCTGGGGCCCCTTCTCTTCGCACTGTACATCACCTCGCTGGGCTCAATCATCCACTCCCATGGCTTCTCTTACCACTGCTATGCGGATGATACCCAGCTCTATCTGTCCTTTCCGCCGGACGACTCCACGGTGTCATCACGGATCTCGGACTGTCTCTCCGATATATCTGCATGGATGAAAGGACATCACCTCCAACTAAATCTCTCCAAAACTGAACTGCTGGTCCTCCCAGCCAAACAAGCCATACACCACGACATCGGTATCAAGATCGACTCCCTGTCTGTTTCTCCCACCAAAGTGGCAAGAAACCTAGGTGTCATGATCGATGACCAACTGACCTTTGCAGATCACGTTGCCTCTGTGGCTCGGTCGTGCCGTTTTTCCCTATTCAACATAAGGAAGATCAGGCCGTACCTAACCCAACATGCAACCCAGCTCCTGGTTCAGACCCTGGTTATCTCTCGTCTTGACTACTGCAATGTCCTCCTATCAGGCCTACCAGCCTGTGCAGTGAGACCGCTACAGATGATCCAGAATGCAGCTGCACGTCTGGTCTTTAACCAGCCAAAAAGGGCACATGTCACACCTCTGTTCATTGAACTTCACTGGCTGCCCTTGGCTGCTCGCATTAAATTCAAGGCACTTATGTTGGCCTACAGGGTGAATGATGGCTCTGCTCCCATCTACTTGAATTCTCTTCTGAAGCCCTATGTCACCCGACGACCACTACGCTCCTCTAAGGAACGTTTTCTAGCACGGCCAACACCTTGTGCAGGTCGGTCCAGATTCTTCTCATATCTGGTTCCGCGCTGGTGGAATGACCTCCCAAGTGCTACCAGATCAACTGATACCCTCTCCACCTTCAAGAAACTCGTGAAGACTAAGCTCTTCCAAGAATATCTCCTGGCGTAAACTTTGAGAATGCACTTAATAATTTAATTTCTCTACATTGTGTTACACTATTGCACTTTCAACTTAAAACAGCGCAGATTCTATGTTAGCAATATGCACTCCTTGTTAGTTCATTGTGTTGTAGCTTGAATGTTATCCTCTTTTGTAAGTCGCTTTGGATAAAAGCGTCTGCTAAATGCCTAAATGTAAATGTAAATGTAGGTCTGAACACACTGGATATTACTACTGTCAGGCTAAGAACAAACATGGGAATATTGATTCTGCTGATGTTCATCTTAATGTTCTATGTAAGTCATGTGTGAGTCATGTGTATGTGGCCTTAGCAGTAATTGCAAAGGTTTTAATTAGATTTGACATTGAATTAGCTGAAAAGTTGTTGTCAGCATTTAAAATATTGTTTTGTGTGTTTACAGACCCACCTAAAAGTATATCATCATTCCTGAACTACACTGGGGATCTTAAGGAGGGAAGTTCTGTGACTCTGACCTGCAGCAGTGATGCCAACCCACCAGTGGAGACCTACACCTGGTACAGGAAGACTGGAGATGAAACTACTGCGATAGACTCAGGAGACACCATCACCTTCACTCTGACCTCCACCACTGCTGGACTTTACCACTGTGAGGCTAAGAATATAATTGGGAAGAAATCTACATCAGTCATGGTTTCTTTAGCAGGTAAACACTGTGTTCATTTTAATAGCTGTGGATTTATGTTAGGTTGTTGGTGTCCATAAAGTAGAGTAAGTAGCAATGGCACTAATATCTTTCTAGTCTCTAAATCCAATTTAGAGGATCAAAGTTTGGCTGTGATTGCTGGAGGAACTGGTGCTTCCCTCTTAGTTCTCATAGTGGTGCTGGCTGCTGTGATGTTTCAGTGAGTGACAAACCAGTGTTTCATACACATACTCTACCAAGTGTTTCTCTGTAGTTCAAGCCTGAAATAGTTCTGTCTCATTTTTAAAGGAGAAGGAAGAGAGCATTCAACTCAACCAGAGACTCTGTCAGGAGGACACAGGTATGTGATCAGATGATCAGCATGTTAGCATGATCTTTCATAGCATCAGCACTCGAGTTAGGAACCCAATGATGAAAACTGTAATGGATTTTCTTTTTAGTCGACTAAAATGTTTTTTTTCAGAGAGTAATATACTAAAATGATAAAACAAAAATATAACATGCATATTGACAGCAAATACCTTCCTACTGAGATATATTTGCCTAACCTTTAGGATGACATGGACTATGTCAATGTTCCCAAGAGAGGAAGCCCTGACAGTACTGGAATAAATTCAATCTACCAGAGCCTGAACCCCAACACCACTCCACCTCAAACCTAGAATAAATGAGAGTAAATGAATATGTCTACTGATTACTAAAATATTTGCTTGGTGTGACTAGCTGGTGAAATGTACAGTCATTTAGAAACCAATTATTTATTGAACCAATGCTTAAGATTAATGAAACAGTTTCTTTTTTTTTTTTTTTTCAGTGATTTTTTTGGTTGTCTGTCTCCGGGACACCAAAACTCATTGGGCATGTAGAATTTTAACGCTTAGTAGCTTTTGGTCTTGGGGGGGCTTGAGAATCATAGCACCTGGACCTATTGATATACTGTCACATGCAGTATATGCAGCTGCTGTTACCCAATACATCAAAGTATTTTTCAGTGGCTCCAGATCTGTCTAAGGTAAAACACAATCAACAAAGAATAAAAAATCAATTCTGTCAATCAATCCATCTATCTATTTATCTATGAAGCATGTTTGTTGGCTTGGATTACAGAATTGAAATGTTATTGCATTTTGTATCCAAAAGAGGGCGCTACTTATGGTGCCGTTCAGGGGATAATTTTGGGTACTCCTGTTTTGCTGCATAGACCTACAGTAGGCCCACAGTAGGCCTATACTCTAGCTTGATTGCCGGCTTTATATCGGCTTCATCGTCCTGACTATGTAATTACTTCAGTCATAGCCTGCTGTTTTTTTTTGCTGTTAGTGATCTTTGTACATTCTCCTCATTCTTGTGGTGTAAATGAAGATCTTTTCAGTTTTAAGAATGTAAACAAAATAAAAAAAAAAAAAAAAAAAAAATATATATATATATATATATATATATATATTATATGTTTCCCTGAAAGTATTGCAAGTCTCAATCTCAAAGACAAGTAAATCTCAGTGTATTGAGTTGAGTTGGAGGTTATTCAACCACACAAGTTATTCTCATCTCACCAATATCTTTTTCACATGAGAGCACAGACAACTGATACAACTGCAAGAGTTTTAGCAGTCAGACATCTTTGTATATACTCTCAAAGAGACCACTGCATGTGCGGTCACAAGATCTGTGTTCATTTCTAATGAAAATTAGCTTGGCAGAAACATCATCCCTCATCTCACTGATCTCAAAATGAACTCTGTTTACTGAACTCAACTACAACAGGCAGGCTATTTCATCTTTATTAACACTACAGCTGTCGTCTTCAGGAAATTATAGATCTTGCTGTTCAGATTTCTGGATTAGTAGGTGAAGTAAAAGAAGTGGCACTTACCTGTAACACTGACCACTGAATTTTGAGAGACGACTCCAAGATTGTATGAAAATATACCAAAATGGTGGGTTTTTAGCTGGTAAGCAAACAAACAGCAATGATGTGATACTCCACAACATCCAGACGAGAGATGATGAGAACTATTCCTGCGCATTAGAATACCAGCAGCATCAACCATCTCCAGCAGTGAAGTTTAATGTCATGTGTGAGTACATGAGTAAATATGTCAAAATATGTAGCAAGCAGTGTGTTAAAAAAAGAATATTGTTTACCATACATCACATGAAATGCCTTTTCTTGTAGACCGACCAAGGATTCCATCGATAGCAGTGAGTCCCTCTGGTGAAATAATGCAGGGCACTTAAGTGATGCCAGGACACTTCAGTGCAGCAGGGATGCCAACCCACCAGTTCACAGCTACACCTGGTTTGGTGTCATCTGGTCACATTTACAACATCCTTCATGTCAGCTTTAAACATAGAGAGTACTATTACTGTATGGCAACTTATCAACATGGAGCCCATAATTCTACAGATGTTTATCTGGATGTGCAATGTGAATAGAAAACACAAACAAACAAAAAAAAACATTTTCACAATGTTAATGATCAGAGCAACTTGTAATATAACGCACACAGTGGGCTGTATCAATGGTGAGATTCATGAGGGCACTTCAGTGACTCTGACCTGCAGCACTGATGCCAACCCACCAGTTCAGAGCTACACCTGGTATAAGGTGAGTCAATCAAGGATGTCAAAGATAACAACACAGCAGTTTACAACATCAGTAATGTCTGAACACACTGGAGATTACTACTGCCATGGGTCTAGAAATTCTACAGTTCACTATGTGCTGCAGGGTTTTCCTGTTGTAGTCAGTGCAGGTTCCACCCACACAGTAATACAGCTGGTGAGGATGCACTCACTGGCACCCCTGCAGAAAGTACCCATGATGGCTCTTGCTCGCTTGAGTTTTAGGAGAAACTAGAGACACTGCTGTGCTTTCTTCTCATGCAGTGTTGGTGGTCCAGGAGAGGTCGTCACTGATGTGCATCCCCAAGAATTTGGTGCTGCTCTCTTTCTCCACAGCAGCACCATTGACAGACAGTGGTGGGTGTTGGGTGTGACCTCTCCGGAAGTCAACGAAAATCTCCTTGGTCTTGCTGACATTCAGCAGGAGGCTGCTGTGTCTGCATCATGTGGTCAGAAGGTTGACCTCCTTCTTGCAGTGGGCCTCGTCGTTCTTGGGGGAAAGCACACTGTTAACCCTGCTAGATAGGTTGTAATTACACTACAGACAAACAATGGAGCATTTTTGGTATTAGATATTTAGTCTGTGTGATCATTGCTTCAGTGTATTTAACACCAGTATTTAACACCATCATTGTTGTCCACAGCACCAGTGCAGATGCAGATGTCTACAGCGCCATCAACAAACCAAGACAGAAGAATAACTGAGATCAGCATGCAACACACTAGTGTGAGTGTAACATCTTCAGTAGGGAAATTCAACATTCTCTCATGAACCTGTGAAGAGTTCATCCATACATGTATTCATAATATTTTTTCTTTCCCTTAATTCATACCATGTATCAGTGTGCAAAATACTCATCAATACTCTGGGTGGTGCTCACCTCCCGCAATACCGATCTAAATTTACTCAACATGCAGTAGGCTTCTAACCTTACAATATTTCATGAATGCAAACCAATCAGTCTGTAGCCTACATGACGACACACACACACACACACACACACACACACTATTAACAGTTTCAGATAATCTGATATCCTACAGTATTCCTAAAAGCAACACTGACATAGGAGGTTGCACTGGCTAAATTTGTATGGATGCACGTTGTTTTATAACAAAGAGAGACAAAGTTGTGCATCACACTGCAGACCTGAGAACAGTACTAATCTGGTGCACTTAAAAGAGCAATTAACTGAATAAGTGTCAGGTATAGCCGATCGGCACGCAATCAGTGCACTTGCAAATGCCTGCAGTGTGATGACGGATTGTGTGACATTATTTGATAATCTACAGCAAATATGATCACACAGATTAAAATTTTGCTTGTGAGACTTTTAGGCGGTCTCATGGGTTAATCAGGGGTGTCACACACCACCATGTATCCATTAATTTAGTGTGATTGACTGGAGTTTCTCCTGTGTAAGCTTGAGTGTTATAGAGTTTAAAACAAATAAATAAATAAATAAATAAATAAAATACTGTATATAGTGTGGTAGTATGTTCTGGTAGTGCTAGTAATTGTGTTTTTTCTATAAGTAAAGTGGAAATCAAGTGTAAATAGAATAAGTGTTTAAATTATTATTTAAATGACAATTACCTTGGCTCAATTGGGAAAGTTGGTAAGAGAAAAACATAAGAATGAGAATCTCTTGTGTAACCAGAATATTCGGCTATTTAATGTTTGACTGAATTATATATATATAATAATTCATTATGAATATATAATATTTTATATTGTGTACTGTGTCATCTAATACAGATTATTTGGTTATTTTTAAATATATCAAATATTAATACACTATTTTCATAATGAATAAAAATATATTTAAATATTTTTTTTTTTTTTTTTATTGTTTCTCCTTTGCTCTTGACTCTTTTCTGTCATTAACCAATGCATGTATCCAAGTGACATCTTCTGACACACACCTGTACAGATACCTGTGCTAATTATATTCCTAGCAATCCATCATCCAAACCACCATGACCACACCTCTTGGTCTTATAACACATATCTGCTGCCATTGTTCTTGGATTAGATCCAATGTGGTACTGATGCTGTTCTGAAACTGATCCATGGAATTCCACAAGTTTGCCACCTGCATGTTGTTTCAATCTTACAAACAGGCTCCCACTGCTGGGCAACTTGTCAGTGTACAACTTCTAACATCCTGCAGAGGGAGCTAGTGATTTACACTAACCGTCTTACAGTCCCAGTTTCTGTGGAGGGCCAATAATCAGGGCTCCCCCTGGTGTCCAAAATCTCTCAGTGAAATCAGAGGGACTTGCAGAGTGAACAAAAATGACTGGGCTGCTCACAGTTCTCAGGAAGGCTTCGATCAGCGTAAAATTAAAGATTTAGTGGTGTGATTCTCTGATGCTCAGGAAAGGTGATTGAATGTCTTCTGTCAAAGCTCCTTTAGCACATAAATGGATCCGTGGGGGAAAAATCATGCCAAAATCATGTCCAATGAAGCTGGTACTTGACAATAACTCCTACCCTCCCTTAAGTGTAAATGAAGTCGGGCTCTCTCATAGTAAAAGCACAATGTTCTTCTTATATGTCCCTATAAATTCATCTTTATGTTTTCCTTGGACCCCGTGGTGATGTTTTCCAGTTAGGTCAAGGTGAAGTCGCTTGTGGAAGGACAGACGCAAAAGGGAACCTGCAGGGGGAGTGAAGTCTCTGACTCTTTCTGCTTCAGTCAATCCATGGATCTGAGCTCCCCCTGGTGGCCAAAGTTTAAAGTGCACACACATATCATTCAGCTTCACACTTGTTTGTCACTAAACTAATCAACTAATGGTAACATGCGCTAACATGAATCTGTTATGTGTAGGTACAAACATAATGTGTCTGTACCTTGGACACATGCAGATAAGCATCATGGAGGAAGTCTCAGAGTCAGAGGGGAGCAAAAATGTCTTGTGGTCTGGGCCAGTTAGATGCCTCTTTAGGTGTGAAAATGTCATGTGATCTGTGCTGGTTAGATGCCTCTTAAGGCGTGAAAATGTTACGTGATCTGTGGCAGTCAGTGTGCAGTGCACTGCAGTTTACACTTCACAAAAACTAGTTCAAATTTCAGTGCATACAGAAAAAGAAAATGATTGAAGACATGATGGAAATAATAGACATTCATATTCCACTATTGGAACTGACATGACTGACTGTGAGTATTTCTGTGCTTATCTTTTCAAATATGTAAGCCCTCCTTATAATCAGCTGCCTATCACTACAATCTCCAACTTTTGTGGATATTATTTATATGTTTGATTCATCACAGATTCTACTAGGCAGTAATTCTATATCACGAAACTTTAATCTGGATTCAAAGAGTGATTCAGAATCTGAACTAGTTCAAGTTCAAGAGTTCTTTAGTTATTAATGTGTTAAGTTCACACATTCACTTGTTTAGTCCATGGGCAACATTACCAATGAAAGAAGAGGAGAGAATAGAACATCCGTGATGAGGTCTCTTCCTGTTCTCAAAGTTAGCCACAAGCCCCTTGTATATTTAGATCAGTCTGTGTTTCTGCTTGGACTGGACACACATCAGAGAACATTTCTCACACAGTAAGAAGCATTTTATTTTATTTTTCAGTGATTCCTGTGTGTTTCAAACACTTTTTCATCACATGCACATACATCTGTTCACCATTTTACTGATTCTCATCGGACACATAGTTGCTAAGTTGCAAGACTGAACCCCACCATTTGTGTTTTCAGTTCAACCACATTTGAGTGCACCAGCAAGGATGAGAGCAGCTCTTTCTATTACTGTGGCTCTGCTAACTGCCCTCACCATAAGTCAAGGTAAAAAAAAGACTTATTGACTGTAGAGATCACATATGTATGAGACGTATGTATGCGGCTTATCAAGTAATCTTGTGCTTAATGACTTTAACACCTGATTTTGACCGTCTATCAAGTGTATGTTTAGTATTCCTTGCTGACAATAATAATTATTTGCACCTTCAATCTATTAAGGCATAACAGTTATTAAAATAACGTGTCTGCTTTGCGGAAACTAGTCTGATCATGGTGAACTTCACATACGGATATTAGCTGGATGTTGTCGATGAGTGTTAGCCAAGTAGGCTAGTTATAACGTGTCACTGTCTGGAGTTTTTAGGAAGGTAATGGCACATTTAATATTGACACATATCAATGTCAATACACTACAATGTTAAATAGAACACACACAGCCTCAGAGGAAACCACAAGTGGAAACCACAAGTGAACCACATTGACTTCATAGAGCCAGTTAGACTTGACTGCACTTGTGCACGGACACTGCACACAAACACTGACTTTTACTACTTTTCTTTTGATCTCTGTCAAGGGGGAATATTAGAGGTCCAAAGCTAGTTTGGACAAATATGGTCAAACGCAGAATGTTTAGATTAGGTCTAACGCTAATGGCTTGGGCAGATATGTCAGATGTACATTTGTGTCTAAACATAGACTGTGTACTGTTACGCACAAAGTTAGACACAA
Source organism: Tenualosa ilisha (assembly GCA_015244755.2). Lineage (NCBI taxonomy): Eukaryota > Metazoa > Chordata > Actinopteri > Clupeiformes > Clupeidae > Tenualosa > Tenualosa ilisha. The sequence goes on from PYXC01001048.1 coordinate 38,155, forward strand.
TGATAAGAACTATCAAATTCCAGATCAGACTGGGGCTTACTTGAATCTGATAAAGATCATGAGAGAATGCCCATTTTAATTTGTGTAAATAAATAAATGAATAAATAAATAGATGCGAAATGTTTGATTCTTTCATGTCTTTAGTCTTCAGGACAGAGTGATCTTGCTTCCTCTTTTTTTCATTTCTAAAATAAAATTTCAGCAGCTCACCAGCAAACCACACAGAGTCTCTTAGATGCAACGTATAATAAAGTCACACACACACACACACATGCATGCACGCACACATGCATGCACACACACACACACAAACACTCGCGTGTGCACACATGCACACACATGCACATGTACACACATGCACACACACAGACGCGCAGAATATAAAAACATAGCAGTAATTCACCACATGTAAATAGGCAATAGGAATAGGCATGAACTATAGTATACTGTATGTGAATGTACATATGTATGTGTACAGACATTATTTTACTTCTATAGGTAAATCCCGTGCTCAGGAAGCGCTGTTTAATGCTGATTTTCAACAGGATATGAATTAATGACACAAAATAACTGGTGAACACATGTTGGAATTGAGTAGAACTGTGTAGTATTTATATTTCTAATTGACCTATTTATTGACATTTACATTCAAGCAAGGTGATCATGGCCCATGGACAAAACTGGCCTTTTACAATTGTAATGTTATATGTTCTTATTTTCAGGAAGTTCTGGTCCACAATGGGAGGTGACTATGACTCATGACAGTATCTGTACTGAGACTGGATCATCAGTGGTCATGCCCTGCTCTTTCACTCATCCATCTGGACTCACAGTGATCAAAACATTCTGGCTAATTAACCCTAAAAAGGGAGGTGAAATGACGGACATATCTACAACTGAACAGTATAAGGGGCGAGTGAAGTACAGTACAGGGACCAAAAACTGCACACTGACTCTGAGCGATGTGAGAGTCACAGATACAGCTGAGTATCATGCCAGAATTGAAACAAACAATCCAGTGCAGAAGTGGCAATCAAAAAGTAAAGTAAATCTCACAATTGAAGGTAAAATAACAAAAAGAACAATAAATAAAAAAATAAAAGTGGGCATCAATCATTTTTGACACTAATGTTCACAAATGTTTATGTAAAAATAATCCCTGAGTCATAACTTATAATTACAGAATTATTTTAAGATTTTGCAGAGCTTTTTGTCCAGACATCCCAACCAGCGATTGAGGGGAAAGAAGTGAAGCTGAGCTGCAAGAGCCATTGCTTTCTGAGACAAGACTTCAAGATACTGTGGAGAAAGAATGGGAAGATTTTACATGATACTCAAGCAAACAGCAATGAGATGATACTCCGCAACATTAGGATTGAGGATGAGGGCAACTATTCCTGTGCATTTGAAGGCCAAAGGGATCATCCATCTCCACCAGTGAAGCTCAATGTCATGTGTGAGTACAGGAGTGAATGTTAATATAACTGGCACTGGAACAAGTAATGATGTAACAAACAATACAAATGCAAACAATAATACACATTAGAAATGCATTGACATGCAATGATAACTATTTAATCAAAATACTATGTTTACTTTAATATTAATGGATGAGGTCTTGTGATATATTTATCCTCCAGACTCTCCAAAGAACACCTCAGTTTCTGTCAGTCCTGCTGGTCAGATTCTTATAGGAGCATCCGTGACTCTGACCTGCAGCAGTGATGCCAACCCACCAGTGGAGAACTATACCTGGTACAGGAAGACTGGAGATGAAACTACTACAGTAGACTCAGGAGAGACCATCACGTTCAATCTGACCTCCACCACTGCTGGACTTTACCACTGTGAGGCTAAGAATAGAATTGGGAAGAATTCTACATCAGTCAAGGTCTCTTTAGCAGGTAAACAGCAACAAAGTCTGTAAGTAATTCTCTGCATTCTTTTACTGATTTTCTTTGCATTTAGTAACACCCACTCGGTGCAATATGAATACACAAGAGTAATTTATTCCAATACCCATGGATTAAACTGGAGTATTTATGTGTGAGTCTCAGTGGCAATGCAACTTTTGTAATCAGTCCCAGGGGGGCAAGGAGTGGCTGCAATTGCTGGAGGTGCTGGTGCTGTCTTCCTGGTTGTCATGGTGATGCTGGCTGTTATTATGTCCAGGTGAGTGACAAACCAGTATTTGATGCAAATGCTCAACAAAGCACTTGTCTGTTGCTCGAGCCTGATACAACTCTGTGTTAATTGTGTTGAAGGAGGAGAAAGACGGCACCCAACTCAATTGGTGACTCCTTCAGGACGACTCAGGTATGTCATAGCGGTAGCAGAAATTATTATTGTACAAGTACATGCCGTTGGTAAACAAAACATGAAGAAACTGTACTGAAATGGAACCTGTAATGTTCCTTCCACTAACTGTTTGGAATAAATAATTGTGTGTGCACACATTATCTCTCATTATCTGTTTTCCCACTTTACAATACAACAATAAACAATACAGTGTTGATTGCCTGTATGGATTATGATTACTCAGGGATCTATTATGGGAATCTCATTCTCTCTCGTGCCCCACAGGCTGTTGCTGATAATGACTACATCGACGTCAACCCAGTGACCTCTGACCCTGACCAGAGTGTAGATGCCGGAGATCCGGATGATGTCCAGTATGCTAGTGTTCAGTTCAAGAACTTCAGAGGACAGCAGGAGCCCCCTCACTGCACTTCTCAGAGGCTAAGACTCTCCGAACCCCCCACACAGCGGAAAACGGAGGAAGTGGAGTATGCAGCGGTCCATTTCTCCAGGCACACTGCTGCCACCAGGTGAGTAAAATGGGATATTGCAAATAAAATGCACACTTTTGCACAGATTCACATTCTCTCCTAAAACACACTGCTGCCCCCTTCTGGATAGACAAACAAATGAGCTTTGTTGCTATACATTAAGATGTAGTGTACGTATGACCTTGGTTTGTCTGTGTGATCATTGTCTCAGTGTGTTTATTTCTAAAAACCATCACTGTCTAAAGCATCAATGCCGATACTGCCACCAAGTGAACAGAATGGGGAATTACAAATTTGTAATATTTTTCTCCGACACTTTTCCTTTCATTATTTCCACTGGTGTTTAAATGTATGTAACCTTAGAGGATAATTTGACTGTAGTGGCTGGGGAAGTGATGGGAAGTGGCCCAGCTACAGCAAAAGAGTGCAACAAAATGGGCCTTTTTATGTGTCATTTCTCGATTTCATGAGATTTCTTAAGATCGTTGTTGTTTACAGCACCAGTGCAGATACAGACCTCTACAGCACCATCAACAAACCAAGGAAGTAGAAGCACTGAGATCAGCACATATATATATACCAGTGTGAGCAAGTAACTGATGAGCCAATTACATCTGCTGTAGAGAGATTTCAAAATTCTCTCATGAACCTGAGAAGAATTTATTTGTTAACTCATTCATTCACTATTTGGATTTCTTCTCTATTCCCAACCATTTACATGTGTCAGTTGATTTAGTTGATGTATTTAGTTAATGCAAAAAACACACACCTCTATCAATGTGGGATTTATGTAGTGTATTATTTATTCTACTATATCTTATTACTATTGCAGTCTTCCCATATTGAGACAATATGTCATTTTAATACTTTGCAATAATAAAAATAAGAATGTCCTCTTTTAACCTGAATATAGGCTATTTAATCAGAGATGGGGACTCGGACATGATGGGACTTGGACTTGAGTCGCACTTAAGACTTGAGACTCGAGCTCTTAAGACTTGGACTTGACTCGAGATTTGAGACTTATGAACATCTAGATTTATTTATTATTTACACAAATCTCAGGCTGGATGTAATTCCCTTCCATATGTGATATTTTTTATGTATGTATCTATGTATGTATCTATCTAGCAAATACTATATCAATATCACCATATGTGTTACGCACACACCCACACTTGAGTTGGACCTGCTCCTCAAAGACTCGAGACTTGACTTGGACCCGAGCTCAGAGACCTCAGACTTGACTTGGACTTGCAAACTTGTGAATATCATTTAATCCTTTGTGTTTTTATATGTTTCATATCTTTTTTTCAATAGTTAGATTTAGATCTATTGTGTTTGAATTTATTTTCTCATTAAAAAAAACAAAAAAACAAAACATGATTTGCATGATTAAAATTATTATTTAAAAATAGCTTTTGTTTGTTTGTTGAATTCATTTCTTTTATTAACCTACTCCACTTTGTCGAGGTCAAGATCAAGATACAGTGAATTGCTAAAGGAAATGGGAGAAACAGTCGACAGAATATAGAGCCTGTGCCCCTTTCAGCTCTGGTCCAGCCGTTTCTGTGAGCTCCCTCTGGTGGCCAAACTCTAGAGAGCACAAACATCTACTAGTATCACAGGCAGAGAACCCCTGCAGTCCTCATGCCTCTGTTCATGTTCGTGTCCCTGTACTGTACGACAAAACAAACCAATTACAGATGGCAAAAAGCGTTTGTAGGCATACATTTCTGCAGCTGGCAGGAGTGTGACATGAAGGAATCTTGTAAAGCTGCCGTTTTAAAGTCCAGTTCCTCCAGCGTAAGGGTTTTGATAATCAGACACATAGGTTTATGCCCTGCCAGAGGCCTCTGCGTGTGTGGTGGGCGTCATGTGACCTGAACAAACTTCTAATGAAATGTAAACTGGAGGAGGAGGAAGAGGAGGAGGAGGAGGAGGAGGAGGGGGAAAAAACAGCTAATCAGAGATACTGGCGGTCTCTTCCTGTTCTGAAAGTCAACCACTAGTTGCTTTTTTTAGGTCAGGTTGTGTTTTTCTGCTTTGACAAAAAAAAACATCAAAGACACTTTCCACACGGTAAGAGCCTTCTCTGTTCTTTTTTCAGTCATCCAATAAGAACAACAAACACATTTGATAGCAAATTGAGGTCAGCATTATGTCTGCTGCTATATTCACTGATACTGATCAAGCACCCATGTTACATATAGCAGCTGTTGTACAAGACTGAACACCACCACCATTTGACGTGTTCAGTCAGACGCAAAAATTAAGCTCTCCCTGTAATATGCAAAAATGAAGTTGTTTTTTTATATTCGTTTACAAGTAATCTCTGTTAAAGAGCAATTTGAATGTCATTAGCAAGTGAAAACAAATCATGGCAAAACAATCCAAATGAAGTTAGATAATAAAGTTCATCAAAATCACATACATTTATTCCCGTAAATTCATCGCAAATTGACTTTTTTGCATCTGACCTCTTTATTTATTTATTTTTTTCTTTTTCAGTTCCTTCCTACTTGAGTAAATGGATTTATGAATGCCTGAGTGCACCTGACAGGATGAGGGCAGCCTCTGCTCTCTCACTGACTCTGCTTGGCATACTAGCATAGTAGGTTGTGTAGCGTAGGCGACAAGGTAAAACCACATAGACTGGAGGACATGAACTGTGTTTATTTGCTCAAGAAGATGTTTAGCTGTTATTACAGATATGCAGTGTTTTTCAAAATGACATGGAAGATAGAGGCCGATAATCAGTTTGCACTGCAGATTATGTGGGAAAGGGCATGTAATCAGTTTGCACTGCAGATTATGTGGGAAAGGGCCTGTAATCAGTTTGCACTGCAGATTATGTGGGAAAGGGCCTGTAATCAGTTTGCACTGCAGATTATGCAGGAATGGGCCGGTAATCTAAGAAAGAATCTAAGAAATGAGCTTCATGTGAGTTGATTCAATTCACACTTCCATCATTGCCTGTCAGAGCCCCGATAAGCAATCAACAGCACAAGAGCAGAGAAAGGAAGTACAGAAATAAACCCCATTAGCGTCTAACGCCAGATACACTGTTGTGGTGAAGTAGTTTCAGAACACAGACCGACCACAGGGGTTCTCGGGCCCTGAAGGTTGAAGCAACTCTCTTGTAGTAACATGTTGTGTGTCTACCTCTGCCTGATATATAGCCTTTGAACTCCAAGAAATGTTGTGTTTTATCTGAGTTTACTCAGTTCACACTTAACCTTATATCACTCCCTGTCAGAGCCCTCAATAATAAATCACCTAACAGCTTATAACAGCAGAGAAAGGAAGTACAGAAATAAACCCCATTAGCGTCTAACGCCAGCTACACTGTTGTGGTGAAGTAGTTTCAGAACACAGACCTACTAGCCCTGAAGATTGAAGCAACTCTCTTGTGCTAACACACATGGAATTTAGGTCAGTTTACTTTGCCTGAATTCTAAGACAGTGAAATGGGGAGGAGGTTGTAGATAAAAAATAAAATAAATCATACAAATAGTTTAAACATAGACCATTAAACATTAGGCCATGGATGTTACAGGAACAAGCACGTTAGCAGTGGTCACTGAAGAATGCCAGCGAGTGGTGACATCACTATGGTGATCTCTTGTTTTGGTTTTTTTTTGTTTTTTTTTCACAGTAAACCAGCAGCAGCTACACATCTGATCAGAACAGGCAGTCATCTGCAACTTTGTGAGGCAGGTGATGATCATTCTGTTACTGGCTAATTGTCCCCTCTCTCTCTCCACATCTCTCCCCTTACTGTCTCTTTGTCATCTCACTCAATTTTGCCCTCATAGCAAAACAAAATGTTTAATGCCATTTGAAATTGTGTGTGTGTGTGTGTGTTTTTCTTTCAGAGAGAGGGATCTTGACATTCTTGTCATCATTTCTCATTTAGAGCCACTTTAACATTTTTTGTTAGTTGGTTGCAGAGTGTGTGCAAGAGAAGCAGTCTTGGTTGTCAGTTTGGCTGCTGCAACAACGGATATGGCCACGGTTCTACAAATAGCACAGGGAACCTACAAAGCTTAATCTGATAATAAATAAATAAATGAATACATATAAAAAAATGATTATCTATAGGTCACCTTACAGTTTTAAAGTACAGGATGCAATGTCTTACAGGACAGCAGCATTAGGGACAGTCATGGCAGCACTTTGCAATGCTCTGTCACTCACACTGGTTATCACACAAGGTGAGCACGTTGTAATGAGGTTTGAGAGAAATATCACACGAAATGCTTGCGCTGGAAGGATATGTGTGTGGGGTGGGCATTATTTAGAATTAGACCATATTATTAATTATGACTAAATTAAAACTCGTCTTTAAAACATGAGACGTGAACTTGGAGCAATCTGAATGTCCTAAATGAACTATATGTATATGTGGCATTTTATGTGGTATGTTGTGAATATGAAACCTCTTACATTTAATATCATTCTGCAAGGTGTTTTCAGCGAATGCCCTAAAAATGTTTTGACAAGAATCACCCATAATGACATCTGTGCTGTGACTGGATCATCAGTGGTGATTCTCTGCTCTCTCACCCCCCCTGCTGGTCACACAGTTACTAAAGTCTTTTGGCTGATTAATGCAGTGAAGGGAGTGGGACCCACTGATATTGCTCTGAACCCATCTTACACTGGCTGTGTGGAGTACTACTGGAATGAGAAAAGCAATAAGAACAACTGCACCTTAAAACTGACTAATGTGAAGATGTCCGACAGTGCTAACAATTTATAATAAGATTTGAATTGATTCTAGATAATAGTTAATTTGAAAGGTTTGTAAGTTATTTTGATTTGTTTTTCCACATTAAAGCGATATTGGACATGAACTAGTAAGGAACGTTGATAAATTATTTTCACACAACAAACCACATTTTATCCTGATCTCATAATTGTGTGATGGTAAGTGTTAAGTGAAAGAATGGCAAATGATGTTCTGTGTATAATCTGCTGAGCTATGCTGAACTCATCTCACTGTCTTCCTGCAGTTCTTCTGACCAACCAGTGGGGGAGCACTCTGTGATCTACAGCAGTGTTGAAGCAAGAGCTTAAATATCACATGGATCTGTTTATCATCATTAACACGCACACGCTATATGCCCCCTTGTGTTAAATATGAAGAACAGAGAAAGAGCAACAATTTGTATTTATGGGAAAAGTGCAGCTATTGCACTTTTTCACCTCTAACTGATAAATTTAAGCAGAAAGCATGTTTGTTTGTTTGTTTTTCCCTAGTTGCATTGCATTAACTGTACAGGCCTAACGTCCGAAAAGCTTTCATGAGGAATATTGGAAATTGTGTGTTTGAATCCCGGCTGCCACTGTTGCACCCTTGAGCAAGGCACTTAACCCTAAGTTACTTTAGGGCAAACTGGCCCTGATATAGTTGATAGTTGACAAATGTAAGTCGCTTTGGATAAAAGCATCTGCTAAACGCAGAAATGTAAATGTAAATGTAAATGAATATTGAATGCACTTTCCTGACATGGCGTCCGTGCTGTACTGTAGCTATTACACAACCATCTGGATTCAACTCTTAGTGGAATAATAAAACATTTGCTGCATATGAAGATCAATGGTGAAATTTATTTATTTATTTGTTTCTTTATTCATTCATTCATTCAGGATGCCAGACAGTTGTTTTGATATCACATAAACACTATGGATGGAACCAGCTGTTAAACTCATTGTCAGTAACCAAAGAAAACAGTACAGCAACATTACATCCATATTAAGACATCTGGGTATATCCATGTATAGCCTCCTTCATGTATTACTGTAACATATATGAAGAAACTGAGCAAAACCAGTGCATTGAGTTAGATCAATAAAGAATTTATAGCCATTTAGCCCTGTTGTTTGAGGTCACCAAGTACTGTCTGTAGGGAAATGAACAAGACAATTTGGCGCAACATAAACAGAATGACGATCCAGCAACTAACATTAACTGAATGAGGCATATGAAAACTAAACTGAAAGTAAGTTTCTGTGCTCCATTTAATTAGTATTAGCTGCCGTTCGGCTAATTGGTCTACGTATGTCAATCAAGCAAATTTTTTCATTCTTTTTCCTACCAACAGCACTCAGTGACCTCAAACAACAGGCTATAGATTTATAAGAATAAGCTGAGCCTGATGCACCACAATTTTAGTGTCATCATAACTATTTTTGAATAGTTATCATCTCAAATACGTCAATCATTACAATGCACTATGAATACTTCATAACCTATTATGAATGTGCTTATGTTCATGTTGTTCCAATGGATGTCCAGCAGAGGGCACTCACATATACGCAAACACACACTCTCTCTTTCTCTCTCTCTCATATGCACACAAACACAGACATATTCAACATACATTTTTGCTTGACTTTTTAGTGTTATTATTTGCCAAGCTTCTGCGTAAGATGAACCTATGTGTGATGAATGTGCTTGTGTAAGGGATTCAGGTCTCTCTCTGTGGCCATCTAACCACCTCCATTATTTGTTCTTTCATACATGTTGTGTGTTTACCTCTGCCTGATATATAGACTTTGAACTCCAAGAAATGTGGTGTTTTATTTGAGTTTACTCAGTTCACACTTAACCTTATATCACTGCCTGTCAGAGCCCTCAATAATAAATCACCTAACAGCTTATAACAGCAGAGAAAGGAAGTACAGAAATAAACCCCATTAGTGTCTAACGCCAGCTACCCTGTTGTGGTGAAGTAGTTTCAGAACACAGACCTACCACAGGGGTTCTCGGGCCCTGAAGACTGAAGCAACTCTCGTGTGGTAACACACATAGAATTTAGGTCAGTCTATCTATAGGGGGACATTTGGGGCTCACAAATGTTTAAAGTGTAACAACAATTGAAATTTATACTGATATGAGGACTTTTAAATAGCCAAAAACTCACCTAATGTTACTGAAAGAACTTTATTTAATTGCATTGTTGCTGTTTAATTGTTTACATGTGTCATTTGATGAATTGTTAGTGATCAGTTTACTTTGCCAGAATTCTAAGATAATGTAATTGGGAGGATGCTGTGAATAATAAAAAAATACAATCAAATAATTTATTTTAACATGAACATAACATTAATCTCTGGATGTTACAGGAACAAACACGTCAGCAATGTTCACTAAAAATGTCAGCCAGTACATCACTGTGGTGATCTCTCATTGGTTGTTGGTCTCTGCAGCAAACCCACAGCAGCTACAAGAGTGTTGTTCCGCTCTCGAATTCAAATGAACACATTTTACACATCTGACCAGAACAGATATTCATCTGCAACTTTACAAGGTAGGCCATGTTTAAAGTATAACACCACTTGAAATTTATAATGATATGAGGACTTTAAAACAGCCAAGAGGTTGCTTGCTGTTACCAAAACAACTTTATTTCAATTAAAGAAAAAAAAATGTTGGTGGTCAGTTCACTTTCTGTAAATCCTAAGATTAAAATTGGGAGGATGCCGTAAAAAAAAATTACAATAAAATCACACAAACCATTTAAAAGTGAATGTAACATTAATCTTTGGATTTTACAGGGACAAGCACGTCAGCAACGTTCACTAAAAATGTCAACTAGTTCATCACTGTGGTGATCTCTCATTGGTTGCTTTTTTTTTTTCTTTTTTTTTTTTTTTCTCCACAGCAAACCCACAGCAGCTACAAGAGTGTTGATCCACTCTAGAATTCAGATGAACACATTTCACACATCTGATCAGAACAGATATTCATCTGCAACTTTGTGAGGTAGGCCATGATAAATAGTTGATATCATAAACATTTATATTAACACATACAAGTGTATTGGTAATAAATAATGACACAACGTTCATATATCAGATGGATGATGTATATCAGATGCTTGTTCAGAGTTGTTACTGTGTTGTGACTGTTCTTAAATATGGGTGCCCTACAAACTCTGATGACTGGATATTTCAGGGAGAAAAGAAAACATGTTGTGTCATGGGTCATGCTTCCTTTATTCAAAATGCCATCAAGGTGTTTGTGGAAAATAATTAATGGTATTCTTCTTGTGAACATGTTTAGTTGCTGATGAAATGAGTTGAGTGTGCTTCTCATAAGAAATATAAAATATCTCTCATGCTGTTACTGGCTAATTGTCCCCCCTCTCTCTCTCTACATCTCTTTCCTGACTGTTTTTTTCTCATTTCATTCATTACACTCAATGCAACAAAAAATGTTTAATGCCCATTGAAATTGTGTGTGTGTGTGTGTGTGTTATATTTCAGAGAGAGGTTCTTGTCATTCTTGTCATAATTTCTCATTTAGAGCCACTTTAACATTTTTTCTTTGTTGGTTGCAGAGTGTGTGCAAGAGAACCAGTCTTGGTTGTCAGTGTGGTTGATGCAACAACGCATGTGGCCATGGTTGTACAAATAGCACAGGGAACCTTTGAAACTTAATTTGAAAAACAAATGAAAAAGATGACTTTCTATAGTTCATCTTACAGTTTTAAAGTACAGGATGCAATGTCTTACAGGACAGCAGCATTAGGGACAGTCATGGCAGCACTTTGGATTGCTCTGTCACTCACACTGGTTATCACACAAGGTGAGCATGTTGTAATGAGGTTTGAGAGAAATATCAAAAGAAATGCTTGCGCTGGAAGGATGGGTGTGTGGGGTGGGCATCATTTGGAATTAGACCATCTTATTTATAATGACAAAATTAAAACTAGTCTTTAATGTAAACTTGTGGACTTGGAGTTATTTGAATGTCCTATATGAACTATACGTATGCATATGTATATATGTTATATGGTATGTTGTAAATATGAAACGTCTTACATTTAATATTATTCTACTAGGTGTTCTCAGTGAATGTCCTCAGAATGACTGGACAAGAGTCACCTTTAATGACATCTGTGCTGTGACTGGATCATCAGTGGTCATTCCCTGCACTCTCACTCCCCCTGCTGGTCACGCCGTTACTGAAGTCTTTTGGCTGATTAATGCAGTGAAGGGAGTGGAACCCAATGATATTGCTCAGAACCCATCTTACACTGGCCGTGTGGAGTACTACTGGAATGAGAAAAGCAATAAGAACAACTGCACCTTAAAACTGACTAATGTGAAGATGTCAGACAGTACTAAATACAATGCAAGGATTATATCTGACAAAAACAAATGGCAGAGCTGCACCAAAGTATATTTGTCAGTCACAGGTGACCATAATGTGAAGAAACAAGAAGACATTTTCAGTTAAAAACGAGATCATCATCATATTTTGTCACAAATTCTATCTCTAATTCCTCCATTTGCCATTTAGATCTGACTGTCTGGGTTCCTGAGCCAGTGGTTGAAGGTAGGGAGGTGAAGCTGAGCTGTAAACACACCTGTAATCAGAACAGAAATCCCCCAGTGATATGGAGAAAGAATGGAAAAGATTTAACTGTTAAACAAACACACAACTCTGAGCTTCTCCTCCAGAGAGTCAGTACTGAAGATGAGGGAGATTATTCCTGTGCTCTAAAAGGACATGAGGGACATCCATCTAAACCAGTGAAGCTGAATATCATGTGTGAGTATTCACACTTCCTTTGTAACCACATAAACTGTTAAGTAATTTACATTAAGACTTATGACCTCATCAGTTAATTAAAGTGACTATGCTAATTAAATGTCTTCAGTCCCACCAAGGAACACCACAGTCTCCATCAGACCTGATGTGATGGTAACCCAGGGCTCTTCAATGACTCTGACCTGCAGCAGTGATGCCAACCCACCAGTGGAGAACTACACCTGGTTTAAGGTGAATGAGTCCACACCAGTAGGATCAGGACAGCAGTACAACATCACTGACATCAGTTCTGAAGATGGAGGACAGTACTACTGTGAGGCCAGGAATAAATATGGAGCTGAGAACTCTACTGCTGTGTCCATCACTGTCTGCAGTGTGTCCTCTACAGTCACAGGTGTGGATATCTGATTCCCATGTTTTCTATGCATTTCTGTGCCCCGGATTACTAGTATTACTTACCCTGATCTGTTTGTCTCTTACAGGAGACCATACCTCTGTGGTGTTGTATCTGACAGCAGGAGTCTCAGTCTGTGGAGCTGCAGGTCTGCTCTGTGTGCTGGTCTGGATTAGGTCAGTACTGATCCTCACTCAGGTACAGATCAGTTTCACTTTTCACATTGGATTCATGAATGTCATTCTTCACACTGTAACAGGTACCACAGGATGAATAAAAGAGATAAATTGAGACTGGTGAGTTATCCACGCCTTAACCCATTTTGCCAGGATTTTCAGAAAGTGCGAAAGAATTGTCAACGCCTTTAAATGCTTAATTTCTCAGGCATTGTAGCAGATAGAAGCATGAAATAAGAAAACATTTGAGAGCCTGTAGCTTTGTATTGTATTTGGACTGACTTACTTAGCCATGATCTTCAGATGTACTTTTTGAAAGTCATTGCTTACAGGCCTTAAAATTGACAAAATGACTGAAAGTGACATATATGCTATTTCAGGTCTTGAGGGGCAAAACACATAGATGCTGCTCCGGGTTTTAATGGGTTAATTTGCATTTCCGTATGATTGTATAAGGTTTAGTGTGCAGAATTAGATTGGGTGGTAAATGTGTTTTTTGTTCTCGCTGCAACTCAGCGGAAGTCTGGTGGTCGGAGCAAAGCTGCTGGTCCCCCCAGTGCTGAGGCTGCAGGAGGAGCAGAGGATGAGTGTCAGTACTCCATCATCCAGCCCCATGGCTCTGGACAGACTGCAGGAGGAGCAGAGGATGAGTGTCAGTACTCCACCATCCAGCCCCATGGCTCTGGACAGACTGCAGGAGGAGCAAAGGATAAGTGTCAGTACTCCACCATCCAGCCCCATGGCTCTGGACAGACTGCAGGAGGAGCAAAGAATGAGTGTCAGTACTCCACCATCCAGCCCCATGGCTCTGGACAGACTGCAGGAGGAGCAAAGGATGAGTGTCAGTACTCCACCATCCAGCCCCATGGCTCTGGACAGACCGCATTGGGAGCAAAGGATGATGTCCACTATGCCAGTGTCCAGGTCCACCTCTCCAGACAGACTGCACGAGGAGGAGAGGAAGCCAGAGTTCTGCCCAAGCACTCCAGACAGACTTCAGAAGTTCAGGGGGACGATGTCCAGTATGCCAGTATCTGCTTCATTAAGAACAGAGCTACACATGTGTGAGTCTCAAGCCCTGAGAGACCAGAGTGAAGAGGATTGCATGACTGGAATGATTGTAATTAGTTCTAGGTTATAAAATGGGAAAACTGGTGAATTTAAATGGTCAATTTAGATCAGTCATACACACTTAGTCATGTAACATTACATCATACAGTGTTTCTGCCAATGACAAAGCACATTCTATTTAGATCTCATAAATAATTGATGGTAAGTGTGTAGTTAGTCATATAGTGAAAGAAAGAAATGCACCATTTCATTTTGTATTTTTTTGAAAGCAAATGTCTGCCATTGTGCTGTCTTCCTGCAGTACTGCTGAGCAACCAGTATACCTACAGCACCACTACACCAACCTCCACATGGGTCTGTTTGCTGTCTATGACACAAAGGCTCGTCTACAATATGCCCTCTGGTGTTGAATGTAGGGAAATGCATTACAGCATCAAAACAAAATGTTTAATGCCTTTTGAAATTGAAATGTGTGTGTGTTTTCTTTCAGAGTGAGGTTCTTGTCATCATTTCTCATTTAGAGCCACATTCTTTGTTCGTTGGATGCAGAGTGTGTGCAAGAGAACCAGTCTTGGTTTGTCACTGTTTGCTGTGTGACACATAGGCTAGTCTACAATACGCCCTCTGGTGTTGAATGTAGGGAAATGCATTATTAGGTTTGAATTAGGTTCACATCAGTGTTAATGAGAGACATGAGTTTAAGCAACAGAAAGGCCAGTTCTATTTGAGCATCATTATGGGGAGGGAACTCACTGTTTACTGTTTTCAAATCAGTCTAGTTTTATTTTTAAAACAGGTGGTCTGGCTTGATGACCATGATGCTGCTGCTGCTGCTGCTGCTGATGATAATGAGTGTCGGCATTTTGTTTTTCGGAGTCATAAATATATTTTATGAAATATTTGAGATGGGTAATGGATGTCATACAGATTTTTTTATTAAAATACTTTTCACTGTTTTTTGTATAAATATGCTCTAGAAATGCTTTATTGTGAGATTTCTTGTGATCATGTGACCAGAGATGTATTTAAACATGGCAAGAATATATTTATGTCACTGAAATTTAATTTTACTTTGTTATTTTGTGGGAACATTAGTATAATAAAAAAAAAAAATCTATTACACAAATTCCATTGTCAGTGAAAAAAAAAAAAAAAAAAGAAAATTTTACACTGTGTATTGAGACCTGGAAGTTGTGAGGTCACTTGAAAACTATCAGCTGTTAAGCTCACTATCAGTAACCAAATGAAATATAACTGTTGGTCGAAGATTATTTTATAAGGACTGTAAGCTGGATCTAGGCTGCAGGTGCGTGTTGTATGTTTTATTGGCCAAACCAAAAAAAAGCACTCTTTGTTTTATTTTTTCTTAAAAAAAAAAAAAAAACTTCTTACAAGCCAACTGTCAAGTTGTGATTGTGTGTGGTCTGCAAATATAAATGAAGGCTAATCAGTATCACACTGAATTACACTGACATACAGGAATATAAGCAACACATTAACATTACACATCGCCATTTCATATCAAATCACTGCTGACATCACTCTATGCAACATAAATCTCTTATACATTACATAAAGTAACCTGAATATGAACTAAACAGGACACATAAATCCCTGTTATTACTTAGCTCAACATAGCACAATGCAGATGGCTAAATCTCCTCTTAGCATGTTAATCTCCTGCACGACGATGTGCACATTAACACAAAGTCTACAACTTAACATGCAACTTAGCAACTTAGCAACTTAGCAACTCCTCACTCAGGTACACATCAGTTTCACTTTTCACATTTGATTCATGAATATTATTCTTCACACTGTAACAGGTACCACAGGATGAATAAAAGAGACAACGAGAGACTGGTGAGTTATTCGTGTCTTGCATTTCTGTATACTGGTATAAAATGTACTGTCTATAATTAGATTGGGTGGTAAATGCTTGTCTTGCATTATTCAACTCAGGAGGATCCAGAAGGTTGTCTTTACTCAAACACTGGCTTCCAGAGAAGGTCTGGTGGTCAGAGCAGAGCTGCTGGTCCCCCCAGTGCTGATGGTGCAGGAGGAGCAGAGGATGAGTGTCAGTACTCCACCATCCAGCCCCATGGCTCTGGACAGACTGCAGGAGGAGCAGAGGATGATATCCAGTCTACCAGTGTCCATTTGAACCACTCCAGACAGACTGCACGAGGAGGAGAGGAAGCCAGAGTCCTGCCCAAGCACTCCAGACAGACTCCAGAAGTTCAGGGGGACGATGTCCTGTATGCCAGTGTCCAGTTGAACCACTCCAGACAGACTGCACGAGGAGGAGAGGATGCCAGAGTCCTGCCCAAGCACTCCAGAAGTTCAGGGGGACGATGTCCTGTATGCCAGTATCCGCTTCATAAAGAGCAGAACTGCACATTGGTGAGCCTCAAACCCTCAAAGACCAGAGTCAAAATTAGTCAAATGTAATGATTGTAATTAGTTACAGGTTTTAAATTTGAAAAATTGAGTCAAATTGAAAGGTCTATAAATGATTTAGATTTTTTTTTTTGTTTTGCTACATCAGTCATTCACCAGTAATGCACTTGGCGATGTAACATTAAATCATACATTCTTTTTGCTCATGACAAAACACATTCTATTCAGATCTCATAATCAATTGATGGTACGTGTGTAGTTAGTTATACAGTGAAAGAAAGAAATCACCATTTTATGTCTTTTGTGAATGTAAATATCTGTCTTCCAGAAGGGGGCGCCCTGTAGCCTACAGAAGTGAGCCCAACTTCCACATGGGTCTTTCTGGTGTCTGTGACACATTAATTAGCCCACAATATGCCCTCTGGTGTTGAATGTAGGGAAATGTATTAATGCATTAGGATTAGGTTCACATGAGTGTTCATGAAAGACATGAAACAGAAAAGCCAGTTCTATTTGAGAAACAAGGGCACATTTAGCCAAGATGGGCAATTTTAATCTCCGGCCTAAAGGTCTGTTCACACTAAGAATGATAACTAGAACGATATCGACAAATAAATATTGCTCTAATTAATATGAATGACAATGTCCACATCGCAAACTATGATCGCAAGGATATGTGCAACAGATGATTTTTAGAACAATAAAAAGTTGACAACCAGTCGGAAACCATGGAATTTTAGACATAAGTTCATTCACGTGAGGACATGCTTGTGTTATAGGTCAGTGTGGACGGAAATATTGTTCTAGTTCTGGTTCTAGCTCTAGTTCTAGTTATCTTTATAGTTATCATTCCAGGTGTGAATGGCCCTTTAGTATAAGATTTTAACTGGGCTTGTAAATTTTATTTTTATTGAGTTGAAAATATTCTATTTTAAAAAGAGGTACAATACTCAATTCATCCAATCTATGTTGCCTTTAATGAAATATATACAATGTGTATTTTGACAGATCTGCTGTAGTTTTTATTTGCTATATATTTTCATTTAACTTTATGCCTTTATATTTTAATAAAATTCAAGCTACCATGATCTGTCCATTTTTTCTTTCTCAAATAGATTTCCCTTTCCCCTTTCATGTGTTCATGAAGTCAACACTGCATAACAGAAGCTCAGTTGAATCAAATCTGCTCATAGACAGAGAGTGGTCAAGGTTGTGCTTGTATATTTGAACTGTAGTAGCATCTAATGTCCAGTAGAGGGCATCCAGAACAGCACAAACTCCACTTGTCCTTCTATCCTTCTGTCTTCAGGACTCTGGACTTAGGCCCTCACTTTAGCCCACAGCTAGTCTGACACACACACACATAGATGTGACATAGATAGGGAAAAAGAGAGAGAGAGAGAGAGAGAGAGAGAGAGAGAGAGAGAGAGAGAGAGAGAGAGAGAGAGATGATAGATATGAGATAGATAGATAGATAGATAGATAGATAGATAGATAGATAGATATGAGAGAGAGTTATGCCTGTTTTGTGTGTTGATGAGAGCTTCACAGTGAACATAAGCACAGTCCACTCACATCTAGCAATAAAGCTGTAATTCCTTTTCAAGCTTTTTGGAGTTTTTTAAGAGATTTATTTAGAGTGATGTGCATCCAGGGAGAGACAAGAGAGATTCTTGTCATTTTATATGTACACACACACACACACACACACACACACACACACACACACACACACACACACATATATCATTTTGAGAGAGTAAGATTAAGGACAAATTGCAAATGACAAAGTCAAATGAACCATTGATGGATGGTGAGGAGCTTTTATGAACCATGTCAGAGCTACAGCCTGCCCTGAACAGTGTCGGCTGTAGAGCAAACCTCTGCTTTCATTGGCTGCCATGCAGCAAAACCACAGTGTCTATGAAAGTGTGGTTTCACTTCATGCTTATCATGTGAATAACGTGTTCTACATATCTGAACAAGAGTAAGATACTTCTGTAACCTCGTAAGGTAAGATTTCAAAATGAACTAGATGTTTTGTTTTATTGTACAATACAGTAAATTACTCTATATTGTGTGCATCCATTGCTCTGTTGATGCAGCGCATCAATGCACAGCAATGCAGTGCATGACAACAAGTCAGCTTTTCAATTTTTACATGTATATATATATATCAGTAAATATTTTGTGTGCAAGCCATTAAAAAATGGTAATGTAATGTAATGGTAATGTATATATATATTTGTTCATTTATTTTTTTGGTATATATATTATACTTTCCTCATAGTACTTATATTTGTTTGTTCACACAAACACCATCACTTTACAACATAGCAGCAGTGCATGACAGTATTGCAGAGTGCACACACACACACACACACACACACACACACACACACACACACACTCACTTTATTGGGTAAAGTCAGTTTTTAGATTTCTGTATGACTACATTTTCCGATCAATGAACTGCAACAGATGCTAGCATGTGTGATTTCACATAGTCTGTGTCAGAGATCACGTAGTTAGGGATGACAAAAAAAAGCTGTGGCAGTGGGTGAGATTGTTCCACAAATGTGTTGCAATGTGCTCATATATCTGTGTCTGTACATTTCATCACCTAGTGTCTGCATGTATGTGAGTATGTGTGTGTGTGTGTGTGTGTGTGTGTGTGTGTGTGTGTGTGTGTGTGTGTGCGTGTGTGTGTGTGTGTGTGTGTGTGCGTGTGTGTGACATAGATAGAGAGAAAGAGAGAGAGAGAGAGAGAGAGAGAGAGAGGAAAAAGAAAGAGAGAGAGAGAGAGAGTTTAGACTTTAAACTTCCCCTCTCTTTAAATTCTGACTTTGTTTTGCTTGCTCTTTAGATTCCAGTTCACTCGACTTGAATGAGTTGCAGTGTTTGTAGTTGTAAACAGTGATATTTCAAGTGGAAGCAGCTCTGTTATCCTTTATGTTGGGAGGACTGTAGGCTGCATGGATCACTGAAAGACAGAAAACGAGACAGGTTTACGTCCACGCAAGATCCCACATGTAGTTTGTATAACATTACACTGCCGCTTTGTCTGCATAGCAGTGAATTTCCTTCCTTGAAATGAACTGATGATCTCAGGAAATGCTTTTAAAATGATAAGTGCAGTTGGCATAAAAGTCATTCAAGAAAGAGACAAAATTTGAAGTATAAATATCTATTACTATCTGTCAACTGTCAACTGCCAACTGACAATCGGTTTCATATTCGGTTTTAAGCAGAAGTCGGTTGGGAAAAACGAGACAGGCATTGATTCATGAGTTGCTGAAGCCTCAGCTTGTAAAGTGGCATAGGCCTACTATGAGCATATGTTTAACAGATCAAAGTTGCATAGGCCTACAACATGAGAACAAGGCAAAATACTCAGTCCATTCCTCAGTATGAGCCATTGCTAGTTTGCCTCTGCCTCAGTCAATCGATGGATCTGAGCTCCCCCTGGTGGCCAAAGTTTAAAGTGCACACACATATCATTCAGCTTCACACTTGTTTGTCACTAAATTAATCAGCTAATGATAATATGCGCTAACATGAATCTGTTATGTGTAGGTACAAACATAATGTTTCTGTACCTTGGACACATGCAGATAAGCATCAGGGATGAAGTCTCAGAGTCAGAAGGGAGCAAAAATGTCACGTGGTCTGTGCCAGTTAGATGCCTCTATAGGCGTGAAAATGTCATGTGATCTGTTGCAGTCAGTGTGCAGTGCAAGTTTACACTTCACAAAAACTAGTTCAAAGGTCAGTTCATACAGAAAAAGAAAATGATTGAAGACATGATGAAAATAATAGACATTCATATTCCACTATTGGAACTGACAACTCAGTGAGTGAGTATTTCTGTGCTTATCTTTTCAAATATGTAAGCCCTCCTTATAATCAGCCTCCTATCATTACAATCTCCAACTCTTGTGGATATTATTTGTATGTTTGATTCATCACAGATTCTACTAAGCAGTAATCCTATATCACCAAACTTTATTCTGGACCCAAAGAGTGATTCAGAATCTGAACTAGTTCAAGTTCAAAAGTTCTTTAGATATTAATGTGGTAAGTTCACACATTCACTTGTTTAGTCCATGGGCAACATTACCAATGAAAGAAGAAGAGAGAACTTTTTCATCACATGCACATACATCTGTTCACCATTTTACTGATTCTCATCAGACACATAGTTGCTAAGTCGCAAGACTGAACCCCACCATTTGTGTTTTCAGTTCAACCACATTTGAGTGCACCAGCAAGGATGAGAGCAGCTCTTTCTATTACTGTGGCTCTGCTAACTGCCCTCACCATAAGTCAAGGTAAAAAAAGACTTACTGATTGTAGAGATCACATATGTATGAGACACACTAATATAAAGCTGATAAGGTTTGTGGAATGCAATTGGTTGCACTGCATACTACATGAGACCAGGCCTATTAATTAGATTCCACTTATAGACCTCTTTTGTGTTTACAAACTTTGTGTCATAAACGTTTTACAAACGTTTTCTGTTGCCAGTTGCATGTTGGTTGCAGAAAGCAACCCTACCTAACCTGTACCGTAAAACTGGTGATTTTCAGAAGCGTCTTTAAAGGCTTATCAAGTAATCTTGTGCTTAATGACTTTAACACCTGATTTTGACCGTCTATCAAGTGTATGTTTAGTATTCCTTGCTGACAATAATAATTATTTGCACCTTGAATCTATTAAGGCATAACAATTATTAAAATAACGTGTCTGCTTTGCGGAAATTAGTCTGATCATGGTGAACTTCACATAAGGATATTAGCTGACCGTGAGGTGGCAACAGTTTGGGAACAAACTGAAAAGAGCTGTGCCGTCTAGATGTAAAACCAGTAACGAGTGAAATTTCAGTGTGAAAGTAGGCTAGTTGTGTAGTTTAAGACAGGATGTTGTCGATGAGTGTTAGCCAAGTAGGCTAGCTACAACGTGTCACTGTCAGGAGTTTTTAGGAAGGTAATGGCACATTTAATATTAACACATATCAATGTCAATTACATATGATTACATGGCTAATACACTACAATGTTAAATAGAACACACACAGCCTCAGAGGAAACCACAAGTGAACCACACTGACTTCATAGAGCTAGTTAGACTTGAAAGACACTTGTGCACGGACACTGCACACAAACACTGACTTTTACTACTTTTCTTTTGATCTCTGTCAAGGGGGAATATTAGAGGGACAAATATGGTCAAACGCAGAACGTTTAGATTAGGTCTAACGCTAATGGCTTGGGCAGATATGTCAGATGTACATTTGTGTCTAAACATAGGCTGTGTGCTGTTACGCACAAAGTTAGACACAATGATAAGAGCTGTTAAATTCCAGATCAGACTGGGGCTTACTTGAATCTGATAAAGATGGTGAGAGAATACACATTTTAATTTGTGTAAATAAATAACTGAATAAATAAATAGATAAGAAATGTTTGATTCTTTCATGTCTTCAGTCTTCAGGACAGAGTGATCTTGCTTCCTCTTTTTTTCATTTCTAAATAAAATGTATTTCAGCAGCTCAGCAGCAAACCACACAGAGTCTCTTAGATGCAACGTATAATAAAGTCACACACACACATGCACGCACGCACACATGTCTGCACGCACACACACACAAACACTCGCGTGTGCACACATGCACACACATGCACATGTACACACACACACACACACACACACACACACACGCAGAATATAAAAACATAGCAGTAATTTACCACATGTAAATAGGCAATAGGAATAGGCATGAACTATAGTATACTGTATGTGAATGTACATATGTATGTGTACAGACATTATTTTACTTCTATAGGTAAATCCCGTGCTCAGGAAGCGCTGTTTAATGCTGATTTTCAACAGGATATGAATTAATGACACAAAATAACTGGTGAACACATGTGGGAATTGAGTAGAACTGTGTAGTATTTATATTGCTAATTGACCTATTTATTGACATTTACATTCAAGCAAGGTGATCATGGCCCATGGACAAAACTGGCCTTTTACAATTGTAATGTTATATGTTCTTATTTTCAGGAGGTTCTGGTCAACAATGGGAGGTGACTATGACTCATGACAGTATCTGTACTGAGACTGGATCATCAGTGGTCATGCCCTGCTCTTTCACTCATCCATCTGGACTCACAGTGACCAAAACATTCTGGCTAATTAACCCTAAAAAGGGAGGTGAAATTACGGACATATCTACAACTGAACAGTATAAGGAGCGAGTGAAGTACAGTACAGGGACCAAAAACTGCACACTGACTCTGAGAGATGTGAGAGTCACAGATACAGCTGAGTATTATGCCAGAATTGAAACAAACAGTACAGTGGAGAAGTGGCAATCAAAAAGTAAAGTAAAGCTCACAATTAAAGGTAAAATAACAAAAAGAACAATAAATAAATAAATACAAGTGGGCATCAATCATTTTTGACACTAATGTTCACAAATGTTTATGTAAAAATAATCGCTGAGTCATAACTTAGAATTACAGAATTATTTTATGATTTTGCAGAGCTTCTTGTCCAGACATCCCAACCAGCGATTGAGGGGAAAGAAGTGAAGCTGAGCTGCAAGAGCCGTTGCTTTCTGAGACAAGACTCCAAGATACTGTGGAGAAAGAATGGGAAGATTTTACATGATACTCAAGCAAACAGCAATGAGATGATACTCCGCAACATTAGGATTGAGGATGAGGGCAACTATTCCTGTGCATTAGAAGGCCAAAGGGATCATCCATCTCCACCAGTGAAGCTCAATGTCATGTGTGAGTACAGGAGTGAATGTTAATATAACTGGCACTGGAACAAGTAATGATGTAACAAACAATACAAATACACACAATAATACACATTAGAAATGCATTGACATGCAATGATAACTATTTAATCAAAATACTATGTTTACTTTAATATTAATGGATGAGGTCTTGTGAAATATTTGTCCTCCAGACTCTCCAAAAAACACATCAGTTTCTGTCAGTCCTGCTGGTCAGATTCTTATGGGAGCTTCAGTGACTCTGACCTGCAGCAGTGATGCCAACCCACCAGTGGAGAAATACACCTGGTTTAAGAAGCATGAAACAGTGATGAAGGGTACAGAGAAGATGTTTAAAATCACCAACATCACTCCTGCAGATAGCGGTCACTATTATTGTGAGGTGAAAAACCAAATTGGTGATGATACATGTCCAGCTGTCTATTTAAATGTACAATGTGAGTCGAAAAAACAAACAACAGAATAATTTTAAACTTTCGAAAAATTTCAAACGCATATGCCCCATGACTTTACTCTTACTCCCCTTTAAAGATCAGTCTTTTACTCTTGTGTTTATTTATCTTTCATTCTGATTTGTTTGTTTGTTCACCAGATGCCCCCAAGCACACCTCAGCATCAGTCAGTCTCTCTGGTGAGATAGTTGAGGGAGATTTAGTGACTCTGACCTGCAGCAGTGATGCAAACCCACCAGTTCAGAGCTACACCTGGTATAAGAGGAGTGAATCAGGGATGATAAAGATAGCAACACAACAGGATTACACCATCAGTAATGTTAGGTCTGAACACACTGGATATTACTACTGTCAGGCTAAGAACAAACATGGGAATATTGATTCTGCTGATGTTCATCTTAATGTTCTATGTAAGTCATGTGTGAAAGAAAGAAACTAACTGATTACAAATTAAAAACAGTAACTACAAAGGTTTTATTTAGATTCAACGTTGAATTAGCTGAAAAGTTGTTGTCAACATTTAAAGTATTTTTTTTGTGTCTGTGTGTGTTAAACCAGACCCACCTAAAAGCATATCATTATTACTGAATTACACTGGGGATCTTAAGGAGGGAAGCTCAGTGACTCTGACCTGCAGCAGTGATGCCAACCCACCAGTGCAGAACTACACCTGGTACAGGAAGACTGGAGATGAAACTACTACAGTAGACTCAGGAGAGACCATCACCTTCACTCTGACCTCCACCACTGCTGGACTTTACCACTGTGAGGCTAAGAATAGAATTGGACGTACATCTGCAACAGTCAAGGTCTTTTTGACAGGTAAACATTGTAACTTCACCTTCATTGTATGGATTTATGTTGAATTGTTGCAGTCTATAGATTAAACTCTGTGCTCACAAGTCTCATGCATCTTTCTAATATGTAAATCAGGCTCAGGTGTGGTTGTGATTGCTGGAGGAGCCGGTGCTTTTCTCATAGTCCACATAATGGTGCTGGCTGTCGCTATGTTTCAGTGAGTGACAAAGAAGTATTTTATATCATACCCTACAAAGTGTCGCTCTGTTCTTTAAGTCTGCTATAACTGTGTCATGTTCTTTTTTGTTTGTTTGTTTGCTTGTTTGTTTGTTTTTCTTAACAGGAGAAGGAAGACAGCAACCGCCTCAACCAGTAACTCAGTCAGTAAGATACAGGTGTGTGGTCAGATGAGCAATGTGTTCACAAAGTCATTCACACAATTTCTGCCTATGTCTTTGATGATTATCATACCATAGAGGAAGTGTACATTGGAGTATGTCACATTTCTGTTTCCCTAGCTTACCTTTAGTGTTCATTTTTCACACTTCCAAATATGACATATTATCCTGACTCTACTGATATGGTTCATACGAATCTCATTCTCTCCCACAGGGTTCTCCTGACAGTGATTATGCCAGCTTTAGCCCTGTGACCTCTGACCCTGCCCAGAACCTGGACTCAGATAACCCTGATGATGTCCAGTATGCCAGTGTTGAGTTCAAGAGCTCCAGAGGGCACTCTACTGCTCAGAAGCCCAAATCCCAACAGCAACAGGAGGAGGAAGTGGAGTACGCAGCAGTCAACTTCTCCAGGCACACTGCTGCTATCAAGTGAGTAGACTGGGACATTGCAAAAAAAATGTACACTAGTGCTTTGATTCACATTATTTCCTAAAGTCAAGCGAAATCAAGTCAGCTTTATTGTCAATTTCTCCACATATACTAGACATACCATGGAATTCAAAGTCTGGAGAGATGCACAACTGATAAGACATTTCCTAGCACTAAAGAAAAAAGTGCATAGCAGATAAAGACACTATTTAAAACCCTATACTGCAGATTAAAGCCATTTCCTAACAAGCAACATCACAAGACAAAAAGATCACAAGAAAAAAAAACTAAAGAATGTCACAAGCAGCAAAAAATTCTGTATGATGTGTTGCGATAGTGTAAACATGCAGAATGATGTACAAAAATGTAATTGTGCAAAAAGATGTGTTTTCATGCTGTATACAAAAAACAAACTTCAGGGCCCACAAAACAAAAAGATCACACGACAAAAACACAAGAATGTCACAACATGGAGAATGAAGTGCAAAAATGTAATTGTGCAAAAAGATGTGTTTTAATGGTGCAAGAATATAAACAGCAGCAACTTCAGAGCCCAGAGTTTTTTGGGGGCAGAGAGGAGAGGGTGGGAGAGAGGGAAGAGAGGGGAAAGAGTTCAGTTTCCTGACGGCCTGATGGATAAAGCTGTTTTCTAGTCTGGTGGAGCAGGCATGGATCGTCCTAAATCTCCTCCCAGAGGGCAGGAGGCTGAAGAGGTTGTGTGTGGGGTGGCTGGTGAGACGCTCTCACTGGCACCCCTGTAGAAAGTGCCCATGATGGCTCTTGCTCGCTTGAGTTTGAGGAGGAACTAGAGACGCAGCTGTGCTTTCTTCTCATGCAGTGTTGGTGGTCCAGGAGAGGTCGTCACTGATGTGCATCCCCAAGAATTTGGTGCTGCTCTCTTTCTCCACAGCAGCACCATTGACAGTCAGTGGTGGGTGTTGGGTGTGACCTCTCCGGAAGTCAACGAAAATCTCCTTGGTCTTGCTGACATTCAGCAGGAGGCTGCTGTGTCTGCACCATGTGGTCAGGAGGTCGACCTCCTTCTTGTAGGGGGTGGTCGTTCTTGGGGGAAAGCACACTGTTAACCCTGCTAGATAGGTTGTAATTACACTACAGACAAACAATGGAGCATTTTTGGTATTAGATATTTAGTCTGTGTGATCATTGCTTCAGTGTATTTAACACCCTTATTTAACACCATCATTGTTGTCCACAGCACCAGTGCAGATGCAGATGTCTACAGCGCCATCAACAAACCAAGACAGAAGAAGAACTGAGATCAGCATGCAACACACTAGTGTGAGTGTAACATCTTCAGTAGGGAAATTCAACATTCTCTCATGAACCTGTGAAGAGTTCATCCATACATGTATTCATAATATTTTTTCTTTCCCATGTATCAGTGTGCAAAATACTCATCAATACTCTGGGTGGTGCTCACCTCCCGACTGTTACGCAATACCGATCTAAATTTACTCAACATGCAGTAGGCTTCTAACCTTACAATATTTCATGAATGCAAACCAATCAGTCTGTAGCCTAAATGACGACACACACACACACACACACACTATTAACAGTTTCAGATAATCTGATATCCTACAGTATTCGTAAAAGCAGCACTGACATAGGAGGTTGCACTGGCTAAATTAGTATGGATGCACGTTGTTTTATGACAAAGAGAGACAAAGTTGTGCATCACACTGCAGACCTGAGAACAGTACCAATGTGGCGCACTTAAAAGAGCAATTGACTGAATAAGTGTCAGGTATAGCCGATCGGCACGCAATCAGTGCACTTGCAAATGCCTGCAGTGTGATGACGGATTGTGTGACATTTAATAATCTACAGCAAATATGATCAGACAGATTAAAATTTTGCTTTTGAGGCTTTTAGGCGGTCTAATGGGTTAATCAGGAGTGTCACACACCACCATGTATCCATTCATTCAGTGTGATTGACTGGAGTTGCTCCTGTGTAAGCTTGAGTGTTATAGAGCTAGAGTGTTTTTTTTTTTTCTTTAAAACAAACAAACAAACAAACAAATACTGTATATACTGTGGTAGTATGTGCTTTGTTTAATAACTTTGCTTTGTGTTTTTTGTATGAGTAAAGTGGAAATCAAGTGTAAATACAATAACTGTTTAAATTATTATTAAAATGACAGTTACCTTGGCTCAATTGGGAAAGTTGGTAAGAGAAAAACATAAGAATGAGAATATCTTGTGTAACCAGAATATTCGGCTATTTAATGTTTTGACTGAATTATATTCATTGTGTCTGGGCAATGTGTGAGCGTGTGGTTTTATTGTGTCTTCAGGAATTTAGACGTACATTTAAAATGTTTACAACCATAATTCATTATGCATATACAATATTTTATATTGTGTACTGTGTCATCTAATACAGATTATTTGGTTATTTTTAAATAGACATATATCAAATATTAATCTGGTATTTTCATAATGATTAATTCAATTCAATTCAATTCAGTTTTATTTATACAGCGCCTTTTACAATAGTATTGTCTCATGGCGCTTCACAGAAGGAGCACTCAAGAGCAACAGGGGCAAGGAAAAACTCCCTTATGTTCAGTTAATCTAGGAAGAAACCTTGGGCAGATCCACGACTCAAGGGGCTAACCCAACTGCCAGGGGTCATGGAGAAAAATTACAATCAGTAGTAACCATGACAGACTATAAGTTGCCTATGGTTTAGCTAAGGTTCATAATAGTTCATAATAGAGTATTATTCCACTTTTACATTACATGGTAATCAGTCTATAGGTGGTTATCAGGAATTATGGCTGGACAATGTAGCAGTGGCCAGGCATAGTGACAAACTCGAAGGAGTGAGATGGGTCATGGGGGTAACAGTAAGGGTCCATTTGACAGCGCCATTGTGAGGGGGGGTCAATCACGAAGCCTCAGGAAGGGGAGTCGGGCCCAGCATCGGCGTCCAGGAAGGTCCTCTGTGATGGGGAGTCGGTCCTGACATGGGCCTCCCGTAGTGTTGGTTGTAGTCCACTCAGGAGGGGAGGGTGAGAGGAGTCCGCCAGAATGAGGCAGGGATGACACTCAGCAAAGATAATTGTGGACAGAGGAAAATAGTGAATTAGGCCAGGCTCACTTATCAGAAAGCAAATGTGTAATTTGGGCATACATACATGTGTATAAAATATATATATATATATATACATATAAATATTGAGAGAGAGCTGAAGGAGAGAGAGAGGGAGTTGTACGGCATGACACATGAAGGTTGTGCGGCGGGGCTAGGCTATAGCAGCATAACTAAGGTATGATGCATGGTAACCCAGCACCACTGCAGGAATGGTCAGTGGCTGCCATGCCTCGCAACTGGGGGCAACAGCAGAGGCAGTCCCTTCCAAAAGACCCATGAGAAGTGATGATTTGCCATGCACCATCCCTAACTATGGGAAACAGTAAAGAGGAAGGTTTTAAGTCTAGACTTAAAGGTATTGAGAGTGTCCGCTTGTCGAATGTGGGGGGGGGGAGATTATTCCACAGGAGGGGCGCACGGTAACAAAAGGCTCTTCCTCCTATCGTAGATTTTGATATTCTTGGGATTACAAGGAGACCAGCATTTTGGGATCTTAGGGTTCTAGGAGGGTGGTAAGGGACAAGTAAGTCTTTAATATATGTTGGTGCATCGCCCTTGAGGGCTTTGTAGGTTAGGAGGAGTATTTTAAAATCAATTCGACTTTTAATAGGGAGCCAATGTAGGGAAGCAAGGATAGGAGAGATATGTTCGTATTTTTTAGTCCTGGTGAGATTAAAAATATTTTAAAATCTTTTTTTTTGTTATTTAATTTATTGTTTCTCCTTTGCTCTTGACTTTTTTCTGTCATTAACCAATGCATGTATCCAAGTGACATCTTCTGCCACACACCTGTACAGACACCTGTGCTAATTCTATTCCTAGCAATCCATCATCCAAACCACCATGACCACACTCTTGGTCTTCTAACACATATCTGCTGCCATTGTTCTTGGATTAGATCCAATGTAGTACGGATGCTGTTCTGAAACTGATTCATGGAATTCCACACGTTTGCCACCTGCATAGTGTTTCAATCTTACAGACAGGCTCCTACTGCTGGGCAACTTGTCAGTGTACAACTTCTAATATCCTGCAGAGGGAGCTAGTGATTTACACTAACCGTCTTACAGTCCCAGTTTCTGTGGAGGGCCAATAATCAGAGCTCCCCCTGGTGTCCAAAATATCTCAGAGAAATCAGAGGCACTTGCAGAGTGAACGAAAATTACTGGGCTGCTCACAGTTCTCAGGAAGGCTTCTATCAGCATAAAATTAACGATTTAGTGGTATGATTCTCTGATGCTCAGGAAAGGTGATTGAATGTCTTCTGTCAAAGCTCCTTTAGCACATAAATGTATCTGTGGGGGATAAATCATGCCAAAATCATGTCCAATGAAGCTGGTACTTGACAGTAACTCCTACCCTCCCTTAAGTGTAAATGAAGTCGGGCTCTCTCATAGTAAAAGCACAATGTTCTTCTTATATGTCCCTATAAATTCATCTTTATGTTTTCCTTGGACCCCGTGGTGATGTTTTCCAGTGAGGTCAAGGTGAAGTTGCTTGTGGAAGGACAGACAGGCCTAACGCAAAAGGGAACCTGCAGAGGGAGTGAAGTCTCTGACTCTCTCTGCTTCAGTCAATCCATGGATCTGAGCTCCCCCTGGTGGCCAACGTTTAAAGTGCACACACATATCATTCAGCTTCACACTTGTTTGTCACTAAACTAATCAACTAATGGTAACATGCGCTAACATGAATCTGTTATGTGTAGGTACAAACATAATGTGT
The DNA here is from genome assembly GCA_015244755.2 of Tenualosa ilisha. Taxonomy (NCBI): domain Eukaryota; kingdom Metazoa; phylum Chordata; class Actinopteri; order Clupeiformes; family Clupeidae; genus Tenualosa; species Tenualosa ilisha. Next base: position 68,298 of record PYXC01001048.1, read on the forward strand.
CTGTACCTTGGACACATGCAGATAAGCATCATGGAGGAAGTCTCAGAGTCAGAGGGGAGCAAAAATGTCTTGTGGTCTGTGCCAGTTAGATGCCTCTTTAGGTGTGAAAATGTCATGTGATCTGTGCTGGTTAGATGCCTCTTAAGGCGTGAAAATGTCATGTGATCTGTGGCAGTCAGTGTGCAGTGCAAGTTTACACTTCACAAAAACTAGTTGAAATTTCAGTTCATACAGAAAAAGAAAATGATTGAAGACATGATGAAAATAATAGACATTCATATTCCACTATTGGAACTGACAGCTCAGTGAGTGAGTATTTCTGTGCTTATCTTTTCAAATATGTAAGCCCTCCTTATTATCAGCTGCCTATCACTACAATCTCCAACTTTTGTGGATATTATCTGTATGTTTGATTCATCACAGATTCTACTAGGCAGTAATCCTATATCACCAAATTTTTATCTGGATTCAGAATCTGAGTGATTCAGAATCTGAACTAGTTCAAGTTCAAAAGTTCTTTAGTTATTAATGTGTTAAGTTCACACATTCACTTGTTTAGTCCATGGGCAACATTACCAATGAAAGAACAAGAGAGAAAAGGAGGAGGAGAAAATAGAACAATAGTGATGAGGTCTCTTCCTGTTCTCAAAGTCAACCACAAGCCGCTTGTATATTTAGATCAGTCTGTGTTTCTGCTTGGACTGGACACACATCAGAGAACACTTCTCACACGGTAAGAAACATTTTATTTTATTTTTTAGTGATTCCTGTGAGTTTGAAACACTTTTTCATCAGATGCACATGCATCTGTTCACCATTTTACTGATTCTCATCGGACACATAGTTGCTAAGTCGCAAGACTGAACCCCACCATTTGTGTTTTCAGTTCAACCACATTTGAGTGCACCAGCAAGGATGAGAGAAGCTCTTTCTATTACTATGGCTCTGCTAACTGCACTCACCATAAGTCAAGGTAAAAAAAAGACTTACTGATTGTAGAGATCACATATGAATGAGACACCCTAATATAAAGTTGATAAGGTTTGTGGAATGCAATTGGTTGCACTGCATGCTACATAAGACCAGGCCTATTAAGACCAGGCCTGACAATAATAATTATTTGCACCTTCAATCTATTAAGGCATAACAATTATTAAAATAACGTGTCTGCTTTGCAGAAACTAGTCTGATCATGGTGAACTTCACATACAGATATTTGCTGACCGTGAGGTGGCAGCAGTTTGGTGACTAACTGTAAAGAGCTTTGCCGTCTAGATGTAAAACCAGTAACAAGTGAAATTTCAGTGTGAAAGTAGGCTAGTTGTGTAGTTTAAGACAGGATGTTGTCGATGAGCGTTAGCCAAGTAGGCTAGCTATAACGTGTCCGTTTTTAGGAAGGTAATGGCATGTTTAATGTAGATATATATCAATATCAATTACACATGATTACATGGCCAATACACTACAACGTTAAATAGAACGCACACAGCCTCAGAGGAAACCACAAGTGAATCTCACTGACTTCATAGAGCCAGTTAGACTTGACTGCACTTGTGCACGGACACTGCACACAAACACTGACTTTTACTACTTTTCTTTTGATCTCTGTCAAGGGGGAATATTACAGGTCCAAAGCTAGTTTGGACAAATATGGTCAAACACAGAATGCTCTTTCTATTAACAGTCTAACACTAATGGCTTGGGCAGATATGTCAGATGTACATTTGTGTCTAAACATAGGCTGTGTACTGTTACGCACAAAGTTAGACACAATGATAAGAACTGTTAAATTCCAGATCAGACTGGGGCTTACTTGAATCTGATAAAGATCGTGAGAGAATGCACATTTTAATTTGTGTAAATAAATAAATGAATAAATAAATAGATCAGAAATATTTGATTCTTTCATGTCTTCAGTCTTCAGGACAGAGTGATGTTGCTTCCTCTTTTTTTCATTTCTAAAAAAAATGTATTTCAGCAGCTCAGCAGCAAACCACACAGAGTCTCTTAGATGCAACGTATAATAAAGTCACACACACACACACATGCACGCACGCACACATGCATGCACGCACACACAAATGCATGCACGCACACACACACAAACACTCGCGCGTGCACACATGCACACACATGCACACATGCACACACACATGCACACGTATGCAGAATATAAAAACATAGCAGTACTTTCCCACATGTAAATAGGCAATAGGGATAGGCATGACCTATAGTATGCTGTATGTGAATGTACATATGTATGTGTACAGACATTATTTTACTTCTATAGGTAAATCCCGTGCTCAGGAAGTGCTGTTTAACAGAATGTTGAGGATATGAATTAATGACACAAAATAACTGGTGAACACATGCTGGAATTGAGTAGAACTGTGCAGTATTTGTATTGCTAATTGACATATTTACTGACATTTACATTCAAGCAAGGTGATCATGGCCCATGGATAAAACTGGCCTTTTACTATTGTAATGTTATATGTTCTTATTTTCAGGAGGTTCTGGTCAACAATGGGAGGTGACTATGACTCATGACAGTATCTGTGCTGTGACTGGATCATCAGTGGTCATGCCCTGCTCTTTCACTCATCCATCTGGACTCACAGTGATTAAAAAATTCTGGCTAATTAACCCTAGAAAGAATGGTGAAATGACTGACATATTTCCAACTGAACAGTATAAGGGGCGAGTGAAGTACAGTACAGGGACCAAAAACTGAATTGAAACAAACAGTAAAGTGGAGAAGTGGCAATCAAAAAGTAAAGTAAATCTCACAATTGAAGGTAAAATAACAAAAAGAACAATAAATAAATAAATAAAAGTGGGCATCAATCATTTTTGACACTAATGTTCACAAATGTTTATGTAAAAATAATCCCTGAGTCATAACTTATAATTACAGAATTATTTTATGATTTTGCAGAGCTTTTTGTCCAGACATCCCAACCAGCGATTGAGGGGAAAGAAGTGAAGCTGAGCTGCAAGAGCCGTTGCTTTCTGAGACAAGACTCCAAGATACTGTGGAGAAAGAATGGGAAGATTTTACATGATACTCAAGCAAACAGCAATGAGATGATACTCCACAACATTAGGATTGAGGATGAGGGCAACTATTCCTGTGCATTAGAAGGCCAAAGGGATCATCCATCTCCACCAGTGAAGCTCATTGTCATGTGTGAGTACAAGAATGAATGTTAATATAACTGGCACTGGAACAAGTAATGATGTAACACACAATACAAATGCAAACAATAATACACATTAGAAATGCATTGACATGCAATGATAACTATTTAATCAAAATACTATGTTTACTTTAATATTAATGGATGAGGTCTTGTGATATATTTGTCCTCCAGACTCTCCAAAGAACACCTCAGTTTCTGTCAGTCCTGCTGGTGAGATACTTATGGGAGCTTCAGTGACTCTGACCTGCAGCAGTGATGCCAACCCACCAGTGGAGAAATACACCTGGTTTAAGAAGCATGAAACAGTGATGAAGGGAACAGAGAAGATGTTTAAAATCACCACCATCACTCCTGCAGATAGCGGTCACTATTATTGTGAGGTGAAAAACCAAATTGGTGATGATACATCTCCAGCTGTCTATTTAAATGTCCAATGTGAGTCGAAAAAACAAACAACAGAATAATTTCAAAATTTCAAAAAATTTCAAACACATATGCCCCATGACTTTACTCTTATTGCCCTTTAAAAATTAGTCTTATACTCTTGTGTTTATTTATCTTTCATTTTGATTTGTTTGTTTGTTCACCAGATGCCCCCAAGCACACCTCAGCATCAGTCAGTCTCTCTGGTGAGATAGTTGAGGGAGATTTAGAGGGAGGGAGGGAGTTCAGAGCTACACCTGGTATAAGAGGAGTGAATCAGGGATGATAAAGATAGCAACACAACAGGATTACACCATCAGTAATGTTAGGTCTGAACACACTGGATATTACTACTGTCAGGCTAAGAACAAACATGGGAATATTGATTCTGCTGATGTTCATCTTAATGTTCTATGTAAGTCATGTGTGAAAGAAAGAAACTAACTGATTACAAATTAAAAACAGTAACTACAAAGGTTTTATTTAGATAAGGCTAAGAACAAACATGGGAATATTGATTCTGCTGATGTTCATCTTAATGTTCTATGTAAGTCATGTGTGAGTCATGTGTATGTGGCCTTAACAGTAATTACAAAGGTTTTTATTAGATTTGACATTGAATTAGCTGAAAAGTTGTTGTCAGCATTTAAAATATTGTTTTGTGTGTTTACAGACTCACCTAAAAGTATATCATCATTCCTGAACTACACTGGGGATCTTAAGGAGGGAAGTTCAGTGACTCTGACCTGCAGCAGTGATGCCAACCCACCAGTGGAGAACTACACCTGGTACAGGAAGACTGGAGATGAAACTACTGCGGTAGACTCAGGAGAGACCATCACCTTCACTCTGACCTCCACCACTGCTGGACTTTACCACTGTGAGGCTAAGAATAGAATTGGGAAGAAATCTACATCAGTCATGGTTTCTTTAGCGGGTAAACACTGTGTTAATTTTAATAGCTGTGGATTTATGTTAAATTGTTGGTGTCCATAAAGTAGAGTAAGTAGCAATGGCACTAATATCTTTCTAATCTCTAAATCCAATTTAGAGGATCAAAGTTTGGCTGTGATTGCTGGAGGAACTGGTGCTTCCCTCTTAGTTCTCATAGTGGTGCTGGCTGCTGTGATGTTTCAGTGAGTGACAAACCAGTGTTTCATACAAATACTCTACCAAGTGTTTCTCTGTAGTTCAAGCCTGAAATAGTTCTGTTTCATTTTTAAAGGAGAAGGAAGAGAGCATTCAACTCAACCAGAGACTCTGTCAGGAGGACACAGGTATGTGATCAGATGATCAGCATGTTAGCATGATCTTTCATAGCATCAGCACTCGAGTTAGGAACCCAATGATGAAAACTGTAATGGCTTTTTTTTTTAGTCGGCTAAAATGTTTACTTCAGAGAGTAATATACTAAAATAATAAAACAAAAATATAACATGCATATTGACAGCAAATACCTTCCTATTGAGATATCTTTGCCTAATCTTTAGGATGACATGGACCATGTCAATGTTTCCAAGAGAGGAAGCCCTGACAGTACTGGAATAAATTCGATCTACCAGAGCCTGAACCCCAACACCATCCAACCTGATGCAGTTTACCAGAGCCTGAACCCCAGAACCGCCCAACCCGATGCAGTTTACCAGAGCCTGAACCCCAACACCATCCAACCTGATGCAGTTTACCAGAGCCTGAACCCCAGAACCGCCCAACCCGATGCAGTTTACCAGAGCCTGAACCCCAACACCATCCAACCTGATGCAGTTTACCAGAGCCTGAACTCCAACACCACTAAACCTGATCCAGTTTACCAGAGCCCCAACACTACCTAATCTGATGCAGGTTACTAGAGCCTGAACCCAACACCACTCCACCTCAAACCTAGAATAAATGAGAGTAAATGAATATGTCTACTGATTACTAAAATATTTGCTTGGTGTGACTAGTTGGTGAAATGTACAGTCATTTAGAAATCAATTATTTATTGAACCAACGCTTAAGATTAATGAAACAGTTTTTTTTTGGGGGGGTTTTCGTTTTTTTTTTTAGTGATTTTTTGGTTGTCTGTCTCCGGGGCACCAAAACTCATTGGGCATGTAGAATTCTAACGTGTAGTAGCTTTTGGTTTTGGGGGTCTTGAGAATCATAGCAGCTGGACCTATTGATATACTGTCACATGCAGTATATGCAACTGCTGTTACCCAATACATCAAAGTATTTTTAGTGGCTCCAGATCTGTCTAAGGTAAAACACAATCAACAAAGAATAAAAAAAAAAAAATCTTCTGTCAATCAAATCTATCTATCTTATCTATCTATCTATCTATCTATCTATCTATCTATCTATCTATCTATCTATCTATTTATCTATGAAGCATGTTTGTTGGCTTGGATTACAGAATTGAAATGTTAGAGCACTTTGAATCCAAAAGAAGGCGCTACTTACAGTATGCTGCAGGTCAGGGGATAATGTTGGGTACTCCAGTTTTGCTGCATAGACCTACAGTAGGCCTACAGTAGGCCTATACTCTAGCTCGATTGCCGGCTTTATATAGGCTTCATCGTCCTGACTATGTAATTACTTCAGTCATAGTCTGCTGTTTTTTTTTTTTTTTTTCAGGAATATTGCCATGGAGTTTACAAAAAAAATGTAGACATTTTGTCTTTGGCTATTTTACAACAATGTCATAGTATTTTAGTGTACAATGCTCCTCAACTACTAAAGAAGTGGTGAGTTGCCTATGAGAAAAGAGTTCACGCCTCTGTCTGTGGTGTGAGAGAGTGAGAAGATGTGTGTGTCTTTTCCACAGCTCAGTTAGATTATGTTCAGTGCAGAAATATGCAACAGAGCACTATAACTGCCCGTGTATTTTTGTTTGTTTGTTTGCATGTTTGCATGTCTACGAATGGTAATCTGTCGGAATTAAAATACTAGTGAAAATAAAGGTTTGGAAAGCAGTAAAGCAAGAAAAACATTTTTTTGTTTACAAAATCATACATATAAATAGATTCAGTAGAACTTTAGATTCACTTCTACTTTTACCTCATTTGAATTTCTATTGATTTTTCCTTTATTTGTTCTTCCATACAGGTTTTGTGTTTACCTCTGCTTATTATATATAGAGACTTTGAATTCTAAGAAATGAGCTTCATGTGAGTTGATTCAATTCACACTTACATCATTGCCTGTCAGAGCCCCGATAAGCAATAAACAGCACAAGAGCAGAGAAAGGAAGTACATAAATAAACCCCATTAGCGTCTAACGCCAGATACTGTCAGGTCTGCATCAGATCTGGCCACAGTCACGCCCCCTCACTCTACCTCACAGACTCTCAATCCCCCTCCCCGTTCGCATTCACTTCCTTGTGCACGATCACCTTCACCTGAGTTCTAATTGGTGTCACCTGGTCTCCACTCCA
>PYXC01001049.1:0-5000 GCA_015244755.2 Tenualosa ilisha
GGCACCCAAACAAAATGACAACGTCACACTGGTGGTTAACTTCACAGCACCCAAACAAAATGACAACGTCACACTGGTGGTTAACTTCACAGCTGTTTCTGAGTGTTATCCTTTGCCTAGTTTCACAAATCCTGACACTCTTAACACCATCATCTCTGTGGTTTGTTGCCCAATATTATTGATTTAAATATCATTTGAAAGCTTTCATGGAAACTAATAAACTTCATTTTGAAAAAGAATGGGTGAAGCGACTACTTTTGCCATGGAGGGTCACATGAACACTTACACACACACACACACACACACATACTCATACACATGCACATATATGCATATAGGCTACACATACACATATACTTGTAAATATACACACATACACATACATATACACACATAAAACACATATACACACATACGCACATACATATATACAATATAAACACATAAACCACATATACTCACACATACATATACACACATATACACACACATATATACACTCATACATATATACACTCATACACATATACACTCATACATATATACACTCATACACATATACACACATGCATATATACACTCATACACATATACACACATGCATATATACACTCATACATATATACACACATGCATATATACACTCATACATATATACACTCATACACATATACACACATGCATATATACACTCATACACATATACACACATGCATATATACACTCATACATATATACACACATGCATATATACACTCATACACATATACACTCATACATATATACACTCATACACATATACACACATGCATATATACACTCATACACATATACACACATACATATATACACTCATACACATATACACACATGCATATATACACTCATACATATATACACTCATACATATATACACTGTTAGAATTTATATAATTTTATATGACTTCTGCAACTCTGTTTCTAACTGTCAAATGAATAATTTTCCTCTGTGTGTTACTTAGAATTATCTGTTCAGTTAAGTCTGCACAGAATGTTCGACCAACAACTGTGAAGTGGAGAAGACCTTAAAGACAGCCTTGACCAGAGATCATCTGTTGATACTTGTCAAGACACTGGCGTCAGTGTGGGTAGGAATGCGCCTGTTTAGACTAGGTGCTGTTGCATGCTTCGAGTGTGTCCCTGAGTGTTGCACGTATATGGAGTCTTGCCAAGTTTAGGGACTGGTCAAGCTATGTTTTACTGTTTAGAATAGATTTACAATTAGACATTTGTATATATGTAGAGCCATTTTCCTTCACACAGAGGAGAAGATCCGGACGAGCTACGCTACAACATCTGCGTTGTCCTGTCTCAACCTCGCGGGAGAGACAGAAGAGTAACTTAGGCAGATAGTCTTTAGACTTTGCTTTGTTACTTCAACCTTTTATTTTCATCTAATCAACAGTTGTAATTCATTTAATTCATCTTATAATAAATCATTGATCCTGATCCAACGTAACCGAGTCATCCAATCTTCTATTCTGCTGGAAGAGAACACAACGCAACTTTAAGGGAACAGTGACTTCAGTGTAAGTCAAACTGGGAAAATCTAACAACCACTCATACATATATACACACATACATATATACACTCATACATATATACACTCATACATATATACACTCATACACATATACACTCATACACATATACACTCATACATATATACACTCATACATATATACACTCATACACATATACACTCATACACATATACACTCATACATATATACACTCATACACATATACACTCATACATACATATATATATATATATATATATATATATAGATAGATACATACATATATACACTCATACACATATACACTCATACATATATACACCATACATATATACTCATAGATATGAAACTTACATATACATGTGATGCATAAAATACACACAAATATTGTTACGCTTTAAGGTCCACTGTTAATCTTTTTTTGCATGCATGCTTGTGTGTGTGTGTGTGTGTGTGTGTGTGTGTGTGTGTTTCTGGGTGTGTTGCATGTATGTGCATGTGCATTTGTGTGCATGGGTGTGTGTGTTTACAAGTGTGAGTGTGCGTGTGTGTGTATATGGGTACAGTTTATGCACATTTTATAGGGCATCACTGGGTAGTCACTCCTCTTTTTGCCACACATCTATTTCTCTCTCTCTCTATCTCTCATGCACTACCTCACTCTCCCTCTCTCTCTCTCATGCACTACCGCTCTCTCCCTCTCACTCTCTCATGCACTATCTCTCTCTCTCACTCTCTCCTAACATGTTAGCTTTCTCTCTCTCTCTCTCATTCACTACTTCTCTCTCCCTCTTTTTCTCCTGTACTACTTCTCTCTCCTCTCTCTCATGTGCTACTTCTCTCTCCTCTCTCTCTCTTCTCTCTCTCTCTAACACATCAGCTCTCTCTCTCACTGTCTCTCCTGCTTTATTTCTCTCTCTCTCCTCTCCTTCACTCTGAAGTGATAAAGTGTTTATGCAGCACAGTGTACCTGGTTGCATTCTCCTTAGGCTGTGTGTGTATGTGTGTGTGTAGTGTACCTGGCTGCATTCTCCTTAGGCTGTGTGTGTATGTGTGTGTGTAGTGTACCTTGTTGCAATCTCCTTAGGCTGTGTGTATATGTGTGTGTGTGTAGTGTACCTGGCTGCATTCTCTTAGGCTGTGTGTGTGTGTATGTGCAGTGTACCTGGTTGCATTCTCCTTAGGCTGTGTGTGTGTGTGTGTGTGCGCAGTGTACCTGGCTACATTTTCCTCGGGGTCTTTGTTTGCACCACATACCTTTACCTTTAGGGAGACATTGTTCCTGGCCGGCCATCTTAAACTTGTTGTCCATATCCAACTCCACTTTTGGCAGCTGGCCTCGTGGGTCGCTGAAAACTAAACCTGAATGAGACACACACACACACACACACACACACACACACACACACAGAGGCCCGTTGTGAAACATGAATGAGACAAGAATTGTGATGCCTTTCTGCTTCATTGCCTTCTAATGTATGTATGCGCTTCCAAACAACTGTCCATGTGTGCATCTGCCTAATCTTATTTTTGAGGTCTGAGACAATCAATCAATCAATCAATCAATCAATAAGTCACTGGACCTAAAGTCCGACCACTCTGGGCTGGCCCAGTGCCAACCTGGCCACCCTTCAGTTGTCTTGTGTTCCCATGAAGAGGGGGCATCCAGTGATGGCAATGATGCCCATGATACCAGGCCAGGACTGGCCTTATGGGGAATGCCAGTGTGAGTCACTTGCCACATACTTTCATTAGAAAACTATGAAAAAGAAATGGAAGCAGCTGCTGCCCAGGGAAGCCCTGAGGCACCACACATATGCATTGGCAGTCACAGTCTACCTTTGATCATGTTAGACAGCCAGGGCATATCGAAGTGTGGAGTAAAGTAACTTACAGAGCAGACCCCTATGCCTGACTGTTAATAACTGATAACTACGAGCGATAACTGACAGAGCTAAGCACTGTGCCTGACTGTTGATAACTAAGAACAATAACTGACAGAACTAAGCACTATGCCTGACTGTTGATATTTAGTAATGATAATTTATAGACCTGTGCACTGTGTCTGACTGTAACTAATAACAATATCTTACGAGTCGACCCCTATTATTGCGTCAAAACAAACTGCACTGAAAATCCATTTACATTTCAGTCTGAAATCATTCACAAGCTCACAGCATTCACTTAAGTCTCAGCTCCAAACCTCCGAACCTGCAGGGGGCAGAGAGAAGGAGAGAAGGAAGGTCAGTGCATGGCAGTAGTAAGTAACTTCCTGAAGTGGCCATCTGCACCTGCATGGGAACAAAAAAAAAGTTTGAAAACACAGAGGAGAATCTCTCCACAAAGGAAAATCCATCAGCAAACAGCTAAAACGTCAAGACGTCAAGACACTGAAGACGCAACTGGTAGGAACATGGACTTTGTAAAATAACTTTGAAATGTAAACTTTGGGAAAAACATGAGAAAATGAATCAGTATTTAAGTTTGGGAGGCTGTTTGTGCCTGATGCATATTTAACTTATCTTGAGCTACACTACAGAATGTTCAGTTGGATTATATTAGGCTTTGTTTGAATACTTGTTTGAGTGACTGATCGCTCAGTTAAGTGGAATTCTGTGTTTGAAATACTGGCATCTAGTGCTATGCTTATATTACAATAAAATTCTTCTTTGGTACTTCTTTAATGGCAGTAAATACAATTATTTATTTTTGAGTATCCGTGATAAATGTGACGTGTTTAGTTTAAAACACTGGAAATAATGCATCGTCTCTTTTCTGTTCATGTATGTTTGAAGGTTATCAACCTAACTCCACTAACTCCCCTAAACTAAACTAAAACTCCTCTAAACTGCACTACTATCTGCACTGTCTCTCTTCCAAATAATGAAGAAAAGGTAAGGAATTTGAGTTGTCCCTTGCGTCCTTCAAAGTATTGACCAGGCAGTTTTTTAAGTTTGGGCAAGAGCTGACTTAAACCTGACATAACTTGACACCTATGTCTGACTAGATAAGTAATAATATCTTACAGAGCAGACCAATATGTCTGATTGTAGATAACTAATAACGCTAACTTACAGAGCGGAGCACTATGCCTTACTGTTGATAACTAATAACGCTAACTTACAGAGCGGAACACTACGCCTTACTGTTGATAACTAATAACGCTAACTTACAGAGCGGAACACTACGCCTTACTGTTGATAACTAATAATGCTAACTTACAGAGCGGAGCACTACGCCTTACTGTTGATAACTAATAATGCTAACTTACAGAGCGGAGCACTACGCCTTACTGTTGATAACTAATAACGCTAACTTACAGAGCGGAACACTACGCTTTACTGTTGATAACTAATAACGCTAACTTACAGAGCGGAGCACTACGCCTTACTGTTGATAACTAATAAAGTTAACTTAAAGTTAACTTAGTTAACTTA
>PYXC01001049.1:10000-20000 GCA_015244755.2 Tenualosa ilisha
ACACACACACTCACACACACACACACCTTCTCTCCTTCTCCCTCTCTCTTGCACACACCTTCTCTCTCTCTCTCTCACACACACATACAAACATAACAGTCAGGTTGGGTGTAACAGTAAGGTGTGAAAAGCATGTTCTGAGCTACAAACTCAAGCAGCCCTGTGGGTATTTGTCTCCACCCTTCTCCCTTGCATGGTGGAGCTCACATTCTCTCCTGCCATTTCTCTGTTTCTATTGGTTCTATTTTCTATTGATTTTCTTTTTTTTCGCATTGGAAGCTACTATGATCTTACTGTAAGCATGTATGTAGCATTGGATGCTACTGTGATCTTAAGCATGTATGTAGCATTGGATGCTATTGCGATCAGCTACTATGATCTTAGACATGTATGTAGCATTGGATGCTACTGTGATCTTAAGCATGTATGTAGCATTGGATGCTACTGTAATCTTAAGCATGTATGTAGCATTGGATGCTATTGCGATCAGCTACTATGATCTTAGGCATGTATGTAGCATTGGATGCTACTGTGATCTTAAGCATGTATGTAGCATTGGATGCTACTGTGATCTTAAGCATGTATGAAGCATTGAAAGCTTCTGTAATCTTAAGCATGTATGTAGCATTGAAAGCTTCTGTAATCTTAAGCATGTATGTAGCATTGAAAGCTACTGTAATCTTAAGCATGTATGTAGCATTGAAAGCTACTGTGGCAAACTGACATTCAAGCTCGTTAGGTTTTGTTCTTTCTGTTGTTCCTCCCATTTTGCTCCACATCGCCTGTGTTTTCCTGCTAAATTGCCTCAGTAAAGGTCTTCACTCCCCCAATTGACAAACAACCCAGTGCCACAAAACAATGGGTCACACTCAGAACCACTTAGTCCATATTGAATCCAGCACCACGCTTTACTTTTAAGTGTCGCAATTAATCTCTCCCCGTGGTCACCTATTATTGCAGCCAGGTGATTAATTGCACTTTGTAAATGAGCACGTTTGGGCTGCGTGTGTTGAGAACCACGGGGGCCCCGTGACAAATCTGCATAAGGCAAGGTTATTCGCCCAGCTTACGCCCAGAACGCCTGGTGCACAGGTGCAGTGATGTATAGGACCAGGCTTGTGTGTGTGTGTGTGTGTCTGTGTGTGTGAGAAAGATGTATAGGCCCTGGCTGATGGTGTGCTCATGAAGTTCCTGGACTGATCACAAACGATTACTCATTGTTACTTACTGTAATAAAGGGCCTAATGGAATGCCATTCATTTGTTGTTTTTTTGCCTGGAAATAGAATCTTTTTTTTTCTTCTTCTTTTCAGTTTTTTAGTTTTGGTTGCAGTTCAGCAAGGGCTGTTTACACACAGGTCAGGTGGATGTGAGAAGTTTTGTAGCAGTCTCTGCTGAAGGACTTCTCTTTCTCTCCCAGTCTATGTGTGTGTGTGTGTGTGTGTGGTACGTATCTGGCTGTATCTCTTTGATGGTGTGGTGGATCAATGGCTGTCTGTTTGTGCTACTGAGGCCTGATCACTGACTGAAAGGTTCAAGTAGATATGCGATGTAAGGTGATTCAGAGAGAGAGAGAGGGAGTACATGACTCAGGAGATTTCTTGTGTGTGTGTGTGTGTGTGTGAGATTCACATTGCTGAAAGGACACGTTACATTTACAGCCGTATCTGATTCTTTTTTTAACTAGATTAATATAAAAAAGTGTTGAATGTTCTGTATTTTGTTGTTGTTTGTCTGTGTTGCTAGGCAGCTTGTTCGGCATGTCCTCTGAGATGCTCCTCCATCTTCCTCTCTTCCCCTGAGGAAGGACTTCTGGAAGCCCATTCTAACATCAGTTTACCTCATTAATCAACCTCTCTCTCTCTCTCTCTCTCTCTATTCACTCTTTCTGTCCTCTTACAGCATGTAGTCTATCTTTTCATAATCTCCCTCTTTCCCTCCTTCCTCCACCAACCCCTCCTTTGATCCCTTGTTCCCTGCATTTCTCTCTCTCTTTTTCCTCACTGTCCTTTCCTCCTCTCCACTCATTCCCCCCTTCTCTTTGTGCATGTGTGTGTGTGTGTATGTGTTCGTCTGTGTGTGTGTGTGTGTGAGTATATGTGTGTGTGTATGTATATGTGAGTGTGTGTGTGTGTGAGAGTATACATGTGTGTGTGTGTGTGTGTGTGTGTGTGTGTGTGTATATGTGTGTGTGTGTGTGTCATGTGGGAGTGTTGGTGGCAGCCTGAGCGGAAGGACTTCCACGACTGTGAGCTGCAACGCTCCGCCTCATTGCTATTCTGCTGGGCTCACCCTCTTCTCTTCCTCTCTTCTTTCTCTCTCCTCCTCTCACGTCTCTCTGCCCATTCCTCACTCTCCCCCTCTTCTCTTCCTCTCCTCTCTCTCTCCCCCTCTCATCCCTCTTTCCCCCTCTTTCATTCACAGTCTCGTTTCCCTAAGCTCTCCTCTGGCCTTTTCTCTCCCCTTACTCAGTCCACTCTCTCTCTCTCTCTCTCTCTCTCTCTCTCTCTCTCTCTCTCTCTCTCTCTCCCCCTCTCCCTCTCCCTCTCCCTCTCTCTCCTTCTTTCTGCCCATCTCTCCGTTTCTTAGCCTGCAGTCTCTCTCTCTCATTCTCTTTCTCTCCCTTTTCAGTCCTCCCCTAATGTTCACCATGCTTTCAAATCTGTCTCTCTCTCTCTTTCACACACACACACACACACACACACACTTCACCCCCACCCCTTTCACCCAGTCTCAAAGCTTGAGTCAGGGTCCCTTTTTTAACACAATTACACAAGCTGCCAAACACCAGAGGAACGGCTCAAAGGAGGTCGAGGGGGAAAAACACACACAATACACCTCATGTATGCATTGTTCTGCTAACTCCACACACACACACACACACATTATGAGTCTTTGCTGGAGTGTGTGAGACTATATGATGAGGTTTGTCATTGACCGGGACAAACCATCTCTCCCACCCCTGGAGGGAGATTTGCTCCTGAGGTTCAGTACTGGGCCTTCCACTGGCCCTGAGGCACTCAAGGGGGGGTCTGGGGGGGGTCACTCTCTCTTGGAGGGCCACAGCGGACACAGGCAGACACAGGGAAGGCCAGAGATGGACAGTGGAGGCTGCAGGGAGGTCGGAGTCTCCTTCCAATCGTAATGAGGGATCCATCCATTCATGTGGAGCTCTAGTGAGTGAGAGAGGCTCTTGGCTCTGGATCATGGCTTTGGCAGAACGTTGCAGGTCAGGGTTTGGGTTAACCCTTTGAGTTCCATCAGGACAGAATAAAGCACCACCACCACGTCTCTGTTCTTTAGTTCTTTAGGAAAGGAACGCTGAAATGACAACGGAACACATGCTGCAGGTTATTTCAGTCTGTTCCACTCACTCTCTCATTCACTCACTCTCTCTCAGACGCTGTGTTTAAATGTGCATCTCATGTCCCTGACCAACACTTTCACCTTCAACTGGATGAACCCTCCTCTTCTTTTCTCACTAACTGTCTCTATCCCCCAATCGTCTGCTCCTTTCACTGTCTCTATCCCCCAATCCACCTCTTCTCCTCTCACAAACTCCCTCTATCCTCCTCTTCTCCTCCCACTAATTGCCTCTATCCCTCCATCTTTAGCTTCTCTTTCTCTCACTACCTCCCTCTATCCCTCCATCTTTACACTCTCATCCTCTCACTAACTGCTTGTATCCCTCTATCTTTAGCTTCTCCTTCTCCCACTAACTCCTTCTATCCCTCCATCTTTACCCTCTCCTCCTTTCCCTAACTGCTTTTATCCCTCCATCTTTAGCTTCTCCTCCTCTCACTAAGTGCATCTATCCCTCCATCTTTAGCTTCTCCTCCTCTCGCTAAGTGCATCTATCCCTCTATCTTTAGCTTTTCTCTCTCTCTCTTACTTCCTCTATCCCTCCATTTGTAGCTTCTCCTCCTCTCCCTAACTGCTTCTATCCCTCCATCTTTAGCTGTTTCTCTCATGATCTGTGCTGTGGGAGGTCAACAGAATGAGGTCAGGGGTCAAGAGGAGAGAAGAACACCAGGACTTTACTTATTTATTTGCTGTACAAAAGCAGAGGTGAAAAAAGAAGCAAAAATCTGAAGAATGAATAAATTATGGCGTCTGCAGTACTCTTCTGAAAGGTGGGGAAAAGCTGAACAAACAAAGTGTGTGTGTGGCAGTTGTGTTGCAGAGATTGGGTACTGGCACTTGCGTGTTACTGTGGTCTAGTGTGAAGGAAGGAGCTCAGACGCAGCTTGTACTCTAAACTAGGCAGTACTGAGGTGTTGGTAATCAAATCACGTGATTTTTGTCCGCAAACTCACATAACGTAGATGTGGCAACAGTGTTGTAAGTGGGATAATATAACCGTCAGCCACGATGCAAAACGGTCACTCCACCTTAAAGTGCATTCTTTTCTGATATATGAACGCCATGTTATTCATAACCCTACCTAGGCTGGGTTCAGTCCAAATCTGTTTTTCTTTTGTTTTTTTTGGGATATCCAGTCAAACTCTGACATTTCTGACTGATGTTTCACACTGCATATTGAAAATAATCAGCACCAATCTGTGTGTTCATTTAATTATATTCCCCAGCCTGCATTGTTTGCTATGGTAGCCCAATGCGTCAAGTGCAGAGGTGATGGAAACAAACTATGGGGGGTAGAGCTGATTTCTGTCTTTCCCTGATGGTTAGGTGAAGCTGCAGCGTGAGGCTCCAGCGATGGAGGAGTGCCTAGCTTTAATCCTGTGCATGCAGTGGAGTGGAGACTGTGCTTCGTACAGGCTAACAGAAGTCACATTGAAATCCTGTTGAAGTGGCAGTTCAGACATCACAATTGAAATCACAATTGAAACCACATTAGATCTGGAAAAATTATATTCCATGTGGTTTTCTGCTGTTCAGACGAAAATTCAAGAGACAATCTGATTTGGATCTGAACAAGGCCTTAGAGTCTGAGAGCACAAACACTTTTGTTTAGTGGGATTACCACGACACTCTGGCACGGCTGAAAAGACAGCTGAACCACAAAGCCTTTTTTCTGTAAAGAGCACCAAGCACAAAAAGGAGAAGAGACTGGGGTTGGAGAGAGAGCAACAGCAGGAAGAAAGAAAAAAAAGAAATTGTCTCAAGAAAAGGTCAATCATGCCTACACCGAGTGCTTTGTTATCTGAAAGAGTGAGAGAGAAAGAGAGAGGCTGGGGGGACGGATGAGAGAGATATATAAGACGGAAGGGGGGGGTTGAGGGCAAGGGCAGACAGAGAGCAGGCAGGGAGAGAGGAGATGAAGCCGGGGCAGAGAAGGGACTAAGGTTTGATGGAGCCACACAGATGAGACTTCGTCAAAACAACAAAGTGAGATGGAGGGAGAGAGAGAGAGAGAAAGAGAGTGCTCACAGAAAGGATTACTTCAGTTATTGTTCTTCTTGTCTGATCTGTCTTTTTTGAGAGGACATAATAAACATGATGAAAGGGAGACCATCACCACAGACACGTACCATCACCACAGACACTTACCATCACCACAGACAAATAAATGACAATACCACAGACACGTACCATCACCACAGACACGTACCATCACCACAGACACTTACCATCACCACAGACAAATAAATGACAATACCACAGACACGTACCATCACCACAGACACGTACCATCACCACTGACACTTACCATCACCACAGACAAATATATGGCAATACCACAGACACGTACCATCACCACAGACACGTACCATCACCACTGACACTTACCATCACCACAGACAAATATATGGC
Organism: Tenualosa ilisha; assembly: GCA_015244755.2. NCBI lineage: Eukaryota > Metazoa > Chordata > Actinopteri > Clupeiformes > Clupeidae > Tenualosa > Tenualosa ilisha. The sequence goes on from PYXC01001049.1 coordinate 15,775, forward strand.
AATACCACAGACACGTACCATCACCACAGACACGTACCATCACCACTGACACTTACCATCACCACAGACAAATATATGGCAATACCACAGACACGTACCATCACCACAGACACGTACCATCACCACTGACACTTACCATCACCACAGACAAATATATGGCAATACCACAGACACGTACCATCACCAGTGTGGATGATTGAATGTGTTTTAAATGACACTGTGTCTTACTGTATGTGTGGACGATAGTTATTGTGTGGTGGGTGGGAATACTGGTTGGGCCCACCAATGATGCTGCTAGGGTCCTGCTCAGAGGAATTATTAGTTAATAAAGTACTTTAATTACATTTTGTTGTACTGTCTCAGTTCCATGTATACCAAAATTACACACGTGTGTGTGTGTGTGTGTGTGTGTGTGTGTGTGTGTGTGTGTGTGTGTGTGTGTGTGTGTGTGTGTGTGTGTGTGTGTGTGTGTGTGTCAGGCCTCGAATGGCTACTCTGCTGTGCTGTCACTCATCGGATGCTGTGGTGGTCTGTTGCTTCAACAGAAAGCGCCACGGCACGGCACGGCACAGCACAGCACAGCAGCCCCTCATTCATGAGATGTGGCTCAGGGAGTGGGGGAAGTTAGTGGAGCACTCTTAATCACTCCTAATACGCTGTCTGGCCCTTCCAGGCTCAGCTAGTGCCCCGTCTGGCCTACTGCCTAAGGACGAGCGTGACAATAGTGATGGAGGTCTGTCTCTTCCACCCTGTCTTTCCATCAGCTGCTCTCTCTCTCTCTCTTTCCTAATTATTCTTTATGTTCCTTCCTCCCTTTGTCAATCTAACAGTGATTCTACTTCTCCCTCTCTCCCTGTCTTCTCATGATGGCTTTCTCTCCTTCTCTACTGTAGCACTGTGCCTCTCTAACTTCTCCTCTGTTCTAAGTATGGTTGGGTTAGCTGGGTTGCATTAGAAGAGTTTCCTTTTATTTCCTTTAATTCCTTAGCTAGTTTTTCCTTTTAGCGCTCTTAGGTTCATTTGCTAGCTAGTTGACTTTTGAACAGCTTAGCCTACCTTAGGATCTATGCGCAAGTAACTACTCTGCCAAATAGTTTGATCACAATTTTCATTTTAGAACTAGTTAGTTTAGGTTGTTATATATCTTCAAAAATTATATTAAGAGTAAATTATGATATCATCAATAAAATTATATAATTAGCAATTATTCATATATAAATGCAGAATTAGAAACTGGTGAATGTGTATTTTATTTAATAAAATATGGAAAATAAATCTGGATTTAACTGTTGTGTACTTTTTCGTTCACTTATTATTTGATTATGGAAGTGAAATGGAAAATGAAAAAGAAGTGGTTTGCAGACGTTACAAAATTCTGTTGTTACTTGCTGAATGAAAATGACCCTGTATGTCGCCTATTTTAACTAGTAAAGACAAATGAATAAAAAGAAAATGTAATTTCCTGCTCTTAGGACCTAAGCAGAGACGGTAGGGTGTTGAGACAGAGGCTCTTAGGACCTAAGCAGAGATGGTAGAGTGTTGAGACAGAGGCTCTTAGGACCTAAGCAGAGACGGTAGGGTGTTGAGACAGAGGCTCTTAGGACCTAAGCAGAGACGGTAGAGTGTTGAGACAGAGGCTCTTAGGACCTAAGCAGAGACGGTAGGGTGTTGAGACAGAGGCTCTTAGGACCTAAGCAGAGACGGTAGAGTGTTGAGACAGAGGCTCTTAGGACCTAAGCAGAGACGGTAGAGTGTTGAGACAGAGGCTCTTAGGACCTAAGCAGAGACGGTAGAGTGTTGAGACAGAGGCTCTTAGGACCTAAGCAGAGACGGTAGGGTGTTGAGACAGAGGCTCTTAGGACCTAAGCAGAGACGGTAGGGTGTTGAGACAGAGGCTTTTAGGACCAAAGCAGAGACATCAGGATGTTGAGACAGGGGCTTTGAGGAGCCCAACTGGGGCAAACCCCAACCTCGCGAGTCTATGGCTATATGGCCTGAATGTTTACTTTGCTCTTTAGAATCATGAAACTATGCAGTTTTAATCTGAGAGGAACAGCAGAATAGGCTCATCACTGACCAAGAATTCTCAGAAGGTCTGCAACATGTGTCTGAGCTACAGTGTGGAGGTTAGTGAGGTCCAATCAGGATGATCGGCGCACAGGTGACGGTAGCCGATGAGTCAAGACAAATAAAAAAACAGGCAAAGAAAAATCGAAAACACAATCCAAACTCGTCAAATATTTAAACAATAATATGTTGAGAAAATCATTTTCTTTCATAGGAATAATCAAACTGGCACCATTTCTGAAATTTGATCTTAATTTCAAAAATCAAATAATGAATGAACAAAAAGCACACAGACCTGTGCAGCACATGAGTTTGGTTGACTTTCTGTGTGTGTGTGTCTGTGTTTACACAGGACATGTAAGAAATCAATAATCTACATTGCAGAAACTCTAGCTTTTTTCTAATTATTGAGCTATTTCATCGATCTGATCGCATCAACACACATCTTTCCATATTGACACGGTCTGCTATGATATTTCACTGCTGTATTGATCATTCCTGTGTTGAGAGGTCACTACTTTTGATCCCAATTCAGATTTAGTGTGTTGCCCGTCAGAAGCAGCAGCCACCTCTTCATGAAAGAGACTGTTTCTCCTACTGTCCTTAGCCCTACCTAATGTTTACTCAAGAGAATGCCACGGATTAGAGTCAGTGACTGTCTGGTCTCATCAAACTTCACACACTAGACGCACACGGATTCACACACTAGATGCTGTGCAGATTACAAGGCTTGAATGAAAACACTAGAAAGACTACATGAGGCGACTAAACTCCTGCCTTACGCCACCCCAGTCGGACTGATTTGCAGACAGAGGATAAACTCACTCCTTCTTCTTCTTCTTCTTCAATGAATACTTAAAAATAATCAGACTAAAAAACTACACTCTTTCTTAAGTTGCTTTGTCACATTGCAAATGTATTTATATGTATCTACAGTATGTGTAACAGTTTATCAAACTCATCCTTCTCATTAGGAATGGGTCCCATCTGGAATGGGTCATGCTGGGTTATTGTGTATACTGGGTCTTGATGAGGATGCTGGGTTATTGTGTGTACTGGGCCTTGATGAGGATGCTGGGCTGGGTCATGCTGGGTTATTGTGTATAGTGGGCCTTGATGATTAGATTAGATTAGATTAGATTAGATTCAACTTTATTGTCATTACACATGTATAAATACAGGTAACGAAATGCAGTTTGGCATCTAATCAGAAGTGCAAAGAGCAGCAAGTGCAGTATATACAGTATGCAGTATGTACAGTTAAAGAGCAAATTATATACAGATAAGAGTAGTAATAATAAATAGGCAGAAGAGCAATATACATGTAAGGTGAGGAGATAATAAGGGTAATATACAGATGTGCTATATAGATTCAATATAAGGGCAATATACAGATGTGCTATAGAGATAGTTATGTACAGATATATTAAGTATATACAGATGTGCTATAGAGATAGTTATGTACAGATATATTAAGTATATACAGATGTACAGATGTGCAGCATAGCTATAGCAGCAGAGTGTGAGGTTCAGTGGGGGACAGAGCTCAGTAGTGTGACGGCTGTGGGGAAGAAGCTGTTCCTGAACCTGGTGGTTTTAGTCTGTAGGCTCCTGTAGCGCCTTCTGGAGGGGAGGAGTTGAAACAGTTTGTTGGCAGGATGAGAGGTGTCCTTCAGAATGCTGCGTGCCCACCACAGACATCTTTTCCTATGGACATCCTCAATGGCAGGAAGTGGAGTCCCTGTGATTCTCTGAGCAGTTTTCACCACTCGCTGCAGATCCTTGCGACCAGCGACACAGCAATTTCCATAACAAACTGTCACTCAGGATGCTCTCGATCGCACAGCGGTAGAAATTCCTCAGGATGCCAGTGGACAGGTGGTTTTTCTTTAGTGTCCTTAGGAAGAAGAGGCGCTGGTGGGCCTTCTTGACCAAGCGTGAGGTGTTGGTCCACCAGGACAGGTCCTCGGAGATGTGGGTCCCCAAGAATTTGAAGCTGGAGACACGTTCCACATCTATGCCATTGATGTGGATGGGGTCGTGGATGATTCCCTTCTCTTTCCTGAAGTCCACAATGAGTTCCTTGGTCTTGCTGGTGTTCAAGAGCAGGTTGTTGTCAGCACACCATGCAGCCAGGTGCTTCACCTCTTCCCTGTAGT
>PYXC01001049.1:25000-32500 GCA_015244755.2 Tenualosa ilisha
GGCTGAGTATGGTTGCTTGGAGGAAGTGATGTGGCTGAGTATGGTTGCTTTGAGGAAGTGATGTGGCTGAGTATGGTTGCTTGGAGGAAGTGATGTGGCTGAGCATGGTTGCTTTGAGGAAGTGATGTGGCTGAGTATGGTTGCTTGGAGGAAGTGATGTGGCTGAGTATGGTTGCTTGGAGGAAGTGATGTGGCTGAGTATGGTTGCTTGGAGGAAGTGATGTGGCTGAGTATGGTTGCTTGGAGGAAGTGATGTGGCTGAGTATGGTTGCTTGGAGGAAGTGATGTGGCTGAGTATGGTTGCTTGGAGGAAGTGATGTGGCTGAGTTGGCAAGGACACTAGAAATAGCTTTATTACCAGCGCAGCACCTTTTAGTGATGTGGAAACATGTCCAAACTGCCTCTCTCCACAGCCCAGTGCGACACACCAACTACACCTCCTGATAGAGCAGCGTAGGTGACAGACCTATTTCACAACACACACACAGGCCCATACCATAAAATACATACACAGAGACCCATATCATAACATACAGACACACAGACCCATATGAGACACACAAACCCATATAACAACATAGAGAGGCAGAGAACCAACACAAAATGCAACAAAACAACATTTTAACAGAAATATAATAAATTATCATGTAGGCTATTTATCCTTAAAAATAAACAAGTGTTTATTAGCAATGTCAATACATTATATAAATCTAATTAAGTGTCTGTCATGACACTTATCTTTGCATAAACCTCTTTAACTCACATGACACCAGTGTAGCCGACAGTGGAACACTGTTTCTGCAATGTGCAACTGATGCATAGGCATGTGGATGCATTTTATTAACTTGTCTTTCATTTCACTTGAAACAAATGCCCAACAACTTATAAACCTGAGAAGAAGTATAAGCATTTACTAGTTAAGTCCCTGGACCCACACCAATTTGTATATAGGGCTAACAGGTCAACAGAGGATGTCATCTCCTTGGCTCCTCACACTGCCCTTTCACACCTGGAGGAACCCCCCCCCCCCCCCCCCCCCCCAAGCTGGCGATTAAGCTGAACAATCTTGGTCTCAGCTCACAACTCTGCAGATGGATACTGGACTTACTTAGCAACAGGCCTCAGTCTGTGCGCATGGGCAAACTCTGTTGCTGGTCCATCACTCTGAACACGGGCGCGCCACAGGGGTGCGTGCTCAGTCCTCTCCTATACTCACTCTTCACACACGACTGTGTTGCAAAGCACAGTACCAACACAATTGTGAAATTTTTTGACGACACCGCTGTGATTGGTCTGATCTCAGACAACAATGAGACGGCCTACAGGGAGGAGATGGAGCACCTGGCACACTGGAGCCACGACAACAACTCAGCCTTGAACTCCAAGAAGATGAAGGAGGTGATCTTGGACTTCAGACGACGAGGGTGACCACCCACCCATCAGCACCGGAGGGGAGACGGCGGAGGTGGTACAGAGCCTCAGGTTCTTGGGAGTGCACATCAGTCATGACATGTCATGGGCCACCAACACCTCTGCAGTGGCCAAAAAGGGCACCCAGAGGCTCCACTTCCTGAGGATCCTGAAGAAGGCTCAGCTACCGCAAAAACTGCTTGTCCACTTCTATCGGTACACCATCCAATCCTTCATAACATACTGCATCACGGCTTGGTGCTGCAGCTGCACCTCGGACAATAAGAAGGCACTGCGGCGCATCATTAAAACTGCTTAGCGCATCATTGGTACTGAGCTCCCCACACGAGGAGATCCATCACACACGTGTGTGGGCAAAGCAAAGAACATACTTAAGGATCATACGCACCCGGGTCACAGGTGCTTTGCCATGCTGCCATCTGGCAGACGCTTCAGAACACTGCGCACCCGTACCACAAGACTCAAGAACAGTTTCTCCCCCACCGCCATCAGACTGTTGAACTCCATGTGTCACCTGGCCCCTCCTCAATACCCCAGGTCGAGCTGAACCCCTGCATGCTGCAAGTGTGAACGTTGCCTGAAGTGTCCCAGACTGGGCAACTTTGCAAGGCATGTGTGCATGTTGCCTGTAGTGTGCCAGCCCAGTGTGTTGCCTGGTTACTACGCAAGGCGTGTGTGAGTGTGCACATGAGTGTGTCTATAGCGTGTCTTCCTTCTACTGCACTGGGTCACTTCCCTGAAGACTTGAAATCCTGCCTTGGGCATTTTCTGGAATGTGCAATAAGACTCTGGACTGCAATAAGGACTGTGTAAAAATTTTGCACCCTATTGATTACCCATCATAGCCTTATTTGTATTTCTTACCCATCATAGCCTTATTTGTAATATCAACCATATTTGCATATATTATAACGGTGATATACTTTATTGGCAATTTCTTCACATCGAAATTGCGTTTCTCACTCCTCTGTGGTGGGGAGAGCAAGGGGCCACAACCAATCAGACCAATGATTGCACAGAAAAGTGAGTGGGATCCATCACAATTTGAAGTGAAACAGATTAAGCCCACCTTCATTCTGTTGGGGTAAAAGCCAGTATTTGATTGGTTGATTGAGAGGAAGTGTGAGACTGGCCTACTGGCCAGCCTGGAAGATCTGCTCTGACACCCTCCCAGCTTCTGCAGAAGGTAGAGTGGCCTTGCATAATTCCACACGGCAGTTGCTGGCCTTGGTGTGGTCATCTGTCTATATGCATCCCTCAAGTAGTTAAATGTACAATGCAGTGCAGTACACTGTGAATATGGCACAGAAACCCTGTGCCCACTAGCTCAGTATTTATAGACTATGGCAGATATGGATTGATAGCAGTAATTATAGGGCATGTAGCTAAGAAAGGCCTCTAGTCAGCCTGGTGTGATGGAGACACCAGTCCTGCCCAGAGAAGCTCTAAACTACACAATTTTACACTATGTGAAATAAGCTATTTCAAGTCATGAATTCGCACTCGCACTTCGCATTCAAGTTTCATTGCACTAGAGTGAATGGGACACGTGTGGAATTTTACCAAGAAGTTAGCCATTACGTCTTTCTGGAGTTATTGAGGGTTTTTTGTACTCATCTATCATAAAAAAAGTGCTGGGCATCATTTCAAACCTAATAGTGCAAGTTGTTACTGTTCGGATTTGGAGATAATTAACTCTGTTTCAGGTCAGCCAGCTACCACTTACTATGTCTTTGTTGATGAGCTAATGCGAGCGAACTAGCTAACATAATATTTTAAATGGAGAAGAGGTGGTATTACACTGACAACCAGCTGGATAATATTAGTGACGCTAGTTGAAGTGGACAGAGCAAAATAAAGTACAACAATATACTAAGTATAAGCAACATCCAAAAACTAGATAGATATGTTGCCATGTAGTTACTGCCATTCACTTGACTTGACTAGTACATTAGCTAATATGGCCAATGAGCATAAATAAGCCTGCACTTTCGTTCATAAAGAAAGTATAGTAGTTTGTAGTAGTAGTAGTTTGTGCTAACCCTCACCCACCCGCCACTAGCATGCCGAGGTGGTTTTAGATGTTCATATAGGGATTCATAAAGGGAAACTGGGCCGCATGCATGGCATGAAGTCTAAGGTGATAAGGACATGACTGGCCAAGTTCCTAAAGTCATTTGAGCACCTGTGGTGCATCCTTACGTGGAAGGTTGAGGAGAGCAAGGTGTCTAACATCCGCCAGCTCTGTGATGTCATCATGAAGGAGTGGGGAAGGGTTCAAGGAGAAACCTCTGCAGCTCTGGTGAATCTGAGGCACTGAGGCAATGTGTCATAACATCATAGTCACAGTCTGGGTAGGTCATGCTTGAGGCAGTCTGGGCACATGTAGGACACGTTTGACGCAGTCTGGGCACATGTAGGACACGTTTGAGGCAGTCTGGGCACATGTAGGACACGTTTGAGGCAGTCTGGGCACATGTAGGACACATTTGAGGCAGTCTGGGCACATGTAGGACACGTTTGAGGCAGTCTGGGCACATGTAGGACACGTTTGAGGCAGTCTGGGCACATGTAGGACACGTTTGAGGCAGTCTGGGCACATGTAGGACATGGTTAGCATGCTCGCTGTGATGTGTACTTACTTTTGTTGTCAGCTGTTTGCTGTTAATGGCTCTAGATGTTGAGTTGTTTTCAGAGGACAGTAAATGTACTCCGATATACAAGCTGTTCAAGACACCTTTACGTTGTATCAAAGTGTCATTTCTACAGTGTTATCCCATGAAAAGATGAAAATGTGAGGGGTGTGCTCACTTTTGTGATACTGTATATGTGACCTTCTACAGCAAAAGCAGTTGCTCGTCACAACGGGCCATCCCAAGCTATTTCTATAGAAAATGTGTGCGCTAAAATGGTTGAATTTCTTATTTCAACACAGTTTGACAGTACAACACCTGCACTTTTCCATTGTGAATGAACTGTGTCAAAATTCATACCTTAGAGCCACGATAGCTTTCTGATACTCAGTGTCCGAAAAGGGAAGGGAAATACAACTGATGATCGCACAGGAGAGAATAGCTTGCTAAGAACAGGCGAAACTCCCAACCACATCACCATCACAATTTAACCACAGGTAACATAAGATTAGCGACCTGACAGTGACCTCCTCTCACATGACCTCTGGATGGACCCCATCCAGGCACACATCTAAAGTTTCCTCCCAAGTATCACAATTTATTTCATTTCATTTCTATGATGCCAGCTCAGGAACTGATTAATCTAGTATGTGTGGTGCCTCTGTTCATGGAATTATTGTAACCATTACTCATCTTGTGAGGCTGAGGGATGCATGTCTATTGGTCCTCTTCTAGAATATGGGCGACTATAGCCTATAGCTAAGAAACAAATATGAAAACTATCTGTAAGGATTAGACAAAATGACTTGTTCAATATGGCAAACTGGTTTTTTTTTCTCAAGAGACCAAATGTGAGAGTTTATAAAAATAAGACAACGATGATGTTTATCAGTTTGTGATAATTCATGGAAGGGAGGGTGTAGTTTAACTCACCAAATTTGCTCTTTTTAGGAGCTGCGTCCGCTGACGTCAGTAAAATGGAACGCGCATCCTAGTCCCCCACGAGAACCCAGCGCGCGCCACTATGTCTGCGCGAGCGAATGCGGGGAACCAGATGCCAGCGAGTGTTTGCTTGCCTGTGGATACCTTCGATGCCGGTGCAAAGGGGAGAAGAGAGAACTGTCGAAACACTCTCCTCTGAATCGCGGACGGCCGGAGACGGAGAAAAATCGAGTCGTGCTTCTGGTACGCTGCTGTGATGCTGCCGCTGTTTGTTGAAGCCGCGGAAAAAAGCGAAAGCTGGGAATTATGACACCCCATGCAGCTGTCTCAGGGAGCGTGCTTTAACGTATTTGGAATACAGTGTGGAGGGATGGAGAAGCAGCCTGGAATAACCACATACCATTTGCACTGAGTGTGAACGCAAAGTGGACCTCTTTTCTCCTCTATTTTGCCCCTTCTTTTTCCCCCTCTGCGTATTAATATTTTTTTTCTACTTCTTTACTGATTACATTAATTTCTTTGCTCTCATTATTTGTTCCGTTTGTTTGTGTTGTTGTATTTTGTGTTATTTGTTTTTCACCTACCATTTTCCTGCTTTCGTTCCTGCTCTGTCTCGACTACTGCGGGCTCATCTATCGGAAAGGTAGATTGTGCGAAGACCAAGCGCTGCATCGTTGAATGATATTCAATCTCCCAAACTGAAACGTGCCATGGATTGCAAACTTCATCTGTATCTCTCCAACCAACCTAGGAATATTGAATAACTACTGCTGGCCGAGATCAGGTACGGTGCTGTGTTTTTTTCTCTCGTTTCACGCCAGACTACGCCAACGCTGTGTTAAGATGTTTTTTTTCTTCTTTTAACTGACGGTAGCTCGTGATGTGCTGGGAAAATACGCGCATATTGGCTTCATCTATCCTTTGGCCAAATGTTTTAACATTTGCCAGCGATGTATTTTTATAGAGTGTGGTAGCGTTTAAAGTTAGCCGGTAATGTTTCACTATCACAAGTGAGGTTGCTGTCAGCCGCGGGGATGTCAGTGGTGTGAACCGTGTGCCTTGAACCTGAACCAAAGTAGCCCGCTGCGCCGCCGAACAGCAAATGCAAAGAAAATACATATATTTATCAGCCCTTAGGAGCCAGCGGAGCGTTTTTTCTCATTAACTGTGGCGCCGTTACTCTTTCGTAGAGTCGAAATTCAGCAGAACGTTGCTAAAGCTGTCGAATTCCCCTCTGCAAGGAACTTTGCGCAGTGGAAACGGAGAGGGAAAAAACACCCTTTCAAGAAACCCAACGGGTCGGAGGATCCAATGATTATATTGCAAAATGTGCACAGAGAACTCATTCATTTGGATACGCTCGGTTGGCTGTATGTCCAAAGGGCTTAAGAGGGAGCTGTGTCGGGGGGACGATGATCCCGGAGGCGTACGTAAACTACTCGTACAGCATAGGCCTTTGAACGCCAAATATTTGGATATTACAAGTGTTGAAGAGTGGACAGTGAAGCGTCAGCTCATACTAGACATGGTGTACGAAATGTGTTTCTTGCCTTCGTGGGAGGCGAGCAGTTACTGCTGCGCTGCAACAAAAACGCGTAGCATCATCTCAAGGTGATAAAACTGCGCTTTGGCGCCCGCTGTAGTCATTCCTGGCCGCGGTTTAATATCATTTGAAAATATCGAGCCGTTCCCGACCTGGGTTGTCCGCTTGTCATTCGGCCGGTTTCTCTCCGTGTTATTGCGGCTTGAAGGCGATCTCCAGTCGTTGGAGCAGGTGGTGCTCGTGCTCCAAAGCAGCCCACGGACAGCGAGGAGGTTCGGAGATGATCCATCTGTTGAGCTTGCTCTTCGCTAGACCAATTTCATTCATAGTAGTTACTGTCATTCAAGAGTGTTTGTGGTTGCAAGAGATGAATAGATCTTTTGGACATAAGTCCTGTCTCTTAATAAGGCGCCGGATTATTTGTTTAAGCGCAAGATAACATCAGAGCTATTCGACTGCTCCGTGAACAGATCTCATTATTACAGCCTACTGAGTTTGGCACTGTCCTCACCGACTCTGACATAACATGAATTTCTATTGAATACACGAAAGGCGACTTGATTTGGAATAATGCCTCATGCATTTGGGCTTTTCTTCTCTCTCTTCAGGATTTACATAGAAATGAGCATTGGTAGTGTGTCCATAGGGCTAGTGTGCTTATGAGGGTGATATGTTCAGACATTTAAGCACTAGGAACCTGATGTGTTAATGATGGTATTACCAGGTATCCAGGGACTAGGCTATGTCTAGTGTGTGTGTGTGTGTGAGTGTGTGTGTGTGTGTGTGTGTGTGTGTGTGTGCTATGTCTAGTCCCTGCTCTGAATAATTTCCTCAGCAACCTTTTGCTCAAATGTCCCTCAAGGAGAAATCTCCATTTCTCCTGTTCCTACATGCTCTCATACAGGAGCACACACACACACAGACACACACTGACAGGAGAGATTCCACTAA
>PYXC01001049.1:37500-62500 GCA_015244755.2 Tenualosa ilisha
ACATCCCCCCTTTGGAAGGGGGAGAATTGTCATGCCCCACTTGACCCCCAATGTGCAAAAAATGGTAGCAAAATAGGTTTATTTTTACATTATTTGACATTTTGGTGTACATAACTTTTGTTGTTATGATTAATTTCTCTTTTATAACTAAGCATTTAACCTAAAGCCCTAGGTTATTTTCAGAGGAATTTCACTACCTTTACTTTTAAGCTCTTATCTCAGTCGTTATAAGGAAGGTAGGAAGCATGCCAGTGGAAATATCTTTTTTATATTTGCATAAGGTAGGTTTTCTGGGATCTGGCAATAGAAGAATCATGGTGGTGGCATACAGTTTGGCTTTGTAATCTGCAAAAATATATGTGCTGACAAAATCTTTAAATGTATTAATTTTCATATTTTATTTCCATTCATGCACAGAGAAGAATGCAATAGACAGAGGGCATCATAATCCTCTTTGTTGCTGCAAGGGTGCTGAAATCACATTTTCTGCATGTGTCCTGGGTATGTAAGAAATCTGAGAACAGCTTTTGATATGGAAAGAAAATAAATGATTTTGTGGTGGGAGTTGGAGACAATGCAGAAAACTGATATGATTTCAAGACCAGATTACTCAGGCATTACTAGTCAGGGAGAGGAAGGCTACACAGCATTGAAATCGGTAGGTTCTCCTGTTTAATTTGAAATGTGGTATTCCATATCTGATTGTGAGTGATTGCACAGATGAATGGGTATGAGATGGATGCAGAGCTGTATTAGTATTGTTGTTTTGTGTCATTTCAAAGCTAATTCTTTCACAAACCGTTCATCACAACTGGTGAGTAACACCATTGGAAAGCTCTGTTGTGCCGTTTTACATGATATGTGCATAGCATCTGTGTGACAAAAACTGACAGAGAAGAATGGGTGTGAATGCTAGGGCAAAAAAAATTGTGGATCGGGTATCATTTGGTGTTTAGCAATCAGATTGCGGTCGGGTTGGTTGAAAGCGTCAGATGATCGCGGGTCGTTTCTAGGCTTACCTGCACACCACTGGAAGGAGCCAGTGCATGTGGCTTAGTACCTGGAATGATACTGTATTTTGAGTGTCTTAAGAGGCGAAATGTATTTATAAAGCCTGCTTCAAGAGGTTAGCGTTGTAGCTATCTGGGTCCACACACCAGCAGGATCATAACGTGGTCTAGCTTAAATTATATATTTTTTTTCTTCAACCAAAATTATTTAGGGAGGTCAAAAATAACAGAGATATATGTTGAAAATGACTAGATTTCTCCTTTAAAAATAACAGAGATATTTGTTGAAAATAACAGAGATATTTGTTGAAAATAACAGAGATATGTGTTGAAAATTACCAGATTTCTCCTTTAAAGCTCAATTGTTGTGTTGCCTATGCCACTGCCTCACACCAATACTAATAGGCACCCCCGCCAGCAACACACTCTCACACACACACACACTCACACACACACATATTGCGCCCTGTGAGCAACCTGCTGTATTCTACCAGCAGTCTCTGGTAGTCCAAGGAACAGGGCCATCTTGTTCTCCCTTGTCAACGGCTTTTTTCTCCTTTTTTTCTCTTTGTGTGGCTTGACTGGAGCAGAAATGAAGTCATCTCAGCACAAACACTGCCAGCAGGAAGCTTCTTCCTGAAGCCTGGCAAACACACACACACACACACACACACACACACATAAGCTCCTTCCCTCAGCACTGGCACTCAGGAGTCTAACCCCCACCTTGGCCTTTGTTTCTGGGCGGCTGCTTTCAGCCCAATCTGTGTGTGTGTGTGTGTGTGTGTGTGTGTGGACACTAGACAGTCTGTTCCTGGACTGGACAGTGTGTGTGCACAAATCACAGTCAACACACACATGCACACACAATCACAATCACACCATGTGCTCATTCAGTGGATTGAAATGGTCAGTTTGAATATCAGAACTCAAGAAAAGGGGAAAACAACATGACCAGAACTCCAATGCCTTTCCCCGTAGTCAACACCTCTACGGTATTATGGGTAAAGTCTATTAGAGCATTTCCTCAGGACTGGGTGTCATTTCCTCAGGACTGGGTGTCATCGCTTCACATGCTCTTTCGTGCCTTTTTTCATTTCAGTTCCTCGGTCTTAGCAACCAGGTCAGGAGAGTGATCACAAAGACCAGTAATCTTCCTACACTATTGCTGCAGACTCCTGAACTTCCTATAGATGCAGGCCAGTGAACTTCCAATGCTATAGGTGGAGGCCAATGAACTTCCTATAGATGGAGCCCAATAAACCTCCTATGCTATGTATGCAGGCTCATGAACTTCATACAGGTGTGTGTGTGTGTGTGTGTGTGTGTGTTGTGTTGTGTGAGTTTGTGTTTGGGGTGAGCTCAGTTCATTCCCTACAAATGAAAACCACTGGCTCTCTTGACTGGCTCTTGACCATGTGTATCAGATATCAGATGGCCAGAACAGGACTATTATCAATGGGGCACACCCAAAGGCTGACTCCCTCCTCCTCTCTCTCTCTCTCCCCCTCTCTCTCTCTGTCTCTCTCTCTCTCCCTCTCTCCGTCTCTCTCTCTGTCTCTCTCTCTCTCCCTCTCTCCGTCTCTCTCTCTGTCTCTCTCTCTCTGTCAAATTCCAAGGAGCTTTATTGCCATGACTCAATGATGCCAAAGCTGACATATTATAATAAAATAAACAGATACAAAATCTGTTTGGTTAAAGGATTAACAAAAAAAATGAAAAAAAAAAAACTAACCTGGACCTTGTTTAACGGGAAGTAAATAAATCACATCTAGGCCTAGATTTGAAAGGAAACTTAAACAAGTATATAGTAACATTCATAACATTAATAAGATATTGTCAACATGCTAGAATGAACTGTGCCACATTATCAAGGGTCTCTCTCTCGCTCTCTCTCTCTCTCTCTCTCTCCCTCTCCATCTCATCTCTGCTCCCACTCTTTACTTTTCTGTCTCCTTCTCCATCTGGTTGTCATGGCCACAGTGATGGTCCCAACCAGGTGCTCATCAGGTGTGGGGAAGAAGGCTTTGAGAGTGCAGTACATAGTGTGAGTGTGTGTGTGTGTTGTGTGTGTGTGTGTGTGTGTGTGTGTGCTCCATGAGTGACTTTTATTCCCGTGGGAGAGTTGATCACAATGTCCTCCAAAGAGCCTTGGGAAGGAATGGCATGTTTGTTTGTTTGTTTGTTTGTTTGTTTATTTAGATCAGGCTACAGGCCAGAAGGTCCCTGTCTGTTTTCTCCTCAGAGCGTATACAAACAAACACACACACACACACATAGACGCATAGACACACACCACAGCTACAACACTGTTGTCCCATCCTGCCTCATGGTTGTTTTGTTAATGCCCATAAAGAGGGAATCAGAATTGGATCTAAAATGATTAGACATGGAAGGTTTGCCCTGAAGATTGGCCTCATCCATTCAGCGATTCTCTGTGTGTGTGTGTGTGTGTGTGTGTGTGTGTGTGTGTGTGTGTGTGTGTGTGTGTGTGTGTGTGTGTGGAGGGTGCATGGTGTTTATGTTGCATGTGTGACTATTTGAGTGAGTTTGTGTGTGTGTGTTTGAAGGCAGGGACAATAAAGAATAGAGATGGGGCAGTATTGGGTGGGTGAGCACGAGTCTGATCTCCCCCTTCTCTGTCTAATGCAGGTGTGTCTGCAGGGTTGAAATCACCACATGACACCCCTTCACTCAGCCTATTCTCTTTAAAGACCACATTAATGTGCTGTTTGAATGAATGGGTTACGGTGGTGTTTAAAGGGGAGGCTGAGTGTGGTGTTTAAATGAATGGGTTAGTGTGGTGTTTAAAGGGGAGGCTGAGTGAGGACGTTAATGTGGTATTTAAAGTGGAGACTGAGTGAAGGGGTTAATGTGATGTTTAAATGAATGGGTTGATGTGGTGTTTAAAGGGGAGACTAAGTGTGTGTTTAAATTAATGGGTTAGTGTGGTGTTTAAAGGGGGGCAGAGTAAGGGCATTAATGTGGTATTAAAGGGGAGACTGAGTGTGGTGTTTAAATTAATAGGTTAGTGTGGTGTTTAAAGGGGATAGCCATGGCTTTGAACATACATGGCATTTGAAGAAAAACAATTTTTTTTGGATGTTTACACTTGTAGTGTTGGGGTCAGAATTGACATTGAGAAAGATGCTTGAGTACTTGGGGTCTTTTGACAATAGAGGAGATCATGTCATCTGACATAAGTGATGGTTTTGCGTGTCTCTCTTTCTCTCTCTCTCTCTCTCTCTCTCTCTCTCACACACACACACACACACACACACACACAGCTATTCTAGTCTAGAGGAGCGATGCTGTGGCACCAAAGGGCCTGTTTGCCTAAAGATGAGTCTCTAGAGGTATTGAATGCAAATAGATGCATTTCCTTCACACACACACACACACACACACACACACACACACACACACACAAGCTGTTGAGTCTCTGGAGGTGTTGAGTACAAGAAGATGCATGTGTAGTTATGTGGCAGCATGGTCAGCACATGTGCAATATGACCCTGGGTACGCATCAGTCTCTGCTCTTAGTCACACACACACACACACACACACTCACACACAAGCTGATCGCCTGTCAGCCAAGTCTCTCATATCACTAACTCACTTTATTTTGTGTCACCCTTTTCTCTTCACTTTCTCTCCTCCTCTTATCATCCCATCTTGATGCCTCTTCTTTTTTCTTTCACTTTTGCTTTCTCTCTCTCACTCTCTTTCCATCTCTTTCTATCATTCCCCCCCCTACTCTTTCTCTTTCCATCTCTCCTTCTTCTGTCTCTCTCTCTCCCTCTCTCGCTCTCTTCCCATCTCTTTCTGTCTCACTCCTCCCCACTCTTTCTCTTTCCATCTCTCTCTTCCCCTCTCTCACTCTCTTCCCATCTTTCTCTGTCTCTCTCCTTCTCACTCCCCCCCTACTCTTTCTCTTCCTATTTCTCTCTTTCTTCTCTCCCTCTCTCTCTTCCTATGACTCACTGGTGACTCCCATTTGCATTGCTGTGGAAGTCTATTAATTGTGCTGCCTGGTGTGCGTGTGAATGTGTGTATTACGCGCGTGTGTGTGCCTGTGTTTGTGGTATTGTGTGTGTGTGGCCCGAAGGGTAGATCTAGTCCGAGGCCCGCGGCTCTGTTGGTTTTTGAGGTCCGCTGAGGCCACCCCTTGGAGAGCCGGGTGTCCATTCATCAGTGCAGGCTGCCCGGGGGCGAAGACGGAACCATATATCAGGGCATTTTCATGATATGTCGCCAGGCAGTGCATAATTAATTTGACGGGGGCTTCTGAGGAGCTGGAGGTGGGGCAGCGCCAACCGTGGGGCCACCATTCCACTGCCATCAAACTCCATGCTTGCCCGTCCTCCTTGAAAGAGAATAAATAACTGAGCAACTCGACAGAGTGCACCACAGACTCCCCTCCTCAAGTTTGCATATATCATCAGGAACTTCTGTCTTTGCTTGCTGTTCTTGTCCACTTGTTCTTTTGGATCTTTCACTTTTCTGGGGCCAGATTAACGTCACACTTCTTCTATAAGTGGATGTGTAGTATATACGGGCAAAATCCTGTCTTATAAGCAGGTGTGGAAGATAAAAAACATTATTTTGTCCCTAAATTATACGGCTTTCCAGAATGCTGCCGGAGGTTCCATTTACTTTGATTGGGCCTTCCCAGCGTTTGGAACTTTGCTGAAAGTGAAAGATCCACTGCGTTCTAAAGACTCTTTCAAGTTCAAGTTCAAGCAAACTATTTGTTTATCCACGGAAGCCACAAAATGGTAGCAAATGAAATTTAAAAGACGCTTGTGTGTAGTTTCCTGCCGTCGTTTTGGCAACTAGCCGAGTGCAGGGTGCCATATTTACCCATTTGAGAAACTTGGCTCATTTACTAACATTTCCTTGGAAAAAAAAACAAACAAAACTAATCTCTGTCTCTGGCCGAGTACCCAGTGAGAGGAGCACAGAGAGAACTGCCCCTATACCTCCACGTATTTTGCCCCTATGTCTTCCATATTGCAGCTTGCCGAAACAGACAAACACACGTGGGTAAGCGTCAGCACCTGTCAAGCGTCAGTTAAAGTCCACATTTCAAACATGCGCTGTTGCCTGAAGTGTCTGCACATCAACTATGACAATTAGCATTAGCCGACTAAAAAATGATCAGCTCTGTCACACACACACACACACACACACACACACACACACACGTGCGGTTTGTGTTGATTTAATCCTTCTGCTGCAAAGACACAGACAGGTCTGCAGTGCAATGACATTCATGCTAGCCTATAGGAGCTCTCTTTGTAGCCTTCAATAAACAAGTGCCTCCGCTAACGACACGGGCCTGAACCGAGCCAAGATTATCTGATGCACGTGCACCTACCTGCTCTCATGTAACTGCTACAAGTCTCCATGAATATATATACTGGAATGTATGCATACACTTTCAAACTAACACAAGATGTGTACTTTTGATTTCATACACAGACTTTATTAACATCATGTAACTGTAGCAAAGAAGATCCGCCTATGCTAGGCTACCATAGATAGATAGATAGATAGATAGATAGATAGATAGATAGATAGATAGATAGATGAATACCTTTATTGTGCTGTAGGAAATTCTGGGGTCTGTAAGCTTCCGCAACATGGCGTTCACATGACATACATACATTATAAAAATGCAGAGAATAAAACTTATGATGTGTGCCTCTTAGGTTACTGAGTTGTTTGCGTGGAAGTAGTGGTGTGGAATGTGCAGGAGGACGCTATGGGAACCCTCGTGCAAAAGTGTTGGTGCAAGCACATGGTAACCCTAGTGCAAAAGTGTTGGTGCAAGCACATGGTAACCTAGTGCAAAAGTGTTGGTGCAAGCACATGTCCAGTGCAGATTCTGTTCCAGGCAGATCGTTATATATGCGCCGTTCTGGGCAAAGTTACTGGACTATAAGAAAATGAATGGGTGAGGCCACAGTAAATGTACAAAAATTGTTTTCAGGCACATACAGTCCTACCCACAGATCAGATGGACAGTGGAAGTTTGTTTGTGTTTACTTACACAAGCATAACATACTCCCTGTTTTTGCTTCCAGTGATAGATAGCCTCCACCAAAAACCTATCTCCAATAAAATCTCTCCTTTACTGAATTACATAGGCTTCATTCAGTGAGGCCTACAGGCCATAATTAATTCACTAGTTAATTCATTCACAAGTTTTAGACCTGTAATATGTTATGGAGCATAAGTTGATACAGAGGTCTATCACAAAATTTGATGATAATCATTGCTAATATATCTTTTATCAAAAGTTTAAAATACATTTTTGACTGTAACACCAAAGTTGTGAGCATGAGTCGAACACAACAGGAGGGCAGCGATGCGATTGGTAGGTGGTGCAACAAACCAAAATAAAACAAAATATTAATAAAATATAAAATAAAACGCGATTCCTTAACCCGCGGTGATGCATTCTTTCTTATTGCTCCTTTAAAGTGTGGTTGAAAAGTCTTAGCAGCGTCTCCCTAAATAAAACTTTCAGAGAACTAAGTGACTGAAGCTCTGTGGTGTCCATGAGGTGCCTTAGTGAAACATCTATATGACAAGAAGGGCCCAGACGTTCCACAAGCTTAGATATTCCTTAGCCACATTCTGTTGCTCCATTTATAAAGGGGGATGGATGTGGGAACATCTTGGGACATTTTTGTTTGCTTTTTATTCTGGAACTGCTTTGCAATTATTTACAGAGTTCCTTTAGTCTATTTAATTATGCATTTTGTATTTTTTTGTTGAAAGATGTCCTGAATGGTTTTAAACATTTAACAATTTGAATTTAAATTTGTTGTATTCTGCTTTCAATTAGTAATGACTTGACCAAACAAAGTGTGTCTCATCTTGGAGGCTGATGTTGGAGGGTTCACCTGGGCTCAAAACATTCTGAAATCAATGAATTAACTCATTATTTTTGGAGAAAAATACAACTTGTCTCTGCCTCTCCTGATCAACACTGCACATTTGAACTTGTCTCTGCCTCTCCTGATCAACACTGCACATTTGAACTTGTGTCTGTCTCTCCTGATCAACACTGCACATTTGAACTTGTGTCTCTGCCTCTCCTGATCAACGCTGCACATTTGAACTTGTGTCTCTGCCTCTCCTGATCAACGCTGCACATTTGAACTTGTGTCTCTGCCTCTCCTGATCAACGCTGCACATTTGAACTTGTGTCTCTGCCTCTCCTGATCAACGCTGCACATTTGAACTTGTCTCTGCCTCTCCTGATCAATAGTGCACATTTGAACTTGTGTCTGTCTCTCCTGATCAATAGTGCACATTTGAACTTGTGTCTGTCTCTCCTGATCAATAGTGCACATTTGAACTTGTATTTTAAAGTTATATGAAGAATTTTTCACGATACATATCACAATATATATCACAAAATATCACAACAAATATCACAATGTATGTACTTACTGCAGTTTGGCCCAGTGTGGGTGTGTGTATGCATACATAAAGGAACAGACTAGTTGATGGAGCACTGAAGCACAGAGAGTTTCATAAACCCCCCCATCTACAGCCCCCCACCCCCTGCCCCATCTACTGCTCCTCCCCCTTCCATACATGCCCCATGTCCTCCCATTTGTGCATCCTGCTTCAGGTCTCCAGTGGGCTCCATGCCCCATGCCCCATTTGTACATCCTGCTTCAGGTCTCCAGTGGGCTCCATGCCCCATGCCCCATTTGTGCATCCTGCTTCAGGTCTCCAGTGGGCTCCATGCCCCATGCCCCATTTGTGCATCCTGCTTCAGGTCTCCAGTGGGCTCCATGCCCCATGCCCCATTTGTGCATCCTGCCTCTTGTCCCCAGTGTTATTCTTGGACATGGACAGAAAGGGCAAAGTGTGGCTGACAGTCTGTCACCAGTCTGGTTAAATCTCTCCCCTCTGTGTTAAATCTCCCCCCTCTTTCTATGTTGCAGCATGTGGTGATGGAGCCACAGACCTTTTCCCTTCAGCCCAGAGAGAACAAAAGACCTGAAGTGTATGTGGCAGGTTCCTCTGCTTCAGCACAGTTAGGGCCCTTTGGGTTGAAACGTATGTGGTTGGGGCCTCTGCTTCAGCACAGTTAGGGCCCTTTGGGTTGAAACGTATGTGGCAGGTTCCTCTGCTTCAGCACAGTTAGGGCCCTTTGGGTTGAAACGTATGTGGTTGGGGCCTCTGTTTCAGCACAGTTAGGGCCCTTTGGGTTGAAACGTATGTGGTTGGGGCCTCTGCTTCAGCACAGTTAGGGCCCTTTGGGTTGAAACGTATGTGGCAGGTTCCTCTGCTTCAGCACAGTAAGGGCCCTTTGGGTTGAAACGTATGTGGCAGGTTCCTCTGCTTCAGCACAGTAAGGGCCCTTTGGGTTGAAACGTATGTGGTTGGGGCCTCTGTTTCAGCACAGTAAGGGCCCTTTGGGTTGAAACGTATGTGGCAGGTTCCTCTGCTTCAGCACAGTAAGGGCCCTTTGGGTTGAAACGTATGTGGTTGGGGCCTCTGTTTCAGCACAGTAAGGGCCCTTTGGGTTGAAACGTATGTGGCAGGTTCCTCTGCTTCAGCACAGTAAGGGCCCTTTGGGTTGAAACGTATGTGGTTGGGGCCTCTGTTTCAGCACAGTAAGGGCCCTCTGTTTCAGCACAGTAAGGGCCCTTTGGGTTGAAACGTATGTGGTTGGGGCCTCTGTTTCAGCACAGGAAGGGCCCTCTGTTTCAGCACAGTTAGGGCCCTTTGCATCGTCACTGATGTAAATCGTCCTCATATGTGAGATAAGGTGGCGGGTTTAGAGGCATCCGCCTGCTGCTATGTGGGTCGTTTAATGGAAATCACTTTTAATAGATTTTTGCTCATGACACCAGAGGAAAGGAGGGGTGGCGTGGGGAGACTTTCATTTCAGTGTTAAATGAAATCATTTGAGATGAAGTGATATTCCTTATTCATCAGGAGCGGCGTGCTCCCGACGGGAAAGGTCTTGTGCTCTGTGCGGAGCCGAGGCGGCTTCATGAGGCGTCCAAAGCATTTCTGGCTTTGATGTCTGCTAACGAACAGCCTGTTGTGGGCGAGCACTAGCTGAGCTGAGCACTGCTGGATCATACCGTATGCACACACACACGCTCTCTACTGTATTGTACCGCACTGCATTGCCTGTAAAAGTGCTCCAAAGCAGGGTAGCATCGGCGCTCTTCTGTGGCGTGGATAATTAAAGCCTGGGGCGTCCAGCGAAACAACAAAGGAATGTTCCAGAACTGTTGAACACGGTAACCTACAGACAAGCACGGTGTTTCCACGTGCTCATTGCCCCCTGTGAAATACAGATGGGCTGCACAGAGATCCTATTTACAGCAGACCCCCTTTAACGTTAGTGTGTGTGTGTGTGTTCATGTTTGCTCCCATGGATGTATATATATAGATGTATATACTCAACCACCTACATATATGCCTGTGCAAGTGTGTGTGTGTGTGTGTGTGTGTTCATGTTTGCTCCCATAGATATATATATATATATATATATATATACATGCTTTTGTGTGTGTGTGTGTGTGTGTGTGTGTGTGTGTTTGTGTGTTGATGTTTGCTTCTGTGGATGATGTATGCATGTCAACACTCAGCAAAGTCTGAGATGCAACTGTCTGGTGTGCGTAGTGTAGAACTGGGCCCAGGCCTCACACAGGGACGATGATTCGGATGTCCCACTTCGGACCTGAACACTTCATTCAGCCTCTAGGGACAGTTACAGCTGAACACTTCATTCAGCCTCAAGGGACAGTTACAGCTGAACACTTCATTCAGCCTCTAGGGACAGTTACAGCTGAACACTTCATTCAGCCTCAAGGGTTACAGCTGAACACTTCATTCAGCCTCTAGGGACAGTTACAGCTGAACACTTCATTCAGCCTCAAGGGTTACAGCTGAACACTTCATTCAGCCTCTAGGGACAGTTACACCTGAACACTTCATTCAGCCTCTAGGGACAGTTACAGCTGAACACTTCATTCAGCCTCTAGGGACAGTTACAGCTGAACACTTCATTCAGCCTCTAGGGACAGTTACACCTGAACACTTCATTCAGCCTCTAGGGACAGTTACAGCTGAACACTTCATTCAGCCTCTAGGGACAGTTACAGCTGAACACTTCATTCAGCCTCTAGGGACAGTTACAGCTGAACACTTCATTCAGCCTCTAGGGACAATTACAGCTGAACACTTCATTCAGCCTCAAGGGTTACAGCTGAACACTTCATTCAGCCTCTAGGGACAATTACACCTGAACACTTCATTCAGCCTCTAGGGACAGTTACAGCTGAACACTTCATTCAGCCTCAAGGGTTACAGCTGAACACTTCATTCAGCCTCTAGGGACAATTACAGCTGAACACTTCATTCAGCCTCTAGGGACAGTTACAGCTGAACACTTCATTCAGCCTCTAGGGACAGTTACAGCTGAACACTTCATTCAGCCTCTAGGGACAGTTACAGCTGAACACTTCATTCAGCCTCTAGGGACAATTACAGCTGAACACTTCATTCAGCCTCTAGGGACAATTACAGCTGAACACTTCAATCAGCCTCTAGGGTTACAGCTGAACACTTCATTCAGCCTCTAGGGACAGTTACAGCTGAACACTTCATTCAGCCTCTAGGGACAATTACAGCTGAACACTTCAATCAGCCTCTAGGGACAATTACAGCTGAACACTTCATTCAGCCTGTAGGGTTACAGCTAACAGGCACAGTCATACTGTGGTCGGAGCCAATATGAAGGACAGCAAGACAAACAGAAATGGTTGAGAAGTTGACCTGTGACAGGCAGGTTTGACATCTCCATTCAGTAGCTTGGCCCCACGGTGACCAGCAGGGGCTGTTTGAGATCCCCATTTAGTTCCACGCTACGGACGATGCTATGGAGATACGCCACAGACCATTCCATGGGTGTGAGCAGTGAGATGCGCCACAGACCATTCCATGGGTGTGAGCAGTGAGATACGCACAGACCATTCCATGGGTGTGAGCAGTGAGATACGCACAGACCATTCCATGGGTGTGAGCAGTGAGATGCGCCACAGACCATTCCATGGGTGTGAGCAGTGAGATACGCCACAGACCATTCCATGGGTGTGAGCAGTGAGTTACGCCACAGACCATTCCATGGGTGTGAGCAGTGAAGTCCTCCAGACATGAGTGCATCACAGGGGGAAGAGGCAGCTGTAATCCAGTGAGTATCTCAGCCCGCAGCGCCACACACACACACACACACACACGCATACACACACTAGTGTGGCAGTCCTGTGGCTGGATAGGCACGCTGGCAGGTTAACAGGCTAACAGGCAAGACTGGTGTGATTTAGCTAATTAGCGCCTTGAGTGATCACCATATTTCTATTCAGTTAGCTGTTTGGGTCAGGATGAGTGTGTGTGTGTGCCAGGATGGCAGTGTGTATGTGTGTGTGTGTTCGTTAGGATGCATGTGTGTATCAGGATGGTGGATTGTGTCAGGATGAAAGAGAGAATGGATGAGTGTGTGTGTGAGAGAGAGTGGGTGAGTGTGTGTGTGAGAAAGAGAGTGGGTGAGTGTGTGTGTGTGAAAGAGAGAGTGGATGAGTGCTTGTGTGTGAGAGAGAAAGTGGGTGAGTGTGTATGTGTGAGAGAGAATGTGGGTTAGTGTGTGTGTGTGAAAGAGAGAGTGGATGAGTCCGGGTGTGTGAGAGAGAGTATGGGTGGGTGAGTGTGTGTGAGAGAGAGAGAGTGGGTGAGTGTGTGTGTGTGTCAGAGAAAGAGAGAGAAAGAGAGAGTGGGTGAGTGTGTGTGTGAGAGAGAGAGAGAAAGTGGGTAAGTGTGTATATGTGAGAGAGAGTGTGTGTTTATGTGAGAGAGAGTGTGGGTGAGTGTGTTTATGTGTGAGAGAGAGTGGGTGAGTGTATGTGTGTGTGTGTGTGTGTGTGTGTGTGTGTGAGAGAGTGGGTGAGTGTCTATGTGTGAGAGAGAACATGGGTGTGTGTGTGTGTGTGAGTCTAGAGAGGCCTTGTAGCAATTGTGATGGAGTCAAGTGGAGATTATTTAAATCTGTGCTCTCTGCCTCAGGCTGCCTGACGCCCTGTAACTCAACACGTGAATTTGGAGGGGTTACAGCCACACAGCCTCACAACCCCCACCACTGACACCCTCACAACCCCACCACTGACACCCTCACAACCCCCACCACTGACACCCTCACAACCCCCACCACTGACACCCTCACAGTCCCACCACTGACACCCTCACAACCCCACCACTGACACCCTCACAGTCCCACCACTGACACCCTCACAACCCCCACCACTGACACCCTCACAGTCCCACCACTGACACCCTCACAGTCCCACCACTGACACCCTCAGAACCCCCACCACTGACACCCTCACAGTCCCACCACTGACACCCTCACAGTCCCACCACTGACACTCTCACAGTCCCACCACTGACACCCTCACAGTCCCACCACTGACATCCTCACAGTCCCACCACTGACATCCTCACAGTCCCACCACTGACACCCTCACAGTCTCACCACTGACACTCTCACAGTCCCACCACTGACACCCTCAGAACCCCCACTGACATCCTCACAGTCCCACCACTGACATCCTCACAGTCTCACCACTGACATCCTCACAGTCCCACCACTGACATTCTCACAGTCCCACCACTGACACCCTCAGAACCCCCACCACTGACACCCTCACAGTCTCACCACTGACACCCTCACAGTCCCACCACTGACATTCTCACAGTCCCACCACTGACATCCTCACAGTCTCACCACTGACACCCTTAGAACCCCCACCACTGACATCCTCACAGTCTCACCACTGACACCCTCACAGTCTCACCACTGACATCCTCACAGTCCCACCACTGACATTCTCACAGTCTCACAGTCCCACCACTGACACCCTCAGAACCCCCACCACTGACACTCTCACAGTCCCAACACTGACACCCTCACAGTCCCACCACTGACACCCTCACAGTCCCACAGTCCCACCACTGACATCCTCACAGTCCCACCACTGACACCCTCACAGTCTCACCACTGACACCCTCACAGTCCCACCACTGACACCCTCACAGTCCCACCACTGACACCCTCAGAACCCCCACCGACATCCTCACAGTCCCACCACTGACATCCTCACAGTCTCACCACTGACATCCTCACAGTCCCACCACTGACATTCTCACAGTCCCACCACTGACACCCTCAGAACCCCCACCACTGACACCCTCACAGTCTCACCACTGACACCCTCACAGTCTCACCACTGACATCCTCACAGTCCCACCACTGACATCCTCACAGTCCCACCACTGACACCCTCAGAACCCCCACCACTGACACCCTCACAGTCCCACCACTGACACCCTCACAGTCCCACCACTGACATTCTCACAGTCCCACCACTGACATCCTCACAGTCTCACTACTGACACCCTTAGAACCCCCACCACTGACATCCTCACAGTCTCACCACTGACACCCTCACAGTCTCACCACTGACATCCTCACAGTCCCACCACTGACATCCTCACAGTCCCACCACTGACATTCTCACAGTCCCACCACTGACACCCTCACAGTCTCACCACTGACATCCTCACAGTCCCACCACTGACACCCTCAGAACCCCCACCAATGACACCCTCACAGTCCCACCTCTGTGGAGGACACTGTTGTCCTGTGGGGGGAAATGACTGAATCAATAAATATGGCAAATAAAGACAACAAGAGAACAGTGAGAGAACGTGCAGGAACAGCAAGAGAACGCAAGAGAATGCGAGAGAACAGTGAGAGAACATGAGGGAACAGCGAGAGAACGTGAGGGAACAGCGAAAGAACAGCGGAGCGGAAGAAGTGGTTTGCTGTCTGAGAGAGACCTGCTGTTTGTCCCTCTTTTCTTTTGGTGCTGTGTGTATGTGTGTGTGTGTGTAGGAATGCACTACTTTGGAAAGTGATCACACACACAAGTCACACACACACACACACACACACACACACTCGTGTTGGCACACTAGCTCACACGCACACACACTTTCACTCTGAGCAGAGATGGCTGCGGGCGAGGCACTGCATTAAATGATTAGGTTGCTAATTGTCTTCTGCCTGCACTTGCTCCTCTCTCGACTTTACTGCACTAACACAGACGAGGAGAGAGGAGGAACGGAGAGGAGGAGAGGGAGAGAGAGGGAGTGAGAAAGGGAGAGAGGGAGAGAGAATCTCTGACTGTCAGTTGCTGTATTGTGCTGTAAAGACCAATAGAAAATCAAAGGAGGCTGACTAGAAGCAGAGCCTCTATCAGGTTTACACCACTACTGTTTGACTGGCTACTTTGTAGTGACTCAGCTGCAGTATGGTGCGTGTGTGTGTGTGTGTGTGTGTTTGTGTGTGTAATGAATCCTGGGCTGTGAATCCTGCTGAAATAGTCACTCTGGCAAGCCCTCAGTGCAGCATGATGGAGGCTGTCTGCAAATGCAAAGACAGAGCCTCCATTTTCAGTTAGCTTCCTTGAGCTACACCAGAGCAGCCGGTACATCAAAGAGGATCATGGAATTCACACGTGTTGGTGGAGGCTATCTATGGAGTATCCAGCTGTGGAGAACACATCTTCACGCATCA
The DNA here is from genome assembly GCA_015244755.2 of Tenualosa ilisha. Classification (NCBI taxonomy): domain Eukaryota; kingdom Metazoa; phylum Chordata; class Actinopteri; order Clupeiformes; family Clupeidae; genus Tenualosa; species Tenualosa ilisha. The sequence continues at coordinate 53,188 of PYXC01001049.1, forward strand.
GTGTCGGCTATGTGGGAGCACATCTCCATGGGTCAGTGTCGGCCATGTTTGAGTATCCAGTGGTGGAGACCACATCTCCATGGGTCAGTGTCGGCCATGTTTGAGTATCCAGGGGTGGAGACCACATCTCCATGGGTCAGCGTCGGCCATGTTTGAGTATCCAGTGGTGGAGACCACATCTCCATGGGTCAGCGTCGGCCATGTTTGAGTATCCAGTGTGGAGACCACATCTCCATGGGTCAGTGTCGGCCATGTTTGAGTATCCAGTGGTAGAGACCACATCTCCATGGGTCAGTGTCGGCCATGTTTGAGTATCCAGGGGTGGAGACCACATCTCCATGGGTCAGTGTCGGCCACGTTTGAGTATCCAGGGGTGGAGACCACATCTCCATGGGTCAGCGTCGGCCATGTTTGAGTATCCAGTGTGGAGACCACATCTCCATGGGTCAGTGTCGGCCATGTTTGAGTATCCAGTGGTGGAGACCACATCTCCATGGGTCAGTGTCGGCCATGTTTGAGTATCCAGTGGTGGAGACCACATCTCCATGGGTCAGTGTCGGCCATGTTTGAGTATCCAGGGGTGGAGACCACATCTCCATGGGTCAGTGTCGGCCATGTTTGAGTATCCAGTGGTGGAGACCACATCTCCACGCGTCAGTGTCAGCCATGTTTGAGTATCTGCTCTCTGTCTCTGGCTCATATTAGTCTAGTCTAGTCTGCTCTCTGGCTCTGTCCCATATTAGTCTAGTCTGCTCTCTCTCTCTGCTTCATATTAGTCTAGTCTGCTCTCTTTCTCTGGATCATATTAGTCTAGTCTAGTCTGCTCTCTGTCTCTGGTTCATATTAGTCTAGTCTGCTCTCTGTCTCTGCTTCATATTAGTCTAGTCTAGTCTGCTCTCTGTCTCTGCTTCATATTAGTCTAGTCTGCTCTCTTTCTCTGCTTCATATTAGTCTAGTCTGCTCTCTGTCTCTGCTTCATATTAGTCTAGTCTGCTCTCTGTCTCTGGTTCATATTAGTCTAGTCTGCTCTCTTTCTCTGCCTCATATTAGTCTAGTCTGCTCTCTGTCTCTGCTTCATATTAGTCTAGTCTGCTCTCTGTCTCTGGCTCATATTAGTCTAGTCTGCTCTCTGTCTCTGCTTCATATTAGTCTAGTCTGCCTTCCTCGCTCTCTGGCTCTGTTTTTTTTTTACACTCCCTCATCCAACACCACCGTTTTATTACACACACAAACAAACACACACACACTTGTAGGAGCCTTAACTGCCTGTGTGTTGTGTGTGTGTGTGTGTGGAGGAGAGCTAACAGCAGCGATCAATCGCCCTTCCCACTTCCCTCTGTATCACCATGCACTATGGAGCCATTATGGGCTACCGGCCGCTCAGCAGACGACTCCCCAATTACCTGCCCGCTGGAGAGGCACCTGTGGGGGAGGAATTGACCACTTAACTGCTTCCATCCCACATCCATCCAGGTGGATTATTGTGACAATCCAGTGGTCAGCTCTGTGCAAACGCTCCGGTAATGGTTGGTGAAGTATCGGCGTGCCGCAGCAGGGCGGATAAATCAAAACACACGCACGCACACACACAAACACGCACACACACATACACACACACACACTGCCTTTCTGTCTCTCTTTGGCTGCTACTCTCAGAAGAGCTGCGCCGGCTCCTCAAAGCACCAGTTTAACGCACTAATACAACACAGAAGTCACAACTCCCACAAATCAATTAACCTCCCACAGAACTCCCTCTTTCTCTCATGTACATAGCTACGGCCTTGTATCTTCTTTGGTGGAGTGTGTGTGTGTGTGTGCGTGTGTGTGTGTGTGCATCTCTCTCTTTCTCTCTCTCTCTGGTGACAGAATCCTCTTCATTATCTTTCACATACTCTCAGATGTCAGCTGTCTTTTTGGAGCTGTGACCCCCTCTCAGTCCCTGACAATGGAGACTCCAAATGAAATACACGTCCTTTGGCCTGCAAGCTTCCGGAGTTCCAAAGAGTATTCAATCTTTTTTGCTCACAGTATTAGTTGAGCCTGATAATCCATACAGCGGTAGAATCTCTCTTTTTATTGGTTGTTGTTGTTGTTGTGGTTGTTGTTGTTGTGGTTGTTGTGTTGGCCTTTGTGCCATGCCTACTGTCCGATTGCAAGCAGTGTGCCATCAGCCCGCTAGAGCTCACTGCTCTGCAGATCTCCTCCTGGTGTTATTCCTCTAAGATCAAACAGTGCAGTTTCAATTCAGCCCCTTTGGTTCCCCGTTTACATGTTGGAAATCTCATCTACTTGGAATCATATTCCCCGTTTCCATGTTGGAAATCTCATCTACTTGGGGCCTATACTACATAGCAAGGTTACTAGTTAACCAGAGTAACAACTGACCTCTAAAAGAACACCTCTGTGAGCATCTGTTATCTCTGAAGTGACTTGTTGTTTGGAGATCAGCAGTTACACCTGAAGTCACCTGGCTTAGCCAATAATGTTGCTTTGTAGTATACCCACTTGGAGTCATATTCCCAGTTCATGTTGAAAATCTCAGCCACTTGCACTCATTCTAATTTTGTATCTATATTTTTAGTTTACATGTTGAAAATCTTGGTCATGTGTACTCATTCCATGTCAGTGCAACCCAGAGTGGCGTAAAAACAGTCAGTGCAACCCAGAGTGGCGTAAAAACAGTCAGTGCAACCCAGAGTGGCGTACAAATAGTCAGTGCAACCCAGAGTGGCGTACACATAAACAGTCTGTGCAACCCAGAGTGGCGTACAAACAGTCAGTGCAACCCAGAGTGGCGTACACATAAACAGTCAGTGCAACCCAGAGTGGCGTACACATAAACAGTCTGTGCAACCCAGAGTGGCGTAAAAACAGTCAGTGCAACCCAGAGTGGCGTAAAAACAGTCAGTGCAACCCAGAGTGGCGTAAAAACAGTCAGTTCAACCCAGAGTGGCGTAAAAACAGTCAGTGCAACCCAGAGTGGCGTAAAAAACAGTCAGTTCAACCCAGAGTGGCGTACACATAAACAGTCAGTGCAACCCAGAGTGGCGTAAAAACAGTCAGTGCAACCCAGAGTGGCGTAAAAACAGTCAGTGCAACCCAGAGTGGCGTACACATAAACAGTCAGTGCAACCCAGAGTGGCGTAAAAACAGTCAGTTCAACCCAGAGTGGCGTACACATAAACAGTCAGTTCAACCCAGAATGGCGTACACATAAACAGTCAGTTCAACCCAGAGTGGCGGACAAACAGTCAGTGCAACCCAGAGTGGCGTACACATAAACAGTCAGTGCAACCCAGAGTGGCGTAAAAACAGTCAGTGCAACCCAGAGTGGCGTAAAAACAGTCAGTTCAACCCAGAGTGGCGTACAAACAATCAGTGCAACCCAGAGTGGCGTAAAAACAGTCAGTTCAACCCAGAGTGGCGTAAAAACAGTCAGTGCAACCCAGAGTGGCGTAAAAACAGTCAGTGCAACCCAGAGTGGCGTAAAAACAGTCAGTTCAACCCAGAGTGGCGTAAAAACAGTCAGTTCAACCCAGAGTGGCGTACAAACAATCAGTGCAACCCAGAGTGGCGTAAAAACAGTCAGTGCAACCCAGAGTGGCGTAAAAACAGTCAGTGCAACCCAGAGTGGCGTACACGTAAACAGTCAGTTCAACCCAGAGTGGCGTAAAAACAGTCAGTTCAACCCAGAGTGGCGTACAAACAATCAGTGCAACCCAGAGTGGCGTAAAAACAGTCAGTGCAACCCAGAGTGGCGTACAAACAGTCAGTGCAACCCAGAGTGGCGTAAAAACAGTCAGTGCAACCCAGAGTGGCGTAAAAACAGTCAGTGCAACCCAGAGTGGCGTACAAACAGTCAGTGCAACCCAGAGTGGCATACAAACAGTCAGTGCAACCCAGAGTGGCGTACACATAAACAGTCTGTGCAACCCAGAGTGGCGTACAAACAGTCAGTGCAACCCAGAGTGGCGTACACATAAACAGTCAGTGCAACCCAGAGTGGCGTACACATAAACAGTCTGTGCAACCCAGAGTGGCGTACAAACAGTCAGTGCAACCCAGAGTGGCGTACACATAAACAGTCAGTGCAACCCAGAGTGGCGTACACATAAACAGTCAGTGCAACCCAGAGTGGCGTACACGTAAACAGTCTGTGCAACCCAGAGTGGCGTACAAACAGTCAGTGCAACCCAGAGTGGCGTACACATAAACAGTCAGTGCAACCCAGAGTGGCGTACACATAAACAGTCAGTGCAACCCAGAGTGGCGTACACATAAACAGTCAGTGCAACCCAGAGTGGCGTACAAACAGTCAGTGCAACCCAGAGTGGCGTACACATAAACAGTCAGTGCAACCCAGAGTGGCGTAAAAACAGTCAGTTCAACCCAGAGTGGCGTAAAAACAGTCAGTGCAACCCAGAGTGGCGTACAAACAGTCAGTGCAACCCAGAGTGGCGTACACGTAAACAGTCTGTGCAACCCAGAGTGGCGTACACATAAACAGTCAGTGCAACCCAGAGTGGCGTACACATAAACAGTCAGTGCAACCCAGAGTGGCGTACACATAAACAGTCTGTGCAGCCCATTTCCCACTGGTTTTACTCAGGGTGACGAGTGGAGGGTCTGTCATGAGGAGCTTGATTTTGAATTATTCATTGAAAAACCTCTTCCACACATATCAATTTGCAATCAATATGCAATCGAATCTCATTAAAACATTAAACGTCTTGCTGTGAATATTAGTTACGCAAGACAAATTTGTGATTTGTTATGATGGATATCGTTCCTGCTCAGCCAAGCAGAAGACAGTTTTTTAAAGATGGAAACTGGAAATGAAAATAGGGAAAAGGAGGGGGATTGCAGAATGAGAGAGAGAGAGAGAGAGAATGAGCAATTTGCAATATCCATCCTGTCATGTCATTTGGCAGACGACAGAGATTGGTTATGGCTGAGGATGAGATTGCGCTGGGTGTGCCTTATCGTGATGATATTGTTTCCACCACCCCCATCATTTGCGGTTCAACAGCCACAACATCTGGACGTCCGACAATAGAAAATACCCATTGAATGGGAGGGTAACCAAGCTGCTGAGGGACGCATCAGCTCTATCTAATCCAGCCCTGTGTCAGGAGCAGAGGGGCAGCTGTGCCAACTAAGGCTCTCTGTTTGGCCACAGCAACACAAACGTGCTCTCACTGCTCTTAAACGGAGGGGGAGAGGGATTTCTAATTAGATTTGTGCGGTACTGTTGGGAAGTGCAGTGTGCAATCCATCCAAGGATGGCAGAAATCGATATGCTTCTGCTAGAACTTTTCTCAATGTGCTTCTGTTAGAATTTTACTGAGCGTATGTCTCTTCTAGAACCTTCCTTTCTGTTGGGTTGCCTTGTCTTGTGTGTTTACCCTCGGTTTGATGAAATACACATTTGGTCTGGATGAACCCACTAATGTTTCTCCTCTATTTGAGTCCAGTTTTGTTTGTGAATGAGACGTCTCATCTCATCTCTGGGAGACATTAGCAGGCGAGGAGGATCTCCTAAAGGCTGCACTCTTCTTGAGCGCCGGCATTTTCTAGGGCCGAGGGTGCGATATTAAGCCATGCTGAAATTGGATTTCTCTTCAAATGTCTTTTACAGCCCTGCTAGTGTTTTGTTTCCCCCTTGAATCCTCAGCACACCCCTTGATATTCATGAAGCCAAGCACATCGATTGCCTTTTTTCCATCCAAGCATTTGCATGCTCAACGCCTTCAGGCCCGGAGAAGGCTATTCAGAACATCACAGAGAGGCTGTGAGTTTCAAAGCAAACGCCAGGAATATGAGTATTGACCTCCGCCTCAGCAGGCTTCTCATCCAGCACTAGTGGGCTTCTCACCCAGGACTAGCAGGTTTCTTGTTCAGGACTAGTGGGCTTCTCACCCAGGACTAGCAGGTTTCTTGTTCAGGACTAGTGGGCTTCTCATCCAGGACTAGCAGGTTTCTTATCCAGGACTAGCAGGCTTCTCACCCAGGACTAGCAGGTTTCTTGTTCAGGACTAGTGGGCTTCTCATCCAGGACTAGTGAGCTTCTCATCCAAGACTACTGAGCTTCTAATCCAAGACTAGCAGGTTTCTTATCCAGGACTAGTGGGCTTCTAATCCAGGACTAGCCTGATTCCTCAACAGCAGCAGCAGGGCTTTGATGATGAGGAGAGACCTGCGTGGGCCAATAGAAAGCACTTCCTCAGCTCCACCTGATTGAACTCTTTCATTAAGCTCAGGCCACCCAGCTAGTCAGCACATAACCAACACATTACCAGCACACTACTAACACATCACCAGCACACTACCAACACCTTACCAGCACATTACCAACACCTTACCAGCACATTACCAACACCTTACCAACACATTACCAACACATTACCACACATACCAGCACATTACCAACACATTACCAGCACATTACCAACACATTACCAGCACATTACCAACACATTACCAACACGCTACCAGCACACTACCAGCACATTACACAGTGCCCACTATGCCCTAACATTGCACACTAGTTCACTCACAGTGCACACTATGCCCTAAAAACACACTAGTCCACTACACAGCACACACTATGCCCTAGGGATGCAACATTGCACACTAGTTCACTACAGAGTGCACACTATGCCCTAAAAACATGCACTAGTTCACTACACAGTGCACACTATGCCCTAACATTCACCACTAGTTCACTACACAGTGCACACTGTGCCCTTACTTTGCACACTAGTTCACTACACAGTGCACACTATGCCCTCGGGATGAAACATTGCACACTAGTCCACTACACAGTGCACACTATGCCCTAGTGATGTAACATTGCAAACTAGTCCACTACACAATGCACACTATGCCCTAGTGATGTAACATTGCAAACTAGTCCACTACACAGTGCACACTATGCCCTAGTGATTTAACATTGCATACTAGTCCACTACACGGTGCACACTATGCCCTAACATTGCACACTAGACCACTACACAGTGCACACTATGCCCTAGGGATGTAACATTATGCACTGATCCATCAAACTGAATTGTGGTTCAGTAAAAAACATTCACATATGGGCTCCAACACACATTTCCCTGCAGCCAATCAGCACACAGTATGCAAAAAGGGGTCAAGTCAGGTCAAGCGGGAACTGAAATCGATGACGTCTGGTCACCTGGAGATGAAACCAAATGGCAGGTGCAAAACCAAACGCAGAGTGTTTCCGTTTGGGAAAGAGCTCTTAAAAGCACATACCTGGAAGGAAACATTCAATCCATCTCTCTTTTCATTCTCCTCTTTCTTCTCCCTGGTTTGTTCGTTCATTGATCCTGTGCTACTGACTCAGTTAGCCGTCGGCACTTGTTTTCAAGAGACCAGGCTTTTAGCGTCCTCCCCCGACCCGGCCCGACCCAACCCAGCCTGACAAGAGTGGCTCCGGCTCAGCCAAGGCTCTAATGTTCCATTTGCCGTACATGGATCTGCGACCGAGAGCCCATCTTAGTGCCTCTCGGCGGACCAGGACCTGCCACTTCCTATTCATCATCACAGCAGATATCTCAGCCCCCCCCCTTCACTCCATTTCTCTCTGTCCTCCTCCTTTTGCACTTGCTGTGTTTGTGTCACCTGTTCAGCTCAGGGATCAGCACTGGTGTTGGTCGTTTTGCACTTGACCAGGTGTGTCTCTGGTTGCCTTCAGGTCTGAAGGCCTCTGCAGGTTTGACGCTTCGCTGGGCTTTCCCTTCTTTCTTTCCTCTCTTTGACTCTGTTTTTGACTGACTGAATCCTTAAGAGATTGATGAGCGTGTGAAGAAATGTTGGCACCGCCTGTCTCTCACACCACCATCTATCTGTGACCGTCAGATGCACACACAGACACACAGACACACTCTGGCTTTACTAAACATCCCGATTTTTTACTGGTGCAGCCTTCGAACAAGGAAAAAGCTGTGACAGTGACTGTGTGTGTGCGTGTGTGTGTGTGTGTGTCTTTGGAGAAGCTAGAGTCCAGTCTAGACATAAAATATTCACGAGCCTCTTTAACACGTTGTGCTCTAGAGGACACAGCCATCTAAGCTCTGTTTCCACTAGCATCTGTAGAAGACTAATGGGCTGATGTTGTGTTTTAACTGTTCCCAGACCTGTTCTGTGCTTGTAGCTCTGACTAGCCTCAGTGTGGCTTTAAGTGCACTGATACAGCCCAGCTGAGCCATTTAAAACAGACACATGGCACAGCCTGAGCAAGCAGTGTTTGGACATAGACACACACTACAGAGTGGACACACAGCTTCTGAAAATAGACACACACTACAGAGTGGACACACAGCTTCTGAAAATAGACACACTCTACAGAGTGGACAATCAGCTTCTGAAAATAGACACACACTACAGAGTGGACACACAGCTTCTGAAAATAGACACACACTACAGAGTGGACACACAGCTTCTGAAAATAGACACACTCTACAGAGTGGACACACAGCTTCTGAAAATAGACACACACTACAGAGTGGACACACAGCTTCTGAAAATAGACACACACTACAGAGTGGACAATCAGCTTTTGAAAATAGACACACACTACAGAGTGGACACACAGCTTCTGAAAATAGACACACACTATAGAGTGGACACACAGCTTCTGAAAATAGACACACACTACAGAGTGGACACACAGCTTCTGAAAATAGACACACACTACAGAGTAGACAAAAAGTGTCATTAGTGCCGCTTACATTTGGAGTTTTTGTTTGGCTGACGTGATGAAGAGGAAGGAAGTGGGTTGACATTTGCCATATACACTGTATATAGTGAGACGAAACAACATTAAACTAGAGATTCAAGGGGTGCCTTATTAAGATATATAGAATTGGCAGGCTAATTGCAGCAGGCTACATTTAGTGCACTAAGGCTACAATTAGTACACACACAGTATGGAAATACATAAAGTGTGTCAGACAACAGACAACAGGACAGGCATAAGTAGACTAGTAGCAGAGCACTGATTGTTTGTAGATGGATTCCCAGTGGGGTGAAAAAGTGCAGATGTGCATTCAGTTGACAGTGGTGGCGCTGCTGAGGATGCTCTCAGTTAGCTTTAGGGGTGTAACATTTTCAGCTGTTCCCTCAGTCACACGCGTCACTCGGCCCTCTGTCCCACGAGAGAGCAGACCAGGCGAGAGTCAGTCACACGCGTCACTCGGCCCTCTGTCCCACGAGAGAGCAGACCAGGCGAGAGTCAGTCACACGCGTCACTCGGCCCTCTGTCCCACGAGAGAGCAGACCAGGCGAG
>PYXC01001049.1:65000-67071 GCA_015244755.2 Tenualosa ilisha
GAGCTCCTTGGACAGCCTCTCTCTGTGCACCTCCACGGAGAGGAGCTCCCGGGACAGCCTCTCTCTGTGCACCTCCACAGAGAGGAGCTCCTTGGACACCCTCACTCTGTGCACCTCCACGGAGAGGAGCTCCCGGGACAGCCTCTCTCTGTGCACCTCCACGGAGAGGAGCTCCTTGGACAGCCTCTCTCTGTGCACCTCCACGGAGAGGAGCTCCTTGGACAGCCTCTCTCTGTGCACCTCCACGGAGAGGAGCTCCTTGGACAGCCTCTCTCTGTGCACCTCCACGGAGAGGAGCTCCTGGGACAGCCCCATCCTCTTGTCAGTGGGAGACAAAGGGTGCTTGGTGCTGTTGACATTTGAGAGGGTCACAAGGTCATTTGAGAGGGTCACAAGGTCAACACGAATCATTTCTCTCATTCATTCTCTGCCTGCAGCTGTGAAGTGAGCCCACTGCCAGCATCGTCATGTTTTACAAGTGCACTGCAATGGCTGCCATCCTGCACATTGTAAAGTGGAACAGAGAGAGGCAGTGTTTTGGAGAGCCACCAAGATTGAGATTGACTAGGAGAATGGAGAGAATGGAGAGAGAGGGAGAGAGAGAGAGATGACATGGGGAAAGATGAGACATATGGCCTTCTGGGGGCAAGACAATGTCTAAAAAAAGACACACACACACACACAGTGATGTTTCCCCAGCCTGGCAGGCGAGCTTTACTGTGGTCCTTTGAGTTCTTCTCCCCCAAGCGCATCTGATTGCTCTTCACACTCGGACGGACACCTGCAGCAGCCAGTCCTAATTAAGGACACACTTCCTTGGTTAATGTGCCTAACTCTATTGAGTGCACCCAAACACACACACACGCACACACACACACACACACACACACACAGAGTAAACCCAACTGCAGTTTTAGGTGAGCCTCTTGGGGCGCTGCAGAGACCAAGCTGGCAGCAGAAGGAAGCAAGTTCCATGGTGCTCCGGACACGTGTGTGTGTGTGTGTGTGTGTGTGTGTGTGTGTGTGTGTGTGTGTGTGTGTGTGTGTAGGGATGGCTCAGGCAACGTTAGCTGTTCCCTCTCTCAGCGCTGCTTGTCTTCTCTCACTGGACTGTCTGATCCCCATGATGCACCTGCTTGGGTCCTACTCTTCCTCTGGCCAAGCCTGTCTTCCTCTCCTCCACTCCTCCTCTCTCCTTTCCTTCTCTCCTCCACTCCTCCTCTCATCTCCTTTCCTTCTCTCCTCCACTCCTCCTCTCCTCTCCTTTCCTTTCCTTCTCTCCTCCACTCCTCCCCTCTCCTTTCCTCCTCTCCTCCTCATCTCCTCTCTTCCTCACTCTTCTCTTAGCTTTCTCTCGTGTGCTCATGTGTGCTTTTCATGGCTGTCTGTCTGTCTGTCTGTCTGTGTGTCTGTCTGTCTGTTTGTTTTGGCCACACACCAGAACACCAGGATAGACGCATATTACCCCCACACACACACTTACGTACACACACACCACACAAACACACACACACACACACACACACACACACACACACACACACACACTAATGCATGAAAGTATGCAGAGACATAGACTCTGTCACCCTTCAAATATGCATTTAGAAAATTTCTTTCTCTCTTCACTGTCTTCTTCTCATCTCCTTTTCTCTTTCTCTCTTTTTCCACCTCTATCTCTCTATCTTTCCACCTATCTCTCCACATCTCCATCTCCATCTCTCCACCTCTCCATCTACATCTCTCCATCCCTATCTCTCCAATTCTCCATCTCTCCACATCTCTCTCCATCATTCCACCTCTATTTCTCCATATATCCACCTCTGTCTCCATCTCTCCATTTCTCTAACTCTATCTCTCCATCTCTCTACCTCGATCTCTCCATCTCACTGCCACCCTATCACTCACAGCCTGCTAAATTGGGCTGATGAAACAGTTAGCCTTTAACACACACACACAGACACACAGAGTTACCCTTTAACAGATCTGTGGATGTGTGCTGGTGCACACACACACACACACACACACACACACAGAGAGAGATGAGAGAGAGAGAGAGAGAGATGAGAGAGAT
>PYXC01001050.1:0-5000 GCA_015244755.2 Tenualosa ilisha
TCTCCTCTCTCTCTCCTCCTCTCTCTGTGTGTGTGTGTGTGTGTGTGTGTGTGTATGTATGTGTGTGTGTGTGTGTGTGTGTGTGTGTGTGTGTGTGTGTGTGTGTGTGTGTGTGTGTGTGTGCGTGTGTGTGTGTGTGTGTGTGTGTATGTATGTATGTGTGTCTGTGTGTGTCTGTGTGTGTGTGTGTGTGTATGTGTGTGTGTGTGTGTGTGTGTGTTTCATGCCTTTGTAGTTTTGCCTTTTATGTGGTCTGGTGTTTTTCTCCAGAGAAGGAAATGGATGTCCAGATGATTGCATATCAGTCCAAAAGCATGCATAGACAAACATGCCCCCCCCGCTCCACACACACACACACACACACACACACACACACACACACACACACACACCCACACACACACAAACACACGCAAATGCACATTTACTGAGAAGCAAACCAAAAATTACAGTTTGACTCTATAATATGTTTTGATTGATGTCATGTTTGGTTTAATCTTATTCTAATTTGTCCTGTCTTGCTAAAAGAGTGCTTTGCTCAGCAGCTCACCATTACCAATTATATGGTCACTTCACAGAGCTGCTAATGGAGGAGGGGTAGATGGAGCTGATGTTTTGGAGCTGATGTTTTGGAGCTGATGTTTTGGAGCTGATGTTTTGGAGCTGATGTTTTGGAGCTGATGTTTTGGAGCTGATGTTTTGGAGCTGATGTTTTGGAGCTGATGTTTTGGAGCTGATGTTTTGGAGCTGTGTATTAGTCTGTTTTCAGACAGGCATATTTCTGAAGATTCTCCTAATTACACCAATAGATCACTCTGACAAGAGAATGTGTTTTTGTAACAAGCATAATACGTGTGTGTGTGTGTGTGTGTGTGTGTGTGTGTGTGTCAGCGCCTGTGTGTGCATATACATGTAGGCTATGTGTCTGTATTATGTTTGCGTGTGTGTGTGTGTGTGTGTGTGTGTGTGTGTGTGACAGTGAGAGAGAGCAGCAGCAGCTCAAGAGAAAAGCCCTTTTGTCACACAGTGATGGAGCCTAAATCCGTCATGTTTTCATCTGTGCTGTACACAGATGTTCAGGTGTTCTTATGCATGATGTGAGTATGGACCCCTACTGAGTGACCACAGCAGCTGGTGGTCCTCATAAGTACGCCCCCTAGCATAGCACAGCATAGAATAACATAGCACAGGGTAGCATAGCATAGCGCAGCATAGCACTGCAAAGAATAGCATAGAATAGCATAGCATAGCACAGCATAGAACAGCATAGCACAGCACAGCATAGCATAGAATAGCATAGCACAGCATAGCACTGAATAACATAGCACAGTATAGTATAGCACAGCATAGCACAGCACAGAATAGCATAGCATAGCACAGCGTAGCATAAAATAGCACACAGCATAGCATAGAATAGCATGGTACAGCATAGAATAGCATAACACAGCATAGCATAGTATAGTCTTCCAGACCAGACTGCTGGAGTGGGATACTAAGACAGACACAGAGACCATGTTGAACAGCAAGAGGGAGCGCATGAACATTTCCCAAACACTGGACAGAAGAGAAGAGTGTGATATGAATTCCTGGAATTAATTCCTGAACCCCCCCCCCCCATGCACACACACACTCTCTCTTTTTAGCTTCCTCACCCTTACTCCAATCTTCACCCGCCACAAATTGGTCTCACACTGTGTTATAATTCAGTCGCTCAGTTAAACTAATCACTACCAGATCACTCCAACCCCCCCCCCTCCCCGCATCTCCTTCTCTCTCTTTTGAAGGGAGAGAGAGAGAGAATGAAAGCAAAAGATTATGAGAACTGGAAACACTGACAGTGCAAATTGTGACAGTTGACTCCAAGTTTGAGAGAAATTAAGAAAGAAAGAAAAAATTGGGGGAAAAACAAGAAAAAAAAAGTAATGACTCAGCATATTGGCTGTAAGTAATGACTCAGCATATTGCCAATTAATCAGGCCCTGGCCTAATGAGGAGAAATGAGGCCCTACTGGCGTCTGCCGTTTCGGTGACTAACCGTCCCTGTGTAGCGCCGCTGGACAAATGAGCTGCAAGCCGAGAGGAGACGGCCGAGTGCTGGGGAACTGGACTGGGAAGCCAGTGGGCTGGTCGCCAAGGTGACGCTATGCGACACCTCTCTAGGCTAGGCTAGGCTAGGCTAGGCTAGGCTAGGCTAGGACAGCAATGTCACTGCCCTCTCCTGACGACTAACAGAAGGTGTAGGAGAGACTAACTCCTCTCGACCTTCTCCACTCTACTTTGGGATACACACACACACACTCATGCACACACACACACACACACGCACACACACACACACAAACACTAACACTCATCTGGACCTTCATCACTGCAGCTTGGTATCCACATCTAACATTCAATCATTCAATTCAATTCAATTCAGTTTTATTTATACAGCGCCTTTTACAATATTGTTCATGCGCTTCACAGAAGGAGCACCCAAGAGCAACAGGGCAAGGAAAAACTCCCTAGTTCAGTTAATCTAGGAAAAACTTGGGCAGATCACGACTCAGGCTAACCAACTGCAGGGGTCATGGAGAAAATTACAATCAGTAGTAACCATGAGACTATAAGTTGCCTATGGTTTAGCTAAGGTTCATAATAGTTAATAATAGAGTATTATCCACTTTTACATTACATGGTAATCAGTCTATAGGTGGTTATCAGGAATTATGGCTGGACAATGTAGCAGCGGCCAGCATAGTGACAAACTCGAAGGAGTGAGATGGGTCAGGGGTAACAGTAAGGGTCCATTGACAGCGCCATTGTGAGGGGGGTCAATCACGAAGCCTCAGGAAGGGGAGTCGGGCCCAGCATCGGCGTCCAGGAAGGTCCTCTGTGAGGACATCTCACCTTACTTCAAATCAGAGAGTGTGTGTGGGTGTGAATCTGTGTGTGTGTGTTTGTGTGTGTGTGTGTTTGTGTGAGTGGGGGTGAGGTTTGGAGGATGGGGGGGTTATTTCCTTATTGCACTTGTGTTAATTCAGCTTCACAGACAGACAAATAGACTGACAGACCAGGAGGATGAGAGCAGGATATGTCAATGGAGCAGTATGTGTGTGTGTGTGTGTGTGTGTGTGTGTGTAACTGGGGGGGCGGGGAGGGTGTAGGGGGATGGGGTGGGGCGGTTTATGAAGTTGACTCAGGATGGATTCTAGATCCTCAGTCACGGTCAAAGACATATTGCTGTGTGTCAGTGAATGATTGCCGGAGTTCTGTGTGTGTGTGTGTGTGTGTGTGTGTGTGGAATTGGTGGGGCAGGGGGAATGTGGGGGGATCGACTCAGGATGGATTCTAGATCCTCAGTCACGGTCAAAGACATATTGCTGTGTGTCAATGAATGATTGGCGGAGTTCTGTGTGTGTGTGTGTGTGTGTGTGTGTGTGTGTGTGAAAGAGGACAAGCGAGAGAAAATGGGGAGGGGGGAGAAAGTGTGTGATTTAAGGAGTGTTAGACCCTCTGGTGCCACCCCCCTTGCTGTGTGGGACCTATCTGTCTCGACTTCGTCTGTCACCGATTCCTCAAGTATGGGGCACAAAGCATTCCTGCTTGCCTCAGAGCACACACACACACGCACACACACACACACACACACACACAAAGGCATGCATGCATGCACACACACACACACGCACACAAACATACACACATACACACACACAAAGGCACGCATGCACGCACACACACATGCACACATACACACACACACACACACACACATGCTCAGGCACCAAACTACTTTAGCTGTCCCTCTGCTGTGAAACACACACAACAAACACACACAGGCATGCATACACACACACACACACACACATACATTCTCACACACACACATGCTCAGGCACCAAACTACTTTAGCTGTCCCTCTGCTGTGAAACACACACACACACACACACACACACACACACACCACACACACACATGCTCAGGAACCAAACTACTTTAGCTGTCCCTCTGCTGTGAAACGTGCCTTCTGAGACACTTTCACTCTGAGGTTAACAGTCCACATGGCTTTGATAAGAAGCAGAATGTCAGAGAGAGAGAGAGAGAGAGAGAGAGAGAGAGAGAGAGAGAGAGGGAGGGAGAGAGAGAGAGAGAGAGAGAGAGAGAGGGAGAGGGAGAGAGAGAGGGAGAGGGAGAGGGAGAGAGAGAGGGAGGGGGGGGGGGGGGTTAAAGGATGCCTGGAAAGAGAGAAGGGGGGGGGGGGGGCAGTGACACTGACAAACAGACAGACAAAACGAGAGACACAATGACTACAAAAAATCTGTTCCTCGTCAGGGGTCATGAACCCTGATTGTGAGTGGAAGAGAGAGAGAGAGAGAGACAGAGAGAAAGAGAGAGAGAGACAGAGAGAGAGATGTTCTTGTTTCCTTGATGTGCTGACTACCTGTGCAACTAAAAGCTTTGGCAATGCGAGATGTGTTTTGCCATGCCAATAAGGCTCTATTGAATGAAATAGAGAGAGGGAGAGAGAGAAGGAGAGAGAGAGAGAGGGATAGAGGGAGAGAGGGAGATAGAGAGAGAGAGAGGGAGAGAGAGCGATGAACAAAATGAGGAGACAATGGGAGGCCATTTGTCATGTGGTGTCCAGCTGTTAAGTTTCCATAGATCAGTCCAGGCATCCTACAGATGGAACACACATACACACGCACACGCACACACACACACACACATACGTACACATGCGCACAAGCACACACACACGCACTCACATGCACACACACACGTACACATCGACTTATATTTATGCATAGATATTTGTAATGTTTGTAATAATACATGTTCAAACATAAGTGCATATCCATGTCAGACTGATGCAAAGAAATTCACATGCACACACACTCTCAAACACACACTTTCTCTCCCTCACAGACACACACACACACACACACACACAACTCTTGTCACTGCTGTAAGATGTACTCATACACAACATTGCAATGCTGCTAAAATGATAGTCA